>QEPC01013045.1:1611752-1639360 GCA_003113815.1 Sphenodon punctatus
AAATGCGATATAAAATCAGCATTTCGTCTGCTGCCGGTGCATCCCAACAGTTTTCAACTTTTGGGTTTTCAATTTCGGGGAAAGTATTACTACGACAGAGCCATGCCTATGGGTTGCTCGATCTCTTGTTCTGTGTTCGAACGATTCAGTACCCTGCTCGCGTGGATATTTAGTAGAAGGCTAAAAGTGGGAGCGGTATCAAAGTATCTGGACGATTTTTTGATAATAGGCCGCCCCCGGTCTGGGGAATGCGCGGCCGCCTTGGAATTATTTCAGGAAATGACAGAGGAGGTCGGTGTCCCCTTGGCTCCTGAAAAAACCAAAGGGCCAACTACAAAGATCACGTATCTGGGGATTGAAATCGACACGGAACAAATGACATCGAGGTTACCGGAAGACAAGCTAGAAGGGATTAGAGGCAAGATCAAAGAGTGCGCAGGGGTTCAGAAAATCACGGTTAGGGGATTACAGTCATTGGTGGGGTCACTAAATTTTGCCTGCCGAGTTGTCGCCCCAGGGCGGGCATTCTTGTCATGATTATACGAAAAGCTACGGGGGGATTTGCCCCCTCACTACCGCATAAGGGTCACCAAGGAAATGCGGCAAGATTTAAAGGTATGGTTAACATTCCGGGAAGAATACAATGGAGTCAGTTTCTGGAGGGAGCAATTGCTCCTCCGAAATGACTTGCAAGTACAATCAGATGCGGCAGGTGGGGCTGGGTTCGGAGTGTTTTTTCGGAACCACTGGTGCACAGCACCATGGCCAAACGACTGGCACTCTTTAGGTATCACCAAAGATCTTACCTTTCTGGAGCTCTTCCCCATCGTGGTAGCAGTAATGCTCTGGGCTAGGGCGTTTGCTAACCGGATGGTAGTGTTCTGGTGCGACAACTCGGCAGTTGTCCATGTAATAAATAGGCTTTCATCACGGTCACCAAGAGTCATGGGATTAGTTCGACCATTGGTCCTGGAATGTTTACGTAATAACATTATGTTTCGGGCAAGACACGTCCCAGGAATCGACAATGGCATAGCTGATGCATTGTCTCGGTTTCAGATGGGGCGTTTCCGGTACCTGGCACCGGGCGCCAATGCAGACCCGGATCCTTTGCCGCCGGGAATATGGAGTCTTGGCAAATAGAGCTTGAAGTCACTGTACAAGGATCCCTGGCTCCTAGAACACAGGCTGCTTACGGTAGGGCTTACCGTGAGTTTCAGGAATTCAGGTTGGGTAAGGGTTGGAATATGGGGTTTCCCATAGCAGAAGCAGAGGCAATCCAGTTTTCACAGGCCTTGAGACGAAAAGGTCTAGCGAGCGGTACCATAGCTGGGAAACTTGCGGCCCTGACCTTTGTTAGTAGGCTGAAAGGTTTTCCGCCCCCTGACCAGGGTTTTTATATAAAACGCATGTTAGAGGCATGGGCAAGGGCATCTGCAGTACAAACCAGGACTCGTGCCCCAATAACAACCCCGATTTTGATACAGTTAGTGGGGGCCCTTACCACAGTTTGTTATGATGTTTATGAAGTTCAATTGTTCACAACAATATTCGTTATCATGTACTTTGGAGGTTTCAGAATTAGTGAAATGGTATGCAGTTCAAAAAGGGATACTACCGCCCGAGCTTTAGGATTAGCCGATTTGCAAGTTTGCGAGGATAGGCTTAAGATACGGCTTCGATGCTCAAAAACAGATCAAAAACACAGGGGAATCATAGTCCAGCTTTTTAGAGCAGGCCCGGGGGAAATATGCCCATATGAACAAGGAAAACGTTATTTGGGGGTAAGACCAATAGGGTATGAAGAATTGTTCATTCACAAAAATGGGGCAGTGGTTACGAGTCATCAGTTGACAGCAGTACTCCGGAGTGCATTGAAGAAGGTGGGGCTCCCCCCATTAGAATTCGGGTCACATTCATTTCGGATAGGGGCAGCTACTATGGCTGCAGCAGCGGGCCTGCCTGAAACTGCAGTTATGGCTGTTGGAAGATGGCGGTCAGCGGCCTACAAGAAATATGTTAGGCCAAGTTGTATCTAACCCATTTCTCTCTTGTTTCCTGTTAGGCCGCGGACCGGCTAGGAGATCGCGTCAAGCGATATGGATCATTGGGCACAGCCTTGTTCGCTGGGCAGGTTTTGCGGCTGCAGGGTCCTCATGGGGGGTGCACCTTGGCCTGCATAAAAAAGCAAAGATAAAATGGATGGGTAGGAGCGGGATGTTTTGGATCCAACTCCTATCAGAGCTTCTTAGGTTGCTGGAATATCCTCCTCCTAGGATATTGGTAATACACTTGGGAGAGAATGATTTGCCAACCAGAAAAGGGATTAACTTAGTGATAAGTATTAAAAAAGATTTGCTAGTGGTTAAGGATTGGTTCAAGGGAGTACACATAGTTTGGATGGAATGGGTACCCAGAATTCGATGGGATAAGGTTTGCCAACCTGGAAGAGTAGACAAGTCCAGAAAAAATGTCAATAGGGAAGTAGCCAAGTGGGTAAAAGGGTTAGGGGGGACCATTATCAAGCAAACTAGGATTGTGCATACTAGACCGGAATTATATAGGAAAGATGGGGTCCACCTATCAAAAATGGGTAATGAAATTTACTTGGAAGCTTTGGCAGGGCACCTAGGATGTCTAATGGATGAGTAGTCGGTGGGGGCCGAGAGATTCGCCCCTCTGTGGCAGGGGTCCAGTATGCCATCATAGGATTAATAAGTAAGGTAGTAAAATAATTAAGAGTCGTCTCCATAAGAGATGGGGAAAGGACAGACAGTGTAATGCGGGGCACAGCATGCACTGGGGTCATTTCCCTGGGAGGGAGGTCTTAGCAGGCTTTGTAAAGACATACACTGTCTTCGGGCCTTGCTGGCACTTAACTTCTTACTCGGCCCACAGTTGGGCTAGGCACCCCCCTTCAGCCTCGTCCAGTCGAAGGAGGGGGTGGTTCTTGGTTATGGGACTGCCAACGGAGGGCACATCCAGGCAGGACCGTGTTAATAAATGTTAATAAGTTATATTAGAGTTGGCATACTGGACCGGAATTGCTCGAGGCAATTTGCCCACCGATCATCAGTCCATTGATATAAATAAATGAATGCGGCCAGATTTGAAACCAAATACTGTCTCTGTGTCTCTTTGGGGTGCGTTGACAAGATCCACTAGGCCACTTACACAAAGGGAAACCTTAGCACTAACTATTTCTAGCCTCTAACTCAGTCTGTTACTTGTAGAACTGAAATGAAGAGGAGTGGGGTTGTTTGTGATTATTCACATTTTTTAATAGCTAGCCAAACATCTGACCAAATATCAAATCAAATCCTTTTATTATGTTCAGCCACATAGCCAATACACACATTAAACTACACAGATTTTTGCATATAAAACATATATCATGCAAATATAAATGTCATATATCATACATTGCGTATATCCCCAACCCCAGCTCACAGATCAAGTTACATGCAATTTTAGACACACGGCAGCACATCTCTCAGCAAAGATGGCTACCTGTTTGGTCCTATGGGAATCCTGATCACCAAGGAGGAATATGAGCTGTCTAGTTATCGTCCATCCCTCCCCCATACCTATGCCCAACCACAGCCCAGGACGAAGGTGGTCATACAAGGGGCACCGCAGAAGATAATGGTCAAGGTCCTCTATTTCCTTCCCACATAGACAACTCCTCTCCTCCAGTGGGATCCCCTGGAATCTCCCTAAGAGGACTGCCATTTTTAACGTATGTACCTGAGAGTGCTGAACCTATATTTCAGGCCAGGGTCCATATGGGAGTATAGATACAAAGCTCCTGGCATAATATATTTATAAAATGGTGCCAGTCTAGATACTGAGGTCGCAGCCCTAAGCTGCTGTTTAGTCATATCCAAAATGTGTGACTTTAACAGCCCTATGACTTGCCTACTAGTGGCATTCTGGAAAAAAGCTCAGAAAAGCCCAGCCGCGCCAGCTGACTAGACACCCCCAAGCACCATGGGTCGCACCCCACTTCCTCAGTGGCTTTTTCAACCCAGGTGCGCTCAAGAAGGGAGCCCTCTGGCGCATCACTCAATTTAGCCCAGAATATCAAAAGTCTCATGTCCACTAGAGCCGTCAAAGAGGGACAGCCTATCTCCGTCAGTACAATGGACATACTTGTAGACTGAGGACACCTGAGTATTCTCCTCCAAAACTGGGTAATGACCAGCTGGAGAAGCTGTAGCACTCCAACATCCATTCCCCAAACATGGGACCCATACAGAAGGTGTGACAGAAATTTTGTCTCAAAAATACGTCGGGCTACCTTAACTGATGGTTGACTGTAGGAGTAAAAAAAACGTGTAATAGCCACAGTCTCCAAACATGCCACTTCCCTGGTAGCCCGAGCCTGGGGATGCCAGGAACAAGTCTCCGCTATCCTAACACCCAGGTACTTATATTATCGGATCTGTTCTAGGTGGCGCCCCCGAAGAGACCAATAATACTCCTTGTGTCGATCGCCAACCACCATGATCTTCGTTTTCCCATCATTTATTTTAAGATGTTTCAAATTGCATCTATCCTCAAAATCTCGCAATGCTCTAAGAAGCCCCACCCTTGAGAGAGAGAGACAAGGACGGTATCATCCGCATACATCAAAAGCAATAACTTCCGACTTCCAATAGTAGGCTGATGGTAACTTACCACATCTCCATGCTCAGCTATCAGTGAATTGACATATATATTAAAAAGCAGGGGAGCAAGCAGGCATCCCTGCCTAACTCCCCTGAAAGTTCAAATATAATCTGACAATCCTCCTTCTGGAGGCATTCTAACCAGAAGGAGGGTGTCTGAATACAAAGCCCTAATCAGGGCTATCAACCTTGGGTCAGCCTTAAGGCGGGCTAACTCGTTCCAGAGTTCAATTCTGCATACTCTGTCAAATGCTTCTGACAAGTCAACAAATCCTAAAAATAGCTTGTGCTTTCGCCTCCGATATTTATTCATTAAGTGATGCAAAATAAAGGTCTGTTCCCCAGTCGAACGGTGAGCCCTGAACCCGGCCTGTTCTTCCACCAGGATATTCTGGGTCTCACACCATTTCTGCAAACGCTGCAGAAGCAAGGCAGTATATAGTTTGGATACAATGCACATCAAGGTGATTGGTCTGTAATTATTTGGGTTGGACCCGCTGCCCTTCTTAAAGATGGGCACCACAATCCCCACTTTCCACAAAACTGGAATAGTGATCATATTATTAATTAAGGTAAACAGATTCGCCAATGCTCCTAATCCCCAGTCTGGTAATGCTTAAAAAAATTCCCCCAGGATGTAGTCTGGCCCTGCTGCCTTACCCCGTTTTAGGGAGCTCACTACCATCTGAATTTCCTGTGGCAGAATGGGGTCCCACAGAGGCATATCCTGCTCCTGTAATGGTAACTCCATTCTCCCTTGATCAACATGGGCAAAGAGAGTCATAAAGTGTGTTGTCCATACCAGGGGGGGCATACTAACTTCCCTCGCCAATCCATTCCGGAATTTAGGTCTATTTACCAAGGCCCAGAACTTCCTTACATCTTTCCTATCCATTGCCTCTTGAAGTGCTAGCCATTGAGCTGTATAATGTTTTTCTTACTTCATTTTCAGTAGTTTTTTTATAAGATTTCCTTTGTTCTCTATAATGCAGACAGTATTGAGCTTCCCTGTACTGATGTAACCTCCGGGCTAGTTGCCTGAGGGTTGATCTTGCCTCCCTACATTCAGAATCCCACCATGCCACCACTCCCTGGGTCCACAATCCATTCCCAAATCTACACTCCTTTGTTACCAAAGGGTGCAGTTGTTCACTTATCTGTTCCCATAAGGCCAAAGCCTCCCTAACAGAGGTAGCCGTCTCTATATGCATAAACATCAGTTGAATCTACGGTCGTACCAGGAGCTCAGAAATGCAATCCGCCATAAACGGAGACCATCCCCGTGCCCCTATTATTCTGGTCCCATCCTTTCTACCAACCTCCAGCAACTCCTCCCTCTCTTTGTTATATCCTGGGGTCAAAAAAAGAAAACCCACCTGAATGGGAAAATGATCACTCTGGTATTGGTCCCCCACTTGTAGATAGACAACAGAATGAGCCAACCCCTGCGAAGCAATGACATAGCGATGATGCTGCTACCAAAAGGGTCCACGTATGTTAAACAGCCCTGCTCATCCCCCCTAGTGTTGCCATTCAGAATCCAAAACTCCCATTCTAGAACCAACCTATATAATTCTTGTCCTGTCGGGTTAATACCCCGATCCTAAGATACTCTATCAATATTATAATCACATACAAAGAAGGACCCATCCCCAAGGCCCATACTAGCATGGATTTCAGCAGTGGATGCCCCCAAGTGTGCATTCAGGTCTCCTACGATCAGAAACTCATCGTATGGGAAGCTCTGTAGATGTTCCACTAATTCATCCCTTAGTAATTGCTAGAGGGGTTGCCTCAGCCCTCCGCAGGGGTTATAGACATTAATCAAAAGTAAGCCCCCCGGGAGCCCCGGCACCAAAATACGCAGTGCCAATACATTATGTTGTAATGAATTCCAACCCATTTCCCAGGCCTTAAGAGTATCAACCAGCATGATAATAAGGCCTCCCTTGGGACGACCCCTACCCCCTGAAGGGACTGCGGATGTTGCCCATATAATATATCCCTGTGAACTAGGGGGTTCCTGGACACACCAGCATTCTTGAATACAAATTATCTCAAATTGTCCCAGATATACACAAATCTCCTTATCTTTTAGTTTTTGTAGCCACCCTGCCACATTCCATGAGACTAGCTTTAAATTAGCGGCCTCTTGGTCTGCTCTCAGTCAATCAACTGTAGCCATGACAGTTTTATCCCCTGGAGTCTCCCTAAAATTTGAATTACCAAGTACTGATGCTGATAAGGCCCTACCTGAATCCTCGCAGACTATCCTAATTTCTAGGGCCGGCATGCTTAATTGTGAATTAGCCTCCTCTGAAAGATCCAAACTAGACAGCGGAACTACTGGCACTGAATTATATTTATCAGAGGTAGAAGTAGAAATAACCATCTGAGACACCTCCAATAGATCTTTAGATTGACCACAGATTGAGATAAGTCAGACTTTAAGTAATGGGGAATTCCTTCCCAGAGTTCCCAGACTCCTCTGGCTAATTTCCTGCCCCCTAGCCACTATCTCCCTGTCACATGTTTGGGCTATCTGCCTATGGAGCAGGGAGAAAGAATTCAGAATATCAAGTTGCTGAGTGGGCAGGCTAGCAGGACCCATAGGGTCCTTACAAATCCTCGATCTTTGTGGGGTCGAGACCATGCCCATAGGATTCTTGGGGACGTCTGTTTCCATAAGATATTTGTGTATCCACATATTCTGATATTTCTTTTTAGATAATCCATTTTTTCTAGACCTGAAACAGGTAGCACTTTAGCTACCTGAATTTTCAGGCACCCCCAGTGGGCACCTGATAGGGTACTCAGGCCCCCAAATGCAGGTATTACTGGGGTGTCCCACGATGCCAAATCCCAGTCCCTGGCTGACTTACTAACCGGCCGGCCTGCTGCTCCTCTGGTCTGGACTCCTGGCTGCTCCCTGCTTCTCCCCAGCCTGCACACCATTAAGTTGAGCTGGTAACCTCCCTGCTCGGTTTTTTCTGAGGGCATGGGGAGAGTGAGACCTCTTTTCATCTGCGTGCTCCCAACCACACAACCACCTCTAGGGCTCTGCAGAGAGTGCCCCTGCGGGGTGGGGATGTGGTAAAGTGGGTGGGATCAACAAGGCCCCACACTTTATCTCTGCGCTGGGCCTCACAAATCCTAAGGTCAGCCCTGTCCTCAAGAACACTTGCTCTGAGCAGAAATTGTTTGAAAGACAATCTATACTTGGCACATAAAAATAAAGAGCACTTTTGTCACTCAAAGTGAAAGAATGTGTTTGGACCCTGCAAGATTTGCAGGACATTGGAAGCACCCAGTTACAAGATCTTAGAGAGAACGCAAAAGTTGGGTGCATAAAAGCAGCTGCTAAACTGAGACCCTGATCTAAAAATATGACCTTAACTTGTAACTACCAATTTTTTCCTTTGATTGTGTAACCTTATAATTATGTGGTTAAAGACACATTAAACTGAACTGCTTTTAAATTGTCTTTCATTTACCGTTCAAGTCATCCTTGCTCATCTTTACAGATGCTCATTTCTTGTTTTCCACATTAAATTTCTCCATCTCATCTTCTGCTTTTGCTGTCTCTCCTTAGATATTACAAATCTCAGAACAGCTCACCTACCCTGCTCCATCATTTTTACCCCTTATTCATGGGTTGATATCTTATTTAGTTCAAACTTAAAAGAAACCCTGAATGCGAAAATACCAACAAAAAAAAATAATATTTTTTTTAAAAATCACCTTTTTTTTCTTTTAAGTGTCATGAAAATGATTTTGATGAGGGGGAAAAAAGAGTCTACTTGGTAATGATCTTTTCTATGTTAATTCATTCACGGGATATTTGACTATGTAAATCACATAAGTATGTCATAAAATCTGCTGGATTTTACAATTCCTCATTTGTCAGAGTACAATTAGAGGCATTTTCCCATGTAATGCTGAAATAGATTTTAGCTGTACCAAGATACATATGGTGGTGCTATTAATGAAATTATTGGAGGACTGGCAAATATAAATAGTAATGAGCTCATTTCCATCGAAAGGCACATTTACCCATGCTGTCAGCCAAACATGTAGAAAACCATTTGCAAGTTAGCAAGCAGTTTTCTTTCATCCTACCCGGAGAAAATAGGCTGCATACGAATTGCATTTGTATTTATGGAGCCCCATGCCCAATAAAATACAAATGAAGGCAGGCACTTTAAACAAAATCCAGAGCAATATGGTCTGATAAATAAATTAGCACCCAAAGCTGTGAGACAAACAACAGGATCCACTCCACAGATACAACCAGAATAGACATAAAGGGAGAACAGTCCATCCCTCCCCAGAAAACATGCTCCCCAGATTCTCTTAGCCCTCCAGGCTTCCTAGACTGGGTGGCGTGCGTCCCAGGGGATGGGCTTGGGAGTGTGAGCTGTGTGCATCCGATAATGCTAAATGGCCTCACATTCACACTCTCTGTCCCTCCCCCCTGTGGTGCACACATCACCTGATTTGAAAGCACAAAGAGGCCAGAAGGGTGAGGGGAAGTTAACAGAGGGACAAAGCCAGGGGCATCATTACCATGGAGAGACGAGGTTCAGTGGACCTGGAGTCTAAGGAAGGAAGTTTCAGAGTGGTCATGGATGGAGTGCCGTGTCCAGGCCCACTCACTTTTAAAACTAACTTCCTAATAGGGTTGCTGTTGCTCTCAGGGGACTCTATGGTAGCCAGGGCTGCAGCCCACCTTTGTGGGGGGGGGAAGCTGAGGCTGACCAGGAGCCCCTTTAAGAAAGCCACCACTTAGGGTGTGGAGACTGGCCAGGAGCCCCATTTGGGTGCCACCTGCAAGTCCCACTGCAGGCCACCCACTTTTGAGACTCGATGCAGCAGCCTGCAGTCGGGCTTCTAGCCCCACAGATCCCAACTGGCAATGGCTGCTTGCAACAGCTCCCAACTGCCCCCCAAGTGGTGGTGTTGGAGGCTCCCAGCATGCCCAGTGGAACAGCAGCATGTTTCCCAGTGGGCTCCTGGCTGCCCTCCTTTAGCAACAGCTTCCAGTGGGGCTCGCAGCTGGGGCACTTCTAAATTGATGGCAGCTCATAATTGGGACATGAGCCCAGCCCCACCACTGGACAGGAAATGTGTGCTCCCATAGGGTGAAGAGCAGAGTTAATAGCAAGGGTTCAGACTGAGTACTGGACCCCTAAACTTCTGGTTGCACTCTTCTCCCACTCTAACTCATACCGCCCACCATCATGGACATCCCCCCACTTTATGTTACCGACGAGGTATGGAGATGCCATTCACCAGCCAGGATGGCACACAGTTAGCACCAAATGCTGAGATGCTATCCACCAGCTGGAATAGTGCCAGGTCAAAGCTAGCATGAACATCACGCCATGTGCAAAGCTCACAGCAAATAAGGAGAAAATAATCACACTAAGAGCCAGGGTTGTATAGTGGCTAAGTATGAAGTACCTGGACCGGGAAATAGGGGGAGGCCCCAGTTCAAGTCTCACCTTAGCCAGAAACTCACAGGGGGACCTTCAGCCAGTCACAATATTGTCTCAGTCTAACCTACCTCACAGGGTTGTTGTGAGGATTAAAAGTTGTGTTAAATTGTTCTATGTGAAGCACTCTGAGTGGCATGGCAAGGGGGCGCCATATAAAAATCATCATCATCCTTGGACCAAAGGGGGAGATATAGGAAGCACCTAGGACTTCCTCTGCCCCTATATATCAAGGAAAGACAGCTATTCCATCATTGGCTTACCAACTGTGTGGATATCCTGCTCTGGCTTGCCTCTGCTCCCGCATCTTGCTCCAGCTCCATTCCCCACTTCAGCCCCTGCTCCTGCATCTTGCTCCAGCTCCTAGATTCCTGCACCACATCCCTGGCTCCTCCACCCATTCCAGACCTTGGCCCACAGGATCCTATCACCACTGGCCCCAGTGCACCTGCTCATTCCAGAATTCGAATTGGACTCACAAATTGGCCAGGATCTCAGACTTTCTTCTCTGCTCTGGTGAGTGCCTACCCTGCATCTGGCTACATTCCTGACAAGGTTTTGCAGCTCCTCCACTATCCATCCTAAACATAAATAAATTCAAATGGCATAAGAATGAAAATTGATGCAAAGAAGTCAAGCAGAAATGAGCATCTGCTGACATGAACAAACCCACTGAACCTGAACAATCCTCCCTAAAATGAACAAATCAGTTATCAAACAATATCCAACTGATCTTGGTTCAATTACCCATTTTCATCTTTTTGTGACATTCATTTATTTTGTTCATTTCATTCATCTTAGTCATTTCATTCATCCAGTTCTGGGTTTTACCCCCAAATTTGGGGATTTTTAACCTACCCTCCCCCCATTCCCATTGATATTGGTAGAAATGACCAAAAAAACAACCAACCAAAAGCAGAAATGATTGAAAACGAAAACAAACAAAACTGAAAATGAACAGAAATGACAAATAACCAAGGGAGAAATACCACAAACATATAGTCTGCTACCCATTTCAACTCTACACAGACGTCCTGAATATCACCTGGAAAGAGGCTGCTGAAGTCATTATTCCACGCTTACCAGTTGCTTTCCTTTCTCCCGTCCTTTGAAAATGATGGACCGTTCTCAGTCTGCCATACTCCTTTCCCACTCCCTCAGCATAAAAGTGAACACTAGATGAACAGATTGGGTGGCGCTGAATATTTCTGGCCCTATGCAGTGGAAAGGGCATCAATCCCTACCCTGCCAATCTCATTTGAAATGGCAGGGCTACAGGTCAGGAGTCAGCCCCTCCAGCTGATTGACCTTATATTATTTAAGATTTCAAATAGGAAAAGAAGAAGGAGAAATAGACCGGGGGGGAGAGGGACCACCAGATCATAGTCTGAGAGTTTTGGAAAATATATCAAGTACATTTAAACATCTTGAACAAAGGTCTCTCCTTTGTACTTCCACCACCCTTTCATACACAACAATTGACCTACAAAAGATCCTCTAGACAGCTTTAAAAGCCGTAACATTTTCCCTCTTTCCACTCCAGACACCTAGCATTTGGCCTATAAGCTGATAGAATGATAAATTGCCACTGCCCTTCTATTTCCCACTTTTCCTTTGAAGAACTTAAGAGCACTGGCACATCAGCAAGAAGAATGAATACATGCATAGGCACGTCTGAAAAATGCTTTAAAGGTTTCGGACGGCTTTATTTAAGATAGTGCCTATTTTGCTCCTGCCCAAAAGGATTGTAATCATTTAGCAATCAAAAGGAAAGTATGAGATTCTTATCAAAATGGAGTAAACAAGTCAGGGGGAGATTTTAGTTATTGCTGCCAGCGTGGAATTCTAAAACACATATCATGAATTCATCCAAGAATTATTACTTATATTATAAACTGCCTTTTCATGATGCATTTGGACAGTGCCAGCTAACCACCAGGAAACCATGCTATATGTAAGGGCACTTGTTACAAATTATTGCAATAAAAATATTTACAGGTCACCTGAATACTGCCACAGATTTAGAAATACACAGCTAAGCCATTATCTTAATGTTAGTCTCGGACAGAGAAAGATGTAAATGTATTTATTTATTTATTTATTTATTTAGAGATTTTTAAGCTACCCTCCCCTATGGCTCAGAGTGATTTGCAACATTAAAATAGGCATCTATAAAATATACAAAAATGAAATCTATAAAAACAAACTTTATAAAATTCCCAATAAAAAATACTTTCCAAACCCTATTCCTGCTTGGTAGAGGCCTGGCCAAGTAAATAGGTCTTGCATTGGCTCCAGAAAATGCTCAGGCTTTGGCAAACTTCCAGAGAAGGTCCTAGCTTAAAATGCAGTCACATGTTATTTTTTGGTGGAATGTCTCAGGCATTTATTCTTGTCTCCTTTTACATGGTATTGGTGTCTTCAGCTTAATTACAGAGGTTAAAAAACAAAGGAAGAAATCAACAGTCAAATATATTTATCCATCCATTAACTCAAACCACAGTTCTTAGATACTTTACCCATCCCTCAACTCAAACCACAGTTCTTAGGTACCAAGATAGCACAAGAAAACTGCTTGCCCATGTTACCTGGCCCAGCAAAACTCCTGGTACAGAATCTCTCAGCTGGGAATCTTACACTTCTCTCAGAACGTGGGTACAGGGGTAAAAACGTCATCAGCCAGGCCCTGCGGCATTTTTCTTATGAATGACAGGGCTCAAAATCCAACCCTGTCATTCGTAAGAGAAAATGCCACTGGACCCAGCTGATGACTGTTCTATTCCCACATTTGGAGAGAAGCGTAAGATTCCCAGTCATGAGATTCCGCACCAGGAGTTTCGCCCGGCTAGGTAATGTGGATAAACACCCATAGTCTTGGGTAGCTGATTTGCTACCCATGAGTAACACCTGCATTTTCAAGTACTGCACTGGGTGCTGAATGGGCTACTTGATTATCAATCGGGTACCAGATTACCCAAAATATTGCTAACTTTTGGTACCAATTTTCCGATTCCTTATCGGTAAATCTGGATGGGAAACCAAAAAATCAGGACCCTAAGTCAAAATTCCAGGACCCGAAGTTAACATTCTGGGACATCAGGTACTCGAACTGGATACTGATCAGTACCAGCTATTTTCAAGTCGGTTCGGGTACTGGAAATTCATTGGGTATGCCCATTTTTACAGGTACTCATTTCAGCTCTAGGGTTTTTTCAGACATGACGCTAACCCCAGTTTAACCCACACTTGAACATTTCTTATGCATGTTGCAGGGCTGTATTGGTGCCCTGCAACATGTATAAAAAATGTTCAAGTGTGGTTAAATTGGGGTTAGCGTCGTGTCTGAAAACACCCCTAGTCTTGGGGCCTTCAGCTGCCACACTGAAATCAGCTGCTGAGCCTTAAAACCTTCTGGCCACAATGGAATTCCAGGCAGCGGTGACTAAACTGCAAACGCTTCTCCAGGCTTCTGAAAACATCCCTCCTTCAGTGAACTCTAGATATAGCACTATTGATCTCTGTGGAATTATTCCTCATTTATACCATTCACAGAGAGGAGAGACTCAAGCCTCTGACTTCTCTTTGGTTCCTTACAAATTCTTTGAGGTTATATGGGGGAGGGAGGGTAGAATCCGTCAGTTTAACTTTTGGGATCCCTTATAATAAGAAAGTTTCCTATACTTGGGCATAGCAAATTTCAGAGGCCATTTTTAAATGGACCATGTGGGTGGGGGGATGGGTGTGTGCTGGTGGTGGGTGGGTGTGTCACGGAGAAACATAGGGTCACACACGTGTAACACGGGCCTACATGTAGACTACAAGTCTGGTAAATATGTAAAGCAAAAGGTTCCACATGTATGTAAGGTTACAATTGAGAACTGTAAAACCCAAATCAGGAGTGTGACATGTGACCAAACTCCAGGAAATGCAAAGAGATAAAAAGAATGTGTATTTGGGAACCCTAGCCAGACAGACCTGCGGAGATGCAAAACAACCTTCATGGTTGCCTGGGTTGCTTACGTGACAGGCCTCACATTTCTCCCAGGCAGGAAACCCAAAACAAAGGGATCATGACAGATACTTAAGCAAGGGCCATTAAGCCAGCTTCGCTATCACTTGCTCAGAGCCACCTTGAGCACTCTCATCTGCATCTTGCCAGCAAACAAGGCTGGAAGACATGAACTGAGAAAGGGGACTTTGCTTTCTAGCAACTCTAAGTCTGGAGACCCAGTCGCTTACATCAAGGACTGAGAAGAACTTATGGACCTTTGTAGGGTAAGATGCTTATTTAGGAACTCAACCAGTATAGGTTAGGAATGCGTTATATTTACCTTTGATTTCTAGTAACCACTCTGTATCAATAATCTTGCTTATATAATCAATAAACTTACTTCTTATCTTTATGAAGAAGTGTCTGTGTCTAACATTGGAACACAGGTAAGCAACAAGAGTTCTCAAGCTCTTGCGAACCCAGAGAGTAAAGAGTCTGTAAACGGGAAGGATCGAGCCCTTGAGTGACAAAGGGGTTGTCTCTGCAGCAGGCTTGAATCAGCCAGAGAGAGAAAACTGATCCAAGTGGGCTGTATGCGAGGGAAACAGAGTCACTCAAACCCGGTAAAGTGCGGGTGTGGACCTCCAACCCGTGACAGTGTGGCCTTCCCTATGAGTGCACACCCACTGCCACCCATGGAGCCTCCTCCGGTTTGCTGGATGGCTCTGTGAGTTGGTGATGGGTGATGGTGGGTGTTTCGTGGGAGTGCATACACCCTCGCCTACCACCTGTAGTGTTCCCATTGGCACACACCCATCCCACCACCACAGCCTTTACATGAACTCCCTCCACCCCCCCACACCCACCCACACACCCAGCGGGGGGGGGGGGGCGTTTGTGTCAAATCGGCCAGAGTAGACTTCCAGTCTGCCTTTTAGCCCTAAGAATTCTCCTTTAGTCTCCCAATACTACAGGCTGAGCTAGAAATCAAATTTTTATATCAGTTTGTTCTCCCAAAGTCACTGATTCAGCTTTATTGCATCCCTGGTGATCTTGCCTGGACACCTGACATTTTGCTTCCCTCTGCCTCTACTGCTATTTTGGAATATCTTCTCAGATCTCCCCCTTACAGATATTTATTATTATTAATTATTATTATAGAGGTATGTGCTGCCCTTCTTTATTATAAACTCAGGGCAGCTTATAATAAATTAGAAAACCACAATACAGATAAAATCTGACCCACAACAAAACATAAAGAACCCCCAAACTCCACCCTTATTCCACCATCCAGTCTCACTTATTTATTTTTTATTATTACCAAGCATTTATATAGCACTAGCAACGTACCTGGCGCTTTACGAAGTAACAGAATAGACACGGTCCCTGCCCTAGGGCTTACAGTCTGAGAGACGGGGGGCCGGGGGAGAGATGAAGGAAGGGGAACAGAGGGAGAGACAAGGGGTGTAACATTCACAAAGATGCAAGGTCCCAGGTGCACGTGCTTGGCTTGGTTACATTGATAATGATAGCTGGCTGGTTCGTATGGTGAGGATATGAGTACACAGACCTCAGATAACAGATTGTACTGGATGGAGGGTATTTATTTATTTATTTAACTTTTATATCCCACCCCCTCCTGCTTGAGAACAGCCCAGGGCGACTAACAGGCATCAACACATATAAAATATAATTAGAACATTTAAAAGAATAAAAGAACTAAAAGAACAGAATTCCCCTCCCCAACCCACCCACCCTACCCATCTCACTCTCCAAAGGCCTGGCAGAACAGCGAGGTCTTACACTGTCTACGGAAAGAAGGGAGGTCCGTGGCCAGGTGGGTGTCCATCAGAAGGGAGTTCCACAGCATAGGAGCAGCCACCGAGAACACCCTCTCTATCATCGCCACCTGGGTAACCCAGGGGACTTCGAGTCAGGCATCCCCGGCCGACCGCAGGGGCCGCAGTGCAATCCAGGGCCTGAGGCGGTCCTACAGGTAAGCCGGACCCAGTCCGGTTAAGGCTTTGTAGGTCAATACTAGCACCTTGAACTGGGCCCAGAAGATAATAGGCAGCCAGTTCAGAGAACGGAGCACCGGTGTAATGTGCACGCAGCGACTCATCCTCATTAAGAGAAACAGGTAGTTTCTGATAGACTTCTCCATAGGGCCCATTTGCGGTCCTATATTGAGGCTGTGGGGACAGAAAAGAAAGAGTCCTTTGCTGCCCTCATAGCGTCTGCAAAGTCACGTCCAGCGGAGCTGTTTCGGGTGGTGTGGGGGCTGGTTAGTCCGGCCTCCCTCCGCCTGGATGATCTTTCTGGGAGGGGTTTTGGAAAGTGATGCCAGTCAATGCGGTGGATGTCCTGGGGTCTGTTAGAGCCACAAGTTGTGAATTAGATCCATGCCCGTCCTGGTTGGTGAAAGCCTCCAGGGAGACGTTGGGGACAGTGCTGGCGAGGGTGGTCAATGCATCCCTCTGGCAGGGGAGGCTGTTGTCCAGCCTCAAGGAGTCTGTGGTGTGCCCCCTTTTGAAGAAGCCATCTCTGGATGTGGGTGCACTCACCAGCTACCGCCCCGTCTCTAATCTTCCCTTTTTAGGGAAGTTTATTGAACAGGCAGTGGCACTGCAGTTCCAGGCGCACCTGGATAGTATCGGTTTCCTTGACCCTTTTCAGTCTGAGTTCCGCCCCGGCTATGGTACTGAGATGGCGTTGGTGGCCTTGGTCTCCGCTGGGAGATGGACGCAGGATGTTCATCATTTCTGATCCTGCTAGATCTCTCAGCCGCTTTTGACACCGTGGACCATGGGCTGCTGTTGAGACGACTGCGAGACCTGGGGGGTCTGGGTTGGACCATCCTCAGGTGGTTCCGCTCATTCCTCTTGGGGAGAAGCCAGCGAGTGGTGTTGGGGGCTGAAACATCAAGCCCCCAGGCCTTGACCTGTCTCCATTATTACTCAATTCTGTCTCTGTTATTATTTAATGTATATATGCAACCCCTGGGGGAAATCGTGAGAGGGTTTGGGGTGCGTTGTCACCAATATGCTGATGATACTCAGCTGTACCTCTCATTTTCAACTGACCCAGGTCCTGCTGTCTCGATACTTTCCCAATGCTTCGATGCCATGGTGGATTGGATGCGGCAGAGCAGACTGAAACTTAATCCCGATAAGACAGAGGTGATAGTGGTGGGAAGGGTGAGGGGGGTGCTGGTTCCTACGGTGGGGGGGGGTCTTCCCTCCTGTAGCCCAGCAGGTTCGGAGTCTGGGGGTGGTGTTGGATTCGGACCTCCATCTGGATCGGCAGGTGGAGCGGTGACTAAAGCAGCCTTCTGCCAGCTGTTTCTACTACGGAGGCTCCGTCCATACATCTCCAGGCCCAACCTGGCCACTCTCATCCATGCCTTCATCACCTTGAGGCTGGACTACTGCAATGTGCTCTACATGGGCCTTCCCCTGTTTCTGGTCTGGAGGCTGCAGCTAGTGCAGAATGCGACGGCCCATCTCCTTACAGGGACGGGTCAGCGGGAGCACATAACACCTCTGCTCCGCACTCTGCACTGGTTGCCTATAGCGTACCGGGCCAGATTTAAGGTGTTAGTTTTGATCTATAAAGCCCTACACGGTCTCAGTCCCTCATACCTTGGTGACCGCCTCACCCTCCGAGTCTCAGAGTGATCCCTGTGGTCTACCGGGGGCGCCTTCCTGGAGGTCCCCCATGTTAGGCGAGGGGCCACAATGGAATGGGCATTTAAATAAATATAAAATATTCTGCACCAGGTGCAACCTCTGGACCATTCCCAAGGGCAGCCCCTCATAGAGTGTGTTATAGTAGTCTAGTCTAGAGGTGGTAAAGGCATGGATGATGGTGGCCAGATCAGAATCTGAAACATACAGCTACAGCAGTCCTACCAGATGTAATTGGTGAAATGCTCCCTTCGCCACAGCCTCCACCTGGAGATCCAGGCGGAGCTCTGAGTCGAGGAGCACCCCCAGACTACAGACCTGTGTGGCCATAGGGGGGGAAGACCCTATTGATGATGGGAGCCACCACCACCCCAGACCTACCCACCAACATCACCTCTGTCTTGTCGGGATTCAACTTCAGATGGCTCGCCCTCATCCAGTCCCACACAGCTGCTAAGCACTGGGTGAGCACTGAGAAAAAGAGAGATAAAGTTGTGTATCATTGTCAAACTGATGACAACACACACTGAACCCTCTCACGACCTCACCCAAAGCCTGCATATACACGTTGAACAGGAGGAGGGACAGAATAGAACCCTGAGGGACTCCACACGTGAGGTCCCGGGGAGATGAAGTAAATTCTCTGAGAACCACACACTGAGTTCTCCCAGCCAGGAATGAGCAAAACCATTCAAGAACAATTCCTCCCACCCCAGCCGGTCCCACAGTTGAACCACCAACATCTCGTGGTCAATGATATCAAATGCAGCCAACAGATCTAAAAGAATTAAAATAGAAGATCTGCCCCAGTCTAATTCATGGCACAGGTCATCAACCAAAGCCTCAAGCACAGTCTCCGTGCCAAACCCAGGGTAAAAACCAGACTCTGAGGAATCAAGGAAACTGACCCAATCTAGATGCCCCACCCGTTCAATAACCTTCCCTAAAAAGGGAAGGTTAGAGACTGGCCGATAGCTGGCCAGGGAGTCAATGTCAAGAGATGGTTTCTTAAGCAGGGGTCTCACCACTCCTTCTTTGAGGTGGCTTGGCACCCTGGCCTCCCTAAGGGAGCCATTCACAACCCCTGCCAGCAATGGCCCTAATGTCTCCCAGCAGGCCTTGACCAGCCAGGATGGGCACGGATCTAATTCACAACAGGTGGCCCTTACAGCCCCAAGGACCTCTGCTGCATCAGCGAGTGACACCCACTGAAACTGATCCCATGAAACTGGACAAGGCAGGTCCTCTACCCCGTCAGGTTCACCTACTGTTCTAAGTGCAGCATTGAAGTCGTGGTGAATCTGAGCAATTTTATCCACATAAAAGTCAACAAACATGTCATAGCGGGTACTGGAAGATTCCAGTTCCAGGCAGAGAGAGGCCAGACTGACCAGCCACTGCACCACCCAGAAAAGCTCCACTGGACGTGACTTTGCGGATGCTATGGGGGCAGCAAAGAACTCTTTCTTTGCTGCCTGTACCGCCACAGCATAAGCTTTAAAACTAGCTTTATGTCGCAATCGGTCGGCTTCAGCATGACTCCAGCACCACCATCGCTCCAACCGCTGTCCGTTCCACTTCATCCGGCACAGGTCCTCTGTAAACCAAGGGGACCCACGTCATCGGCATTCCAGAAGCAGATGCCTGGGAGCCGTTCAGTCAATGGCCTCAGTCATCAAGTTGTTCCAGAAGACAATGAGATCATGGAGCGAACGGTCATCGAGATGAGGAAGCAACTCCCCATGAGCATTCCAGAACCTCTCTGGTTCAATAAGTCTCCGGGGGTGGACCAACTGAACAGGTCCTACATCTCTCCGGGGGCAGATATGTGCCAGGCAATCGGTCTGGAGGAGATAATGATCCGTCCATGACAAGGGTGTAATTGATACATCCCCCACCACCAGATCTCCTGTCTCAAGGCCAGTGCAGAATATTAGGTCAAGGGTATGTCCTCCATCATGCGTCGGGCCCACAACCCTCTGAGACAGTCCCATGGTTGTCATGGCAGCCATGAACTCACGCTCCGCTCCCCCAAGGTCGGCGTCAGCATGAATGTTGAAATCCCCCAGGACTAAAGTCCTTGGAAACTGCAAGACCACCCCTGACACCAATTCAGCTAGGGCGTGTAGGGATGCTGCCATACGGGTAGGTGCACGGTATATGAACAGCAGCCCTAATCTGTCTCCAGCCAAATCAATCACTAGATGGATCCCCTCCATGCCCCAAATAGTCTGCATTGGATATCTCCTTGCAGACCAGGTGTCTTTAAAAATAATGGCTACACCGCCTCCCCGCCCCTCTGGTCTAGGCTGGTACTGTACAGAGTACCCGGCTAGAACAAGGTCAGCCAAAATTGGACCCAACTCAGTGTCCAGCCAGGTCTCTATATTATTATTATTATAAGCATTTGTATAGCGCCAGCGGTGTACCTGGCGCTTTACAGAATAAGATAGACACGGTCTCTGCCTATGACTTACAATCTAATAGACATGGAGGAGGAGACAAGGAGAGAGACATAGGGAGAGACAATGGATAAATAATATTCAAGCGGATGCGAAGACTCAGGTGCACGTGCTTGGCTTGGTTGCAATTAGGCAGGAGTCTTCAGGGAGGGCAGACAGTAAATATTGAAGGAAAGTTCTTGCAGGCATTGGGAAAGGCGGTGAGGAAGAGGTGGGTTTTGAGGAGGAATTTGAAGGTGTGGACAGAGGGGGCAAGGTGGATGTGGGCAGGGAGGGAGTTCCAGGCATGGGGGGGCAGCAAGGGAGAAGGGACAAAGGTGGTTAGGGGAGCAGGGGAGATGAGGGAGAGCAAGGGAGGGGGCAGAGGAGGAGCGGAGAGTGCGTGCACGAGTGTGTAAGGAGACTAGGGCAGAGAGGCAAGGGGGAGCCAGGTTGTAAAGGTATTTGTAAGTGAGCACCAGGAGTTTGTGAAGGATGCATTGGGGAAGGGGGAACCAGTGAAGCAAGGAGAAGAGAGGCTGTATGTGGTCAAAGCGACGGGCAGAGTGGATGACCCTAGCAGCGGAGTTTTGGAAGGAGATAAGGGGGAACAGGTGAGAGCGGGGAAGGCCAGTAAGGAGATTGCAGTAGTCAAGGCGAGAGATGATCATGGCGTGAACAAGGGTTTTGGCTGAGGAGACAGAGAGAAAGGGGCAAATCCAAGCAATGTTGTGGATAGGGTTGGGCGAACACCCGAGGGTTTGGGTTCGGCCCATTCAGGGTTCGGTCCGAACTCGAACCTGTTCAGCAGTTCAATCCATTTGGACTGAACCCGTTCGGAGGGACCAAACCAGTTCAGGCAGGAGGACAGTTTTTCCTCCCCCCTCCAGGCTGCACAGGTGGAAGGGGCGCTGGGGAGCATCTTCCCCCCCCCCCCCACGCACACACACACACTGCTCTCACTCAGTCCAGACACACATGATAAGGTTCCTAGTCACGAAGATCTACAGCTGTCTCTTATACACATCTAGATGTGTATAAGAGACAGGCCGGACCCAGGGCCACAGCCCGACGTACCTGGGGGTGCCGGGGCTCCGGCCTGGGTCCTGCGGCGGCCACAAGTCCAGAGGGGCAGCGCTCTGAAGCGCTTTGCTCTGCTACTAGGCCTTCGAGTTTGACCCAGAAGGCCTAGTAACAGAATGAATGAAGCACTCCAGACCACTGCCACTGCTGGACCTGCCTGCCGCCAGACCCAGGGCCAGAGCCCTGACAACACCAGGTAGGGCCACGGGTGATCCGGGGTGGGGGAGATTAAAAAAAAATTAAAATCCCAGGCTGTGCAGGGTGGGGGGGAGATGCTCCCCAGTGCCCCTTCCAGCCTGGAGGGGGGGAGGGAAAACCGGGTCACACACACCCTCACCCGAACCAAGTTTGGAACAGTTCGGTCAGGGATGGGTTCGGATTTGGGGTGTTCATGAATGGGCCGAACACCCCGAGTTTGGACTGAACCCCAAACTCCTGAACCGCATTAGCAAATCCCTAGTTGTGGAGGGCGAAGCAACTGAACTTCGCAACAGAGATGATGTAAGGTTTAAAGGAAAGGTGAGTATCGAAGACGAAGCCCAAGCTACAGGCTTGGGGATGGGGTGGATGGTTACCCCATCAATAAGGATGGACAGGGAAGAGGGAGAGGAAGGGTAGGGAGGAAAGATAAGGAGTTCAGTCTTAGCCATGTTGAGCTTGAGCTGATGTTGGGACATCCAGGTGGAGATATCAGAGAGGCAGTTGATGAGGCGAGTTTGGACAGAAGGGGAGAGAGGGGGTGGAGAGAGAGAGCTGAGTGTCATCAGCATAATGCTGATATTGGAAGCTGTGAGAGGCAATGAGTTTGCCAAGGAACAGTGTGTAGATAGAGAAGAGGAGAGGGCCCAGGACAGAGCCTTGGGGAAACCCTACCAAGAGGGTTTGGAATTGGGAAGGAGGAGTTGGAATTGGGAAGAGACACCTTAAGGGAGCAGTCAGAGAGGTAGGAGGAGAACCAGTCAAGGACAGAGCTGCAGAAGCCTAGGGAGTGGACAGAGTCCAGTAGGAGTGAGTGGTCGACAGTGTCAAAGACAGCGGAGAGGTCAAGGAGGACAAGAATGGAGTAAAGGCGCTTAGATTTAGCGACAAGTAATCATTGGTGATCTTGGCAAGGGCAGTTTCAGTGGAGTGAAGGGGGCGGAAGCCCCCTCCTTATGGTGTTACCTAGGGGGGAGGGGAGACAGAGTCAACACAGCTGCAGTAGATCCCAGCAGCTTGTGCAGCCAGCTCTCTCCTGTACAGCTCCCTCCAGCAGGAGTTAGGGGAGGAGAACTTCCCATGCTTCTCACACAGGGTAAGTCCCTACCCCCAAAACACACTCCTGTCTCTCACCCAGGTAATCTCATGATCAGGGCAGCAGAAAAATCCTAGCCTCCACTACCTTACCATTTCCAAACCCACATTCATCCATTCCCCTGCACCAATATCCAAACCTCCCAACTCTTACAAACAGGTTGTGGCAACTCACCACCCCTCTAACAGCCTCAAGCCAACTCACCCATTCCAACACACTCTCTTCCCCTCTCTGAAAACATATTTAGAAACACAACAAACCCGAAAATAACGAATGCACCTGAAGCTTTTGATAACCCCGACACACACGCACAAGAAAGGTAGAACATGAACTTTAGGTTTGAATTCACTGGAAGTCACAAGACTCTTGTTCAACCCTATGAAATTTAGGCTAATCACACTGTACCTCAGTTGTTCCATTAAAACATGGGATCTTAATACTTCCCCCGTTTGTAAAGTGCTTTAAGATTCTTGAACAGAAGGTACTATGTATATTCAAAGAAGTATTTTCCTTACTGCCTTAGCCTCATTTGATTCTCTTTTTTTAACAAAAGAATATTAGCAAGATGAGTGAGGGACAGGCCAATTTCAATCAGAGCTCTGAGAAATAACATCTCAAGTGGATTGCTTGACTTTACAATGAGTCACCCAAATTCTCCACAAAAGCTTTTCATCCCTACTTGCTTCCCCTAGAAGAGCCTGGCAGTTTTGTGCCATTTTAGTGCAAGGAATTTTGATAATATTTAATTAGTATGTAAGAGAAATTTGTTGTTCCTTAACATGTGTTCCTTCGGACCCAAACTTAACCTGCATTTCTCCTTCCTTCTAAGCCTAATCTACTAGACAAGCCACTGAGACTGTCAGAAATTGGTATACATTTTTTTTCATTTTCCTGGCCTGCCAAGCATGTCAGGTCAAATTCTTTTTAGCTCCCAAATTGTTTTCTGATCTCCTACAATAGCAATGAAACACTTTTTGTCTTTAGGAAAAGGAAGACTTTAGAAAGGGCATCTGACAGCTACTTTTTAATGGGAATTCTTCCAGTTCGCCAGAGCACTCGAGGCCTATTCTTTGACCTGATGCTNCCCCCCCCCCCCCACGCACACACACACACTGCCCAACCTGGGATTTTTTTAAAAATAAATAAATAATGAACACACACACACACACACACACACACACACACGCCCGGATTGCCTGTGGCACTACCTGGTGGTGCCAGGACTCTGGCCCCAGGTCCGGTGGCGGACAGGTCTGGCACCAGGTCGGGCGGCGGCGCTCCGGAGTGCTTCATTCCACTACTAGGACTTCCGGGTCAAACCAGAAGGCCGAGTAGCGGAATGAAGCACTGCGGAGTGCCACCGCCCCCAGATCTGCGGCTGCCCCCATGGCTGCTGCCGGACCCAGGGCCACAGCCCGACGTACCTGGGGGTGCCGGGGCTCCGGCCTGGGTCCTGCGGCGGCCACAAGTCCAGAGGGGCAGCGCTCTGAAGCGCTTTGCTCTGCTACTAGGCCTTCGAGTTTGACCCAGAAGGCCTAGTAACAGAATGAATGAAGCACTCCAGACCACTGCCACTGCTGGACCTGCCTGCCGCCAGACCCAGGGCCAGAGCCCTGACAACACCAGGTAGGGCCACGGGTGATCCGGGGTGGGGGAGATTAAAAAAAAATTAAAATCCCAGGCTGTGCAGGGTGGGGGGGAGATGCTCCCCAGTGCCCCTTCCAGCCTGGAGGGGGGGAGGGAAAACCGGGTCACACACACCCTCACCCGAACCAAGTTTGGAACAGTTCGGTCAGGGATGGGTTCGGATTTGGGGTGTTCATGAATGGGCCGAACACCCCGAGTTTGGACTGAACCCCAAACTCCTGAACCGCATTAGCAAATCCCTAGTTGTGGAGGGCGAAGCAACTGAACTTCGCAACAGAGATGATGTAAGGTTTAAAGGAAAGGTGAGTATCGAAGACGAAGCCCAAGCTACAGGCTTGGGGATGGGGTGGATGGTTACCCCATCAATAAGGATGGACAGGGAAGAGGGAGAGGAAGGGTAGGGAGGAAAGATAAGGAGTTCAGTCTTAGCCATGTTGAGCTTGAGCTGATGTTGGGACATCCAGGTGGAGATATCAGAGAGGCAGTTGATGAGGCGAGTTTGGACAGAAGGGGAGAGAGGGGGTGGAGAGAGAGAGCTGAGTGTCATCAGCATAATGCTGATATTGGAAGCTGTGAGAGGCAATGAGTTTGCCAAGGAACAGTGTGTAGATAGAGAAGAGGAGAGGGCCCAGGACAGAGCCTTGGGGAAACCCTACCAAGAGGGTTTGGAATTGGGAAGGAGGAGTTGGAATTGGGAAGAGACACCTTAAGGGAGCAGTCAGAGAGGTAGGAGGAGAACCAGTCAAGGACAGAGCTGCAGAAGCCTAGGGAGTGGACAGAGTCCAGTAGGAGTGAGTGGTCGACAGTGTCAAAGACAGCGGAGAGGTCAAGGAGGACAAGAATGGAGTAAAGGCGCTTAGATTTAGCGACAAGTAATCATTGGTGATCTTGGCAAGGGCAGTTTCAGTGGAGTGAAGGGGGCGGAAGCCCCCTCCTTATGGTGTTACCTAGGGGGGAGGGGAGACAGAGTCAACACAGCTGCAGTAGATCCCAGCAGCTTGTGCAGCCAGCTCTCTCCTGTACAGCTCCCTCCAGCAGGAGTTAGGGGAGGAGAACTTCCCATGCTTCTCACACAGGGTAAGTCCCTACCCCCAAAACACACTCCTGTCTCTCACCCAGGTAATCTCATGATCAGGGCAGCAGAAAAATCCTAGCCTCCACTACCTTACCATTTCCAAACCCACATTCATCCATTCCCCTGCACCAATATCCAAACCTCCCAACTCTTACAAACAGGTTGTGGCAACTCACCACCCCTCTAACAGCCTCAAGCCAACTCACCCATTCCAACACACTCTCTTCCCCTCTCTGAAAACATATTTAGAAACACAACAAACCCGAAAATAACGAATGCACCTGAAGCTTTTGATAACCCCGACACACACGCACAAGAAAGGTAGAACATGAACTTTAGGTTTGAATTCACTGGAAGTCACAAGACTCTTGTTCAACCCTATGAAATTTAGGCTAATCACACTGTACCTCAGTTGTTCCATTAAAACATGGGATCTTAATACTTCCCCCGTTTGTAAAGTGCTTTAAGATTCTTGAACAGAAGGTACTATGTATATTCAAAGAAGTATTTTCCTTACTGCCTTAGCCTCATTTGATTCTCTTTTTTTAACAAAAGAATATTAGCAAGATGAGTGAGGGACAGGCCAATTTCAATCAGAGCTCTGAGAAATAACATCTCAAGTGGATTGCTTGACTTTACAATGAGTCACCCAAATTCTCCACAAAAGCTTTTCATCCCTACTTGCTTCCCCTAGAAGAGCCTGGCAGTTTTGTGCCATTTTAGTGCAAGGAATTTTGATAATATTTAATTAGTATGTAAGAGAAATTTGTTGTTCCTTAACATGTGTTCCTTCGGACCCAAACTTAACCTGCATTTCTCCTTCCTTCTAAGCCTAATCTACTAGACAAGCCACTGAGACTGTCAGAAATTGGTATACATTTTTTTTCATTTTCCTGGCCTGCCAAGCATGTCAGGTCAAATTCTTTTTAGCTCCCAAATTGTTTTCTGATCTCCTACAATAGCAATGAAACACTTTTTGTCTTTAGGAAAAGGAAGACTTTAGAAAGGGCATCTGACAGCTACTTTTTAATGGGAATTCTTCCAGTTCGCCAGAGCACTCGAGGCCTATTCTTTGACCTGATGCTGCAACGTATCTGGTCAAAGGATACTTAGTATCTGGTCAAAAGTACCTAGATACCCAAGTATCTGTGTGGTGCTGTAAATGCACACCCCATCATGTAATATCAGGACACGTTAAAGCTGGTGAAAAGGGGTCTATTTTTAAAATGTTTCACATGCTTCAAATATGTTGCCACATTTTAAAAGAAAAGCCTATCTGTCCATATGTTACAGAAAATCCTGGTGGAACCTGCACTATCCGGTGCAGGCTCCACCAGGTGTTGAGTGTCTTCATCTTGTGTTGGATTTGGCCGGGGATAGATTAGGAGTGCTGCTGGTGTACCGTGCACCCAACTGCCCGGCGGCATCCCTACATTCTCTTGCTGATCTGGTGTCAGATGTGATCCTCCGGACCACTGATTAGTGGTCCTGGGGGACTTTAATATTCACACTGACACCGATCTTGGAGGAGCGAGGCATGAGTTCATAGCCTCCATGACAACCATAGGCCTGTCCCAAATCATCTGCGGCCCCACACGAGGAGGGACATACACTGGATTTGGTTTTCTGCACCGGCCTTGAGGCAGGGGGTCAGTTAATAGGAGTTAAGGGGGTAGAGCCTGTGTCATGGTCTGACCATTACTTCCTTAAGGCGTGCATCCTGGTGCATGATAGCCCCCGGCAGGGTGCAGGACCTATTAGATCGGTCCGCCCCCAGAGACCTATTGAACCAGATCGGTTCCGGAATGCTCTGGGGGAGTTTCCCCTGGACCTTGACACCCGCTCTGTCAATGATCTTGTAGCCTTCTGCAACACCTTGTTGGCTGAGACCATTGACAGGGTGGCTCCCAGGCATCCGCTGCCCTCCCAAGTCTCCTGCAGGTCTCCTTGGTTTACTGAGGGCCTGTGGTGTTTGAGGCGGGAGAGCAGGCGGTTAGAGCGCCGGTGGCGCCGGACTCGCGACCAGTATGATCGATTGCAGCATAAGAGCAGTTTAAAGGCCTATGCTGTGGCAGTGCAGGCAGCAAAGAAGCAGTTCTTTGCTGCTCTTATTGCATCTGCAAAGTCACATCCAGAGGAACTTTTCCGGGTGGTGAAAGGCTTGGTCAGTCCTGCCTGCCTCCACCTGGACCTGGAGCAATCCAGTGACCACTGTGACCGGTTTAT
>QEPC01013045.1:1644073-1654289 GCA_003113815.1 Sphenodon punctatus
TCTGCACTGGCTGCCGATAGCGTGCCGAGCCAGGTTCAAGGTGTTGGTGATGATCTATAAAGCCCTACACGGTCTCAGCCCCTCATACCTTAGGGACCGCCTCACCCTCCGTGCCCCAGAGCGGCTCCTGGGGTCCGCCGGGGGTGCCTTCCTGGAGGTCCCCCGTGTTAAGCGGGGGGCCACGATGGAGAGGGCATTCTCGGTGGTAGGGCCGCGGCTTTGGAACTCCCTTCCGGAGGAAGCTCACCTGGCTCCTAGCCTATTAACATTCTGGTGGAGTTGTAAGACCTGGCTGTTAGCCCAGGCCTTTGGGAGGGAGGGGTAGGGGGATGTTTTAGTTCCCCCACCTATTTTGGGTTTTACACTGGTTTTAGCCCTGTTTTAATATTTTTATAATATTTATCTGCATTTTTAAAATTTTTATTGTGTTTTAATGTTGGAAGCTGCCCCGAGCTGCATGGCAGGAGGGGTGGGGTAGAAATCTATAAAATAAATAAATAAATAAATAAATAAATAAATAAATCTCCTCTTGTTGGGGGGGTTCGCCCCCCACCCATGGTGTCTCAAGTGTGGAGTCTGGGTGTGCTCCTCGATTCGCGGCTCAGCTTGGAATCTCAGGTTGTGGCCATGGTGGGGAGTGCATTTCGGCAGTTACATCTTCTTCTGCGGCTTCGGCCATATCTCTCAGACTCCGACCTCAGCACCGTCATCCATGCCTTCATCACCTCGAGACTGGATTACTGCAACACACTCTACGTGGGACTGCCCAAGAAGCTCGTCCGGAGGCTGCAGCTGGTGCAGAATGCCGCGGCCCGTCTCCTGATGGGGATGGGTCACAGGGAGCACATGACACCAGTGCTCTGTGCTCTGCACTAGCTGCCTATAAAGCATCGGGCCAGGTTCAAGGTGTTGGTTTTAACCTTTAAAGTCCTTCACAACCTAGGCCCTGCTTATCTGCCGGACCGCCTCACTCCCCATGTGCCTGTGTGACCCTTGAGATTGTCCATGGGAGCCTCTTTTGGAGGTTCCCCGAGTGAGGCGGGTGGCCACCGATGCTATATCTTTTTCGGTGGTGGCCCCTGTGCTGTGGAATTCGCTCCCGGAGGAGGTTCGGCTGGCTCCCACTCTCCTGCTGTTTCAGCATATATCTAAGATCTGGCTGTTCCGTCAGGCTTTTGATGAGGGGTAGGGGTGGGGTGGGGGTGAGGGCTTTCCCCACATATTGTATTTTTAAATTGTTTTTAAAATTTATATTGTTTTAATGAATGTTATTCGCCGCCCCAGGCTGCCCTGTGGGCAGGAAGGGCGGGATATAAATTTTAAATAAATAAATAAATAAAAATTAATTTACCTGATCACAACTGCAAATGTGACAAATTGGTTCTTGAATGACACACCAGGGCATTGAACCACCAACCTTGATATCATAGCACATGAGCCTCTGACATACAAGCTAAACCATTAGCATCTTTTAAGCCATTAAACTCAGTTTGACCAAACATCACCATATCTTGAGAGGGAGAGCTCTTGGGTCACATCATACCATTCCTCGTGCGGTTTATGTACAGATCGCATTTCTTTACTTTTTTGAAAATCAATATCCTATTTTAGTTCTAAGCGTCACAAAATTTCCTTACACCTTGGGTTTTCAAAAATAATTGGCAGTGAGTAATAATGTTAATCATTATCATTAGCTACTTTCTTTTCAAATAATGTTCTAGGATGCTTGCTTTGATTGACTACTGTTCATTTAATATGTTTAAATTCTACAAATATCCCTTTCCCTAAACCTGCTTTGTTAAGTGCAGGTATTATAGATGATGTTATATTTTCACATGGCCAAAGAGTAGTAGTTCTGATTTGCTTTCTTCTTTTACAAAAAAAAATAAAAAATTGAAATGTTTCAGAAGATCCAGCTAACCTTTTCCCACAGGAGTCAGCATTCAGTCAGTAATCAAAGAACAATGCTGTATCCTCAGCAGAGATCCTAGACCACAGATGTTTCCCTGGGACGACTCCTTTCTCTAAATAACAATGCAAGGACATCAGAGGCTTGTTCTTCCTGTACAATTGCTACTACTAATGCTTCCCGAGACTTGGCACCATATCACCATTGTGTAACTTCAAGCACAGGAGAGACGTCCAATGCAATAAAATATGTTAAATAAGTACTATTTATTACCTCCCAAAAGACAAGGAATTTAAAATCCATCAATTCATCACATGTGAAGCAGATTATGTGATTTACATGTTAAAGTGCCCCTGCGGATTGATTTGCATAGGAAAGACTACTGGGGCACCGAAACAAAGGACTAGTGAGCATGGCAGGAGTGCTATTAGCATAGAGAGGACCAATTCGCTGCAGCCCATTTCAACATATTTATCACTCAGGAATTTATAGGGCTTGAAGGATTTTCCAGTCACACACGATACAGAGAAAAACAGGTTTGGGTTTTTTTTTGGGGGGGGGGGGTGGTATCTAAAATGAGAGAGATACTGCCAATTCGGCCCACAAAGGAGATGAATACTACTTGGACCCTTAGTGCTCTGGCACCAATAAAGGGGATTAGCAGTCAAGTCTCTTTGTTCCCAAGTATAAACTCTGTCCCTCACTTAAAGGATACTTTTGGAAAAGTAATTTTCACTCTCAGTCCCGTCTGAATAATGGGCAAAAGAATGCTGATTTATTTCACAAGGCTGTACTGAGGCTTACTTAAGGTTTTCTTACTACAGCCTTTCCCCATCCATCAGGTACTCCCAGATTCTGGTTACCTAAAATGCTTTGGCTCTAGCTTATGAAAGTGGTTTGCAGATATGAGCAGCTGGACACGCTGATACAGCCCCTTGAAATACATCACCTTCCTTTTTGTGATTGTGGAGAAGTCTATCTAATGGCTACTCACATTTGACAACACTTTAAAAGGAGGTCCAAAACGGCTAATTGAACTGTAATGGCTGAGATTAATTCATTTGAACTTTGAGCCATGATACAAACAAAAAAGAGAAGCACTTGCCCTTTGTGAATTTTGTTAATGCCCATCCCTCCTCCCCTTTCTGTGGGTAGGGGATAGCCCTTGGCTTGCTCACCTTTTGAGTTAGTTCAGGGAGGGAGAGCCAGGGCCTTCAGAGAAGGGAGGGAAATTACCAGGATATAAAATCAGACCATTGCCTTATCTGGGAACTTCTAATGCGTGCCAAGGGAGCTCCTATTTCATTCCAGAGTTGCTTGCACAGCAAAGAAGGAAAAACAGGGAGTGGGGACAGTCAGCTGCCCAGGAAGCGCCCATCCACCCTCTTAGACTGGCACTGCATGCATAGCTGCTCCCCCTATCTTGGGATATTTGGGGGCTCAGGTCAGTGGAGTCTCTGATCTGTCACTGATGCTGCTTAACTTGAGGTCAGTGGCTAATAAAACTACCACCATTCAGGATGCAGCCACTGACCTTGTAGGCAATACCAAGACCTGGCTGGATGAGGCTTCTGTGCCTGTGGTGTTAGTCGAAAACCTGGTCTGACAAGGTACTTGATGCAGCAGCGGTCTAGATTTGTGAGGTAATTGCCCAACACAGAGTGCGTCCACATTGTGTTTGATAGTGGTGTGCATGTTGTTTTCGTTATTACAATAACGATAACAAAAATCATCATTTTCATTATTTTTATTGCAATAACAAAAATGACAATAATGAAAGTAGAAACAAAAATGAAATTTTGTTTTTGAAATAAAGGGGGGAAACTGAAAAACATATTTCTAGCTATACTTTTTTGTTTCTTATTCAAGTCTGATGAAACTTGGAGAGCTTATGCCCCCAATGGAGGGCACTGCGTGTACCAAGATTAGATAAAGGGAAATGATTTAAGAAGCAAATGAATGCTGTGATTTTAAGAAAAGCTCCATCCACATTCATGGCTACAACTTCTTTATCTTCCAACCAATTTACATGAAAGCTGTGAATGTAATGTCCCTCCACAAGCTTAACACTTCTGCCAATGTTCAGAAAGATTGGATAAAGGGTCCTGATGGTATAAGACATTAACTTGAAAATACATTTCCAACGGTAACGTTTTTATATTCCACCCTGTTTACAGGACATTTGGCAAGAATGTATCATATACCTTCCCTGTCATCTCTGACAAACCACAGGACAATTTGATAAAGGTCCTCAATTTTATAAGCAATTGAAGCTGTCCCCTTGAAGACAATTATTCAGATAAATAGCAGTACATGCAGTGCCAGTCAGAGACAGGCAACTGGCATGGCAGGAGGAGAGAGGCTGTAGGAGGGAGGATGTGGACACAACCCAAAAGACTGACAGACACATTCACTGGCCAATTACTGCATGCTTCCAGCTTTACGGGACCAATCGGTTGTGGCTTTGAGGCAGGCATAGAAGGGACATATCTGGGACTTTGGGGATGGCATCCCAACAATCAGGAGACATAGCTTATACATCCGCCAATTATCATCACAATCACAAACTGCAGCACTGTGACAGAGGACATAAGAGACTCTGTATTGGCTCTTTCCTAAACAGATGCTTTTGACTTCCCAGTAACAAGTGGGGGAGAGACGTTGGGATGGTCACACAGCACAGAATGAGGATATTTCTTGATGTAACCAAGCCAAGCACATGCACCTGGGACCTCACATCTTCATAAATGTTACACACTCCTTGTCTCTCCTCTGTTCCCCTTCCTTCGTCTCGCCCCTCCCCCCCCCATCTCTCAGATTGTAAACCCTAGGGCACGGACCGTGTCTATTCTATTATTTTGTATAGTGCCAGGTACATTGCCGGCACTATATAAATGCTTGCTAATAATAATAATTAATAATAATAATATTTAGTTGACATTTCTGCTGGCCAATTGGAAATGGCATCACAAACCGATCTTATACCACAATGACAAGTAAGAGAACCCCTGGCATAGGGTCCTTCTCTGCATATGCTGTGCAGGCATATAAAATTGGAACCCTTTATCACATCTTTCCAATATTTGGCAGAGATGATCCTGAAGGTGTGAGATACAGCGCTGCCAAATCTCATGTACACTGGTTGGACTACAAAGATGTTAGTCAGATATACATTTATAAGTTAATTGCTTGTACCACGAGGACCATTTATCCAATCCTTCTGAAATTTGGCATCGGTAGTGAGCTTGGGGAGGGGTACAGAATTGCCAAGTTTCATCTATATTAAATTTGAGGCAAAGAAGGTACAGCTGAGAATGTATATGAAGATGCTTGCAACATAATATAATTCAACTGCTTATAAAATTGTATTCCCTTACCCAATATTTTTGGAATGTGGTACAGTTAATGTCTTCAATGTGAGGTATAGTCCATCCAAGTTTTGCCCACATATAATGAAAAACAGAAAAGTTATAGCCAAACATGTTCTTTCCATTGAAACCAATGGAAAACAAAAGCAAAAACAAAAACAAAAATTTCATATTTACGAAAACGAAAATGACAGATTTAATTAATGAAAATTAAAACAACATGGGTCTCTGATGCACAGTGTTTGAGGCCTGAGATAGATTGGGGATTCTGTTGGTGTACCAACCATGCACTGCATGGCAGTCTCCTTGGCTGCTCTAGCCAAGCTGGTCTCAGAGGTGGTGCTGAGATCACCCAGACTTATTCTCTTGGGTGATTTCAACATACACATTGAGGCTCGTATTTGGTGTGACTTGAATGAATGAATCTTATTTATGGCCATAGGCCAAATCAACTTGAGACATGCCAGTTTGGGTGCAGAGTCAGAGTTTGGGGAGGTTTGGTCTTGTCCAGTTTTCTTGGATCAGCTTCAATTAGTCTCACCCACCAATGCAGAGGCTATGCTTGGAGTTGTGTGGGGGACCAGTTGTGAATGAGATTCATGCCCCATCCTGCCTGGTAAAAACTAGTTGGGAGACGCTGGGGCCATTGCTGGCTTGGGTTAGTGTCTCCATTTGGGAGGGCAGGGTGCCTGTCAGCCTCAAAATTGCCATTTTCCAACCCATTATCCAGCAGCCCTGAGTCTATGGAGAAGAGGCAGGGTAAAAATGTGGAAAATAAATAAAATAAACCCCAAGAAATATGTGACAAAGAAATAAAGATGTGAAAAATAAATAAAACGAACATCAAGAAACAGTCTCTTGATGTTGACTCCCCTGCCAGCTATCACCCCATTGCTAATCTTCCCTTTTTATGGAAGCTTCCTGAACGGCTGGTTGCCTCAGAGCTTCAGGAGCATCTCAATGCTATTGGATTTCTGGACCGATGTCAGTCAGGATTTTCTCCTGGGCATGGCACTGAGACTGCACTTCTGGCCTTGGTTGACAATCTCCGCTTGGAAATAAACAGGGGTAATTGTACCCTGTTGGTTTTATTAGATATTTCAGTGGCCTTTTTTTAAATCATGGGGTGTTGTTGCCATGGTTGCATGACCTGGCAAGGTTTTGCAGGAGTGCTCTTGAGTGGTGCCGCTCATTCCTGACTGAGATAACCCAGATGGTGGCAATGGGCAGTGGCTCATCATCCCCTCAGGAACTCTTTTGTGGGATCCCACAGGGTTCCATCTTGTCCCCACTTATATCCATCTGTCCCCACTCCTGTTCAATGTGTATTTGAGGACCCTGAGTGAGATTGTTGAGAGATTTGGAATGAAGTGCCATCAGTGCAGATTACACTGAACTCTGTCTCTCTTTTCCATCTGACACAGGTCCTGTAGTCTCAGTGCTTACCCAGTGCCTGACTGCTGTTGGGGACTGGATGCAGGTGAGCCGATTGAAGCTGAATCCAGACAAGACAGATGATTGCTGGCTGGCCTTGTGACATGGGGGATATAGGAACCCCTGTTATTGAAGGGGTTAGGCCTCCTTTGGTCAGTCAGTTTCACATCCTTGGGGTGCACTCTTGGATCCACTACTGTGCCTGGATTGTCAGGTTGTGCTGGAGGCCAGGAGTGCTTTTCACCAACTCCGTCTGTTGAAAAGGCTACAACTATTTTTTTTAATCAGATTCAGATTTGCCCTCCATGATCCATGCCTTCATAACCTTGAGGCTAGACTACTGCAGTGCACTCTAGTAGGGCTGTCCTTGATGATGGTTCAGAAGCTGCAGCTGGTGCACAATGCAATGGCACACCTTCTGTCGGGGGCAGATCATTGGGAGCACATCACACCAGTGCCCCAGAGTCTGCACTGGCTTCCAATAGATATCCAGATATGATTCAAGCAGCTGGTTTTGACCTATAAATCTCTAAATGATTTGGGCCCCAGGTATCTGAAAGACTATCTTCCCTTATATTCAGTCACAGTCTCTGAGGTCAGCCAGATGTGCCCTCCTGCAAGTACCATCTGCCCATGACATGCAGAGAGACATTCTTGGTAACTGTCCCACAATTATAGAACCCTCCCCCCCACCCCTTGGAGATCTGCCTAATCCTGAGCCTGTCAATCTTCTGTAAGGGACGTAAACCATCCCTTACATTTTACTTGGCCAGACAAATATAGGATTGGGTGGAGTTGGGTGGAAGGGCTACGGGGGAAGTTGTGGGGGGGAGAGAGCAGATTTTATTTTAGTTTGCTATGTTTTGATATTTTGTAGCACCGTGTGCCTAACTGGCAAGTGTGAGATAATGTTAAAATTAAAATCAATCTATCAATAAATATTTATTTACTTGGATCACATGGAGAATATTGCAGATGCCATTATTACAATTGGTAATTAGCTTTACCATGTATTCACTGGTATTCTAATTATCTATGTCTAACACATACATTTTACATGCCAGATTCATTTCTTATTAATTACACTCTTATTTTATTTTCATAATTTGCAACTTTTATGGTAAAGTATTTATGGGAAAGTTTCCCTTCCAACTTGCCATCCAGTGCTGTTGTGGTCCCATCATGATACCAATATAAGAGATGGAGGCAAAGTAGTTCAAATGATATCTTTAATTCAACCAACTTCTGTTGCTGGCTGCGAATATGCAAGCTTTCCACCCAGCCTGGAAAGTTTGTGCCAGCCAGTCCTATAAAACACTCTCGGGATCCCATCCATGCATGCATATGAAGTCTGAAGTCATGCATAGCCAATAGGACATGGTAGCATAGTGGTTTACGTCCCACACTTGCAATCTGTCATTTTCTGTACATGACATGAAACTCATGAGTGGCAACTTAGGAAGTTAAAATAATTTTTACAAAACTTTTTTTTTTTTTTAATGCATAATTTTTCTTATGCAGAGATATGAGTGTGGTAAAGCATTGCAGGTAAAGCAAAGCATACATAGTGCACTGCGAAAGGATTCTGGAATAGGATTTGATGGATTTCATTTATCAGTGCAGCAGGGAAAGGTACTAGCCTCATTTGGTTTGTGGGGTAGTGTTTCCTCCCCACTCTTGATATAAGCCAATCATTAACTGGCACTGCGATTAGTAATTAGTAGGGGTGGGCGTGCCGGTAAATCTGGTATCCGATAATGCCGGTACTGGACGTACCGGCATTATCAGATTCAACCCGGTAAATCCGGTCCCGTTACCAGATTCCGGGTACCGGATTTTTTTACATTGCAGCCATTTAAATGAATGGCTGCAATGTAAAAAGTCCCATCAAAAAAGTAAAAAAAAAAACCTCCCCGAGTCCAGGCTGTGCGGGTGGAAGGGGGGACACCCCCCACCCACCCTGCCCAGCCTGGATTTTTTTTAAAAAAAGAGCCCCCCCCAGCACCAGCGGCCGCGGCATCCCCGCAGCCACCGGTAAGTATAGAACCGATCCCTGGGGGGGTGTTTAACACCCCCCAACCCCCCAGGGATCACCCCTACTACAAGTTGACTCTGTGCCTTTGTATTTCAGCAGAGCTCCGGGTGCTGCGGTGGCGGGCGGTCCGGGGGCCTCAGCGCCGGCTGTGGCTGCCGGCGTCAGAGACGCTCTAGGCCTTCCGGGGAAACCCGAAAGTTCCCCAGAAGGTCTAGAGTGTCTCTGACGCTGGCAGCCACAGCCGGCGCTGAGGCCCCCGGACCGCCCGCCGCCGCCGCCACACCCGGAGCTCCACTGAAATACAAAGGTACAGTGTCAACTTGTAGTAGGGGTGATCCCTGGGGGATTGGGGGGGTGTTAAACACCCCCCCAGGGATCAGGTCTATACTTACCGGCGGCTGCAGGGACGCCACGGCCGCTGGTGCTGGGGGGGGCTCTTTTTTTAAAAAAAATCCAGGCTGGGCAGGGTGGGTGGGGGGTGTCCCCCCTTCCACCCGCACAGCCTGGACTCGGGGAGGTTTTTTTTTTTACTTTTTTGATGGGACTTTTTACATTGCAGCCATTCATTTAAATGGCTGCAATGTAAAAAAATCCGGTACCCGGAATCTGGTAACGGGACCGGATTTACCGGGTTGAATCTGATAATGCCGGTACGTCCAGTACCGGCATTATCGGATACCAGATTTACCGGCACGCCCACCCCTACTAATTACTAATCGCAGTGCCAGTTAATGATTGGCTTATATCAAGAGTGGGGAGGAAACACTACCCCACAAACCAAATGAGGCTAGTACCTTTCCCTGCTGCACTGATAAATGAAATCCATCAAATCCTATTCCAGAATCCTTTCGCAGTGCACTATGTATGCTTTGCTTTACCTGCAATGCTTTACCACACTCATATCTCTGCATAAGAAAAATTATGCATTAAAAAAAAAAAAAAGTTTTGTAAAAATTATTTTAACTTCCTAAGTTGCCACTCATGAGTTTCATGTCATGTACAGAAAATGACAGATTGCAAGTGTGGGACGTAAACCACTATGCTACCATGTCCTATTGGCTATGCATGACTTCAGACTTCATATGCATGCATGGATGGGATCCCGAGAGTGTTTTATAGGACTGGCTGGCACAAACTTTCCAGGCTGGGTGGAAAGCTTGCATATTCGCAGCCAGCAACAGAAGTTGGTTGAATTAAAGATATCATTTGAACTACTTTGCCTCCATCTCTTATATTGGTATCATGATGGGACCACAACAGCACTGGATGGCAAGTTGGAAGGGAAACTTTCCCATAAATACTTTACCATAAAAGTTGCAAATTATTAAAATAAACTAAGAGTGTAATTAATAAGAAATGAATCTGGCATGTAAAATGTATGTGTTAGACATAGATAATTAGAATACCAGTGAATACATGGTAAAGCTAATTACCAATTGTAATAATGGCATCTGCAATATTCTCCATGTG
>QEPC01013045.1:1667185-1713804 GCA_003113815.1 Sphenodon punctatus
GGCAAAACTGTAAGACCTGGCTGTTCGCCCAGGCCTTTGGGAGGGAGGGTGAGTAGGGTGGGGTTTTAATTCCCCCACCTATTTTTGGTTCTGAGTGTTTTGTTTGCCCTGTATATTAATTATTTTATAATATTTATGGTTGTTTTAATTGTTTTTATAATGTTTTAAAAATTGTTGGAAGCTGCCCCGAGCTGCGTGCAGGAGGGGCGGGGTAGAAGTCTTATAAATAAATAAATAAAAATAATAATAATAATACAAGCAAGGTCAAGCTCTGGCTGACTGTCGCATTGGCCTTGCTCACGAACTCCATCATGGCCTGAAAGGGCTCCAGCAGAATAATGAGATTTTCTATTACATTCCACTGTCTGAGATTTATCTGCATATCTGAGGCTTCTTTTACAGACTTTGCAGCCACAGCAAAGAAAGTTTTTATTGCAAGTCTTTGTGAATGCAGTCTCTTCAGCATATGATATGTGGAGTTCCAACACGTGCAGACATAGATAGGGAAGAAATGAAGTGGAAGGTTTCTCTCCTGCTGTATCCTCCGTAGCTCGCAGCGCAATGTTACCGATCAATGAAAGTGTGCCACCAATTTCTTTGCATGCTCTACGGTGTCCTTAATCAATGTATCCGCTTTGAGAAATTTCTTTGCCTCAAGATGCAGCGAATGGACCATGCAGGATACATTTTGGAAACTGGCATCTGAAATGCCTTTCACTATATTTGCCCCTTGTCTGAAACAACGCACCCAACGGAGTGACCAAAGGGCTGCAACCACTGCTCTGTCAGTTGTAACAATTTATCCTGGATGTTTTTGGCAGTGGGTGTCTCAGGAAAGTGCTCCAAAGCAAGTATGGCTTGCTGCCTCACCAGTCTATTCTGTGCGCTCTGGTCCACATGTCTCTTGTAAGGTGCACAGCATTGCCCTCGCAGTCATGCATAGCATCTGATACTGCTTTGCATGATGCCTCGTAGAGTTTGGGATTAGTGTTTGTAGCAAAATAAAATCATGACGGTACCTTCCATCGTGGTGCCATTCCCTCCATTAATTTGCGGAATCCCTCATTCTCAACAAATGAGAAGGGAAGCATGTCAACTGCAAGTATCTTGGACACCAGTGCGAGGTAGTACTGTGCAGTATGGTGAGATGCTGGCCATTTCATTTGATTTTGCACAGATTCTGCCAATGTTGTCTGCACAGTCATAGCACTAGCAGTGCTTCTAGATGGATTGGAGGTGCTTGTCGTTCTGCAGTGTGTTCTGCTAGAGGCATTGAGAACAGACTTGTGATGGTGTTTCATGTGACTATGCATACCACTAGTAATAGGGTGGCTCTTACCTCCTTCTTTCGCTCGTGTTATTTTCCTGCAGCAGTATTTGCACTGGACTACAAATTTATTTTCATCACAGGCAGTGAAATGTTTCCAGACATCTGACCTTTGTGCTTTTCTTGCATCTGCATGGCTGTCAGTGGTTTGGGTGATTGTTCCTTGCTGTGACAATTAAACACTGTCATCATTTGTTGATGTTGAGGGAGCCGGCGAACTCGCAGGCATAGAATTTCTAGTAATGGTTGTGCTATGAGCCACTGGTGATGGACTGCTGGAGTTGGTTGCTCTTGTCATGGTGGTGCGGTTGGAGCTGGTTGATTGACTTTTAGACAAACATCTGTTGAACATCGGTGCTATATTTTTCCTTATTCTAGATTGCAAGGTCAAATCATTTCCTTGCCCTCGCTGTTCCACATTTCTTGGGTTGTCATCAATTCTGGCTCTTTTGCATGGTTGGCTTGTCAATTTTGATGGTGCGTAACTCGGGGTGTATGTTGGATCTTCATAGTAATAGCCGTCGGCGTCATCAATAATGTCATCATCATCTGCGGTGACATCACTATCTGAGTCAGCATCACGATGCGCACTCACAGCGGTCACAGTGGTGTTGTCAGACACACCCAGTAGTACTGCCTCACTTTCCAGAGCTTTTTCTATTTCTTCCACATCTCTCACTGAAAGTAGACAATAGGCACTGGGTGTTGTCATGTCAGTGCATTACTGCCTCCTGCATGCATTTTTGAGATTCATCGGTTGTGCATTCCATTTTGAACAGAAGCATTTCATCATCATCGTGCTGTGACAACTGGTTTCTATAGCATTGTCTGATTCTAATGATGATTGTTCTACATCAGACAGTGTGCATTTCACAAGATATTCCATCAGTGTCTCCTACGAAGAACGAAAATAATGGCGATTAGAATTGCCAGGCTGTGGCAATGATATTTTTGCTTGTGAAATATGCATTGATAGCAGTGGCTGAGACAATTCCGCGACATCAGACTGCTGTGGGGCCTCTGGTCGCAACACAAGAGGAGGCTGTGAGTGTACAGCACATGAAGCAACAGCTGGAGCATGCACAAAAGATTGTGGTAATTGTGGTTGGTGAAACTTAGAGTGCTGCTTCTTCTGATGGTTCTCTGTCTCCTGTACCCTTTTTTTCCCATTGCAAAGTGACAAAGTAGGGCTCAGACAGTGAATTCTATTGCAGCTTAGAAGAGGAATCATTACATTTCTGCTTTGCAGAATCGTGTGCCATTTCTTCTTTTCTTTTGATAATCTACAGAAAGAAATTGAGAAAAAAATGAGTGTATTTTTAAAAGTTTCCAGGGCTTTTAAATGTACAAAATATTGAGAAATAAATGTAAATTAAAACATGGTCTTACATCAATATTCATTCCTGAAAACACACATCACAATACATGTTGTAGTATTGCAGACCTAATGTTACTATAGAACATAGACATGCCAGATTGTGAAAGATGTACGCCATCATCCCAAAACATATTGTTATCAGCAGCTACAATGTTCCTATGCCAGACCAAAACCATGTCAATATCTTTAATGAAAGCACCAACAGACTTGTTAACATTTTGAACACATTTATTAAAGAAGGAAAGGCAATTCATTGCTTCCATTTCTTCCCTTCCTTCATGCATGGTAATCTAATCTGGTGGTAACGATATTGGAATGTTCAAAGGCATTGAGCTACTAGAGTACATGAGAAACGATTTAATTTCAATCTGTCGGCTTTTCTCTGGTTGCAAGGTTGTTTTCTCTGATCTCATTATTCGCAAGTGCAACAGATATAGCACAAACATGAAGGCTATTAAAGCAGGCAATACATTAGACCATCGCATCCCCCCCTTCTGATCCATCGCACTGTAACATTTTCCAAGTTCAAATCGACCTCAGTGTGTTCTGTGCAGCAGAATTGCTCTAGTCTGGTGGCATAGGAAGCACCAATGAACCAAATGTTCTTCACCATTACCTAATGGAATAAGGCAAGCAATTAGTGATTAGTGGGCTGTTTTAAAAAAAATATATTAAATCAACGTCCTTATTACACTTACTTAAATTCTGTAACAGAGAGAACGCTGCTGAAGTGTTTTGTCCTGATGATTGTCTGCCAAATGTATCACACAGGGAGTTGATCTGGAGAGTGGATGAGAATTTAGGTTAGCAAGCATAATGTTTGATGAAGAACGTTGATTTCATCTTTATTATCACAAACTAAGCAAGTAAATAAGTAACACACAAAGCGCATGCACACATCACACATCAACAGCATACGCCGCGCAGGACTCAGGATAAGGGTGCATGCCAGAGGGAGCCACTCACTAGAGAGAGGCCAGAGTGGGTATACTCCTATTTGTCAAATGATAGTCTCAGAATCACATTGAAAACAATTGTAACTAGGGTTGTGACCTACGCAAATATGTACGGTATGCTTAGGAAAACTACATGCAGTGCCTGCATTGACTAAGTTGCCAAAACATGAATGTTCAAACAAATCATGAGCTGGAAACTGAAAATCATGAAACTGAAATAAAAAGAACCAAAGTGTTTCCAGGGACTATCACATTTGTGGGAATGGGAAGAGGCAGTCGAAGAACAACGTAAGGTTGCTGCCTTGTAAACAATGTTCTTCGCGATGGCTCTGAACATTGTCACAATTAACTGTCTCTCAGATTGTAAGCCCTAGGGGCAGGGACCGTGTCTATTTTATTACTTTGTAAAGTGCCAGGTACACTGCTGGTGCTATATAAATGTTTGTTATTATTATTATTATTATTGTAGACCCTTTGCAAAGCACACAGTAATAATATTTTAGAATTATTATTATTATTATTATTATTATTAATAATAATAATAATAATAATTCTAAAATATTATTACTGTGTGCTTTGCAGAGGGTCTACAATACCCACTGTAGTTGCACATTTTTAAAGATTATTCTTTCTTGTACAGTTCATTCCACAAGTCCCTCCTGATACAGCTGAATTCTGTTTATTTTTATTTACAATTGATGTACCATCTAAAGCCTTTCTATCAGGTTTTTTAAGTATTTCAAATTAGAAAATATATACAAAGCCTTCAGTGGAATAAAGAGTCCTTTCCTGCAGCAGGAAATCCAACATCACAAATAGCATAAAAAAACCCAATATCTGACCCAAATCAAACACCCATCCTTTGACTTCATCAAAAGAGACTATTCCCTGCCAGGTAGACATTGGATAAAAACAAATGTGATGGTGACCGACTTAGGGCAGGACACACCGGCACATCTGGTCCACTTCTGCCGTGGGGCAGGTAGATTGCTATCCCACTCTGTGTACTCAGAAAACTCTGAGGTCACAGCTCAGGCTAAGGGCTGCCTATGCGGACCAATGTGCCGCCCCCACCATACCCACTCCAGGATGGGGGCTTCCATGTCTGGCTGCTGGGGCTGCCCATCATTGGCCACCATAGCTGTCTGGGGGGAGCAGGGCACTGAGAGCAGAGTGGGGGCAGGGCTGGCCAGCCACATGTTTGTTGCTCTCCCTACCTTACCCAGGTCAGGTGGGTGGCAGGATGAGACTCTGGCCACAGACACGTTAGTTCTGTGCCCTGACCCAGCCTGGGCTGTGTTGGTTGAGGTTTCCTGCCCCAGGCCAGGCTGGGGAGCTGCTATGCCAGACACATGCCTGTTTTTACCCATTCAGTCATGCCAAACATTGTACTGAGTTAAGGTGATATCCTACTGAAAGCTGGAGCAATGTCGGTGTCTTCTTTGCATAGATTTCCATTTTGTCTCGATTGCCAGGCAATTCAGCATTCAATATTTGACATTAGATTCCAAGGTCCCCAATATGAATCCAACGTACAATTCTTCCATCCTCCCTCTTCATGAAACTGAATGGCAAATCAACATTGATTCTCTCCCTCGACCCTCGAGATTAAAAAAACCAGGACCGTGTCTATCTTATTCTTTGTAAAGCACTAGGTACATCACTGGTGCTATATAAATGCTTATAACAATAATAATCATCAAATAATACTTTGTGGGAAATGCCCATTTAAAAAAGTAATTGTGGTAATGCTGAGGATAGAAATACCAGCTTTAGAAGATTCTTCAGAGGACTCTGCTCTCAAGATCCTAGTGTCATGGTACTGAATCCAACAATAAAGCAAGTTGTGTTCTCTAATTTATTGCCTAAAGCCCCAATCATCTTGGGACTTGATATGTCAATAGCTTTAGTAAGTAAAGCTTATAACACGAGTAATTCCATTGAGATCAGGTTTTTGCAGAACCAGGACCTGATTTTCTTAACTTGGAAAAGATTCAGATATTCATTTTAAGAAAATAAAATTTATTTATTTATTTTATACTCTGTCCCTCTTGCCACAGGCAGCCCCGGGGCAGCTAACAACAATAAAAATATAAAATATTAAAACAAAGTTAAATCATCATCATAACCTAAACACCAATAGAAAAAGAGGAATAAAACCCACCACACCCTCACCAATATCCCCACCCCATACCCACCCTTACCCCTCTTGCTCATCAAATGCCTAATGGAACAGCCAGGTCTTACACTTCCCATGAAAGGCTGGAAGGTCCGGGGCCAGACAGGTCCCCATGGGGAGGAAATTCCAAAGGCGCAGCGTGGTCGCCGAGAACCCCCTATCCTGCATGACCCCCTGGAGAACCCAGGGGACCTCCAACACAATGCCCCCAGATGACCGCAGGGGCCGTTCTAGAACCCGGGGAGTGAGGCGATCTCGCAAGTAGACAGGGCCCAGGCCGTGTTAGGCTTTATAGGTCAAAATCAACACTTTGAATCAAGCCCAGAAGACTACTGGCAGCCAGTGCACAGATCGGAGCACTGGTGTAATGTGCTCCCAGTGACCCAGACCCATCAAAAGCCGGGCCTCCGCATTCTGCACCAGCTGCAGCTTCCGAGCCATCACCATAGGAAGCCTCACCTAGAGCGCATTACAGTAGTCTAACTGAGAGGTAATAAAAGGATGGATGATCATGGCCAGGTCTGGAACCAAAACCAGTATCCGAAGCTGCCGCACCAGATGTAACTGGCGGAAGGAACTCCTTGCCACAGCCTCCACCTGGAGATGCAGGCGGAGTTGCACATCAAGGAGCACCCCAGGTTCCGTACCTGGGAAGTCAGCGGAGCTGTCATCTCCACCAACTTACCCTCTAACATTACCTCCATCTTGTCAGGATTCAGTCGCAGTCTTTTAAGCCCTCATCCAGTACCTCACAGCTGCCAAACACCAGATAAGCACCGAGACAGCCGGGCCTGGGTCAGTTGAAAATGAGAGATACAGTTGGGTGTCATTCACATACTGATGACACCTCACCCACACAAGCCAGTAGTGGGTTTTTTTATGACACCTCACCCTGAACCCTCTGATCACCTTGCCAAGTGGCTGCATATACACATTGAACATGAGTGGGGACAAAACAGAACCCTGCGGAACCCCACACGTGAGGTCTCGGTAAGATGAAAAACAATCACCAAGTGCCATCTGCTGAGTTCTCCCAGTCAGGAATGAGCTGAACCATTCAAGAACAACCCCGTCCACCACTGCAATGTCCTGCAGGCCCATCACCAACATCTCATGGTCAACAGTATTAAATGCTGCCAAAAGATCTAACCGAACCAATAGGGTCGATCGATCCTGATGCTTTTCACGGCGGCGATCATCCACCAAAGCCAGAAGTGCTGTCTCAGTGCCATGACCCAGACAAAAGCCAGACTGAGAAGGATAAAGATAACCGACGCAGTCAAGATGCCCCTGGGGCTGCTGAGCCACTACCCATTCAATAACCTTCCCTAAAAAGGGAAGGTTAGAGACAGGCCAATAGCTGGCAGGGGAGTCAGTGTCAAGCGATGGTTTCTTGAGCAGAGGTCGCACCACAGCCTCCTTGAAGCAGCCCAGCACTCTGCCCTCCCTCAGAGAGGCGTTGACCACCCCATTGTCTACCAGCAGCTCTTAACCAGCCAGGATGGGCACAGATCTAATTAATAAGAGGTGGCTCAAACCGCCCCAAGCACACCCACCATGTCTTGTCAACGGGTGTCACTGACTGAAATTGATCCCACAAAATCGGACAAGCCCGAGTTTCTACAACCTCTACATCCTCCACTGTATTAAGTGCGGCATCGAGATCTTGGTGAATATGAGTGATTTTCTCTGCAAAATAATCCGCAAAAAGGTCACAGCGGGACGATGACTCAACCCCAGGGTTGAGGGAGACCGAACTGACCAGCCTTTTTACAACCCGGAACATCTCCACCAGATGGGATTTTGAGGACGCTATGAGGGCAGCAAAGAACTCCCTCTTTGCTGCCTGCATAGCTATGGCATAGGCTCGTAAACTAGCTCTATGCCGCAATCTGTCGACTTCAGCACGAGACCGACGCCACCATCACTGCAACCGTCACCCCTCTTGCTTCAGCATCTGCAGCTTCTCAGAAAACCAAGGTGGTCTGCAGAGCCTCTGTCTGGGCAATGGACACCTAGGAGTCGTTCGATCGATAGCCTCCATCAGCAAGATGTTCCATAGCTTGACGAGGTCATTGATGAAACAGTTGTCAAGGTCAGAGGGTAACTCCCCCAGAGCACCTAGAAACCACACTGGGTCCAACAGCCTCCGGGGCCAGACCATCCAGGTTCTACACCCTTCTGGGGGCAGACATGTGCTAGAAGGGAGATCACTTATTTCAGAGCACTCCCATTGAAGTCCCGTGAGTCCAACATGAATTATTTAGAGATTGTGGCCTAAATCTTTAGACCCTCAAAGATAGCCCCGCTAACTGCATAAGAGGGATGAAAGAAAAGTCTAACATTTACAGAGCTACATTAACTAAACATGCCATCTGGGACATGTGTTAACAAATTACTTTCATATAAAAACCCCTTTCTTTCTTTCCTATGCTTTGGACACAAATTAACAGAGGCCATGTTTCCATTTATCACATGTCTAGAGAAATATGATGAAAATTTAATCTTTATCCAAGAGACTTTTGACCTTTCAAAGTTGCAGACTAGTAATTTTTCTCGTTCTATTTTACACCGAGTCTCAACATTTGTCTCTTTCTTTTTAAATATTTACACCCCAAGTTTGATGGATACAGTACCAGGCATTAAGAATGGATCAAATGCACATGATTTGTCCTGGCGGCACATAGTGCTAGTTTCTTTATTTTCCCAACCCTCCACACACTCTAAGGTTTGGTTAAATTATCTTTATTTTTGTAAAACGCACACACACAGACGCACATGGCATGCACTGTCATAATTTCTGCTTTCAAAATATATTATAACTCTACTCTTCCCTTTTTTGTTTAATCTCACTCCTACATTTTTTTCTTTTTCTCTCCTGACCTCCTATAAATTTTATATCTTATACATAATCTTTTCTTAATTGCCTTTCCTGGTCATCCATTCCATTTGCAAATTTTTCTTTTTATGAAGTACAGGTAATTTAATCCAAGTTCCTTATTTATTCCTACTTTTTATTTCAATAGATCTTAATTCTTAATCCTTTGTGTGTAAAAATGTATCTATTACAAATTACATTCTTCACTCACTAGCTGTCTGTTTGGGTGAAAAAAATGTGCAGGTGGCGCACATTCCAGGAAAGGGAGGCAGCCCTGGCAGAGTCAGATCAGGGGACAGCTCAAACATGCACCCAATTAGGACAGCTGGTGAGCCCTCCTTCATCCCACACCCAGCAGGGGAATGAAAGCCCCCAATACCCCACCCCCTGCCATGACAGACAGTCATGGCAGCCAATCACAGACCACCATAGCTGTTTGCCATGGTGGTCTCTGATCCCTGGCAGGGGACTGGGCCATAAACACATGTGCTGGTCCATCTTGGTGGCCCTTGGCCAGGTCTGTAGACCCGGAATCATCCAGGGGAACCACATCCAGGCCAGCCATCTACCTGGGCCACAGCCACATCTGGCGGGCCATCAAAAAACATGACAGTAAGTTTCTGGCCCAGATAGACAATAGCAGGATGTAACGAGCCCCCATCACATTTATTATCACCCTTTCTTATCACACACACAAACAAACCATTTGGCCATTTAAAAAAAATAAATCCTGGTAGAAGAAATGGAAAAGGGTATGAAAGGGAAGGGGGAAAGTCGCTCACTGGATGGGTGTAACACCCATAAAAGGCCACTGCCAGTTGCTCCGTGGGTGGGTGTGGGTGGAAATGGGTGTTGGCCAGGAGCAAACACTCACCAACACCCACCAAAAGTGGCATTTACACAGACGCCTCCCACCCATCTCCACCCAGGGAAATGCTCCCCACCCACCGGCCAACACCCATCTCCACCCAGAGGAACTGGGTGGAGGCAACATGTGTACACAGGGCCCATGGTGATTGGCTGCAATGGTGCCCTGCAACATGTATAATAAAATGTAACACCCATTTTATGGGTGTTTGAGTGTCTGTGTAAAAAGGGCCATAGAAAAGACCCCTAGAGACCTCCACCACAACCCCTATCCCTGCATGCCAAATATTTAGCCAAGAAAAAGGTCTTACATTGCCATCAGAAAATGTCCAGACATGGGCTTCAGTGTAATGAGTATCCTGCAATAAATATTGTCTCAGACAAATTTGCCTACTCCAATTGGATACTTGCTCCTGGTTCTCAAGATAGTGCACTGGATATTTTGGTTTGTTTATTTCAGGGGGGTTGGATTATTTAATTGTTTTGTGCTATTGTGCTTGTGCAATAATTGAAAAAAAGTAACTGAAATGCCAAAATGACGAAAATAACTGTACTGAAATACTGAAATACTGAAATAAGGTGTTTGTTTTTGGTTCTTGGTGGGGTTTTTAAAAAAACAAACAACCTCAGTTCAACGTCTCTGAATGTTACAAGTGAGCATTTATAGTTCTAGGTGTGCAAAGTCCTGAGGTCCAGCAAACAGAAGTAACTTGAGAAGAGTCTTCAAGGGTGGAGGTTTTTGTGAATGAGTCTCACTATACACTGTCTGGAGTTACCTATGCTGCAAAAAAGTCAACCAATCTTACCAGCATCCACCTTCACCACACACAAAACACAACTCAGGGATGTAGCCTTCATCCCCTCATGCATCCAAGCCATACCAAATTTCCTTTGATGACATAGGGTATTTTTAGACATGACGGTACTGCAGGTGGCTATGCTTTGACTCGCATGGCCACCAGCAGTGTCATCACGTCTGATCCGGCCTGCCAGATGTTTCCCTGGGCCATGGTAGTTTGTAGCCCAGGCTCTAGGGCAGGGGCTGATCCAGGCATGTAGGGAGGCCTAATAGACCGCCCCGCTCATCAGGGAAGTGGACATCCCACACTCAGCAGTGCAGTGGGTGGGATTGTGCGGACCACATCTGCACGTCACCCCATCCTTTCCCCATCCCAGGCCGCTGACACGTCTGTTTGGCAGCCAGGCCAAATCCGGATCAAAGCATGATGGTGCTGTGCGCTATCACATGTCAAAATACCCATAGCCTCACCCTCATCCCCACACCTACAGGGAGTTGCCCACAGTAGGGCAACCCATCATGGTTCTACTCTGGATGTGATGTATGTGTCTGATGTAAGCTGGACACATTAACCATCTTAATAGGTAAACTAAAACTTAAATCAGAGTACTATGTCTATTTACACACTAGAAACAGGTAAACAAGGTTTAATTAGAACTATGTGATCTTAAGTGTAAACTATTCTCTGAAAACTGTGGCTTGACTCCTGTAGTGTAATATGGCATACCATATTCTCATAAAGAGAGTTTGACACCACTAAACTCAGCATCTTTCTTTGGTGCTGGAACCAGAAAGGGGGATTGCTCTCAAGAGCTCCACACTTTTAGAAGGCAATAATATTTTCTCTGTTGTAAAGATACTGAACAGATACCAGTGATGTCCATATTTTTTTTTCCAGATAGTTTGTAATGCCCTCCTTACCTAGCAAAAAACTGACTTTTGGTGTCATCTGCATATTGATGACAGCACACCCCAAACCTATGCTCTTTCTTTCCTCTTCTTGGTTTCTTTTTTTCTTTCTTTCTTTACTACATCTGGTCAAGCACAGATAGCATAAAAAAGAGACGTTGCATTTGTTGATCTACAATTTTCTTGTTCACTTTTCTCTTTTCCTTGTGGCACTTCTTAAGCTAAGGAAGCATAAGATAGGATCTGAGTAGCCCATTTTTGAAAGAATAAACATCCATAGACAGTATCTCTAAGGTTCTCTCTGTTACTAGTGGCTGATTGTGTCTGACAGACTCTTCGCTGGTTTCAGGTAACAGAGCTGCTTTAATAGCTCCAGGGCATAGCATTCACCTAGGGAACAGGAGACCCAACTTCCAGTTCCACCAATGCATTTTCTGCCGTAATATTTCATGAATTCTTTATGGGTCACTGTCTGTTGATACAGCACTTTAACCTTCAATAGGCATATGTAATTGTGTAAAAATAGTGGTTACTTTGGCATTCAGCATGGGGTCTCTATTTGCAGTCTTCTGCAGAGACCCAAGGACAAGGTTGAGCTCTAAAGTAACAAAGATTTCCTATATTAGGACTAATACTATAACAGCCCTGAAATACTACCCATCTGCTTCTTCTCCCTTCCTGGAATAAAGGCCAACTTTGATTTGCATTCTAGTCTGAATTTTATACAGAAATGCCAACAAGAGTTAATTAGTCTGGTCTAAAGAGCAAATGCTAGGAGATTCTTTATAATTGATCATTGAACTACTTTGCAAGAAGGGTCACAACTGGAGAAAAAGGTTAACCCATATTCCAATCATATAACATTCCCAATGCAATTGTTCACATGGAAAAGTGAAAGGAGGAAATGAATTCATGAGTTTTAGGCTTATTTTAAGGTGATATAGAAGATGGGAACAAGTAAGAGTGCCGTGGACGTGCTGCCCGAGGAATTGGCATTGGTCCCCAGATCAGAGCTTCAGATCCTCTCTAAAGGAGATGAAAAAGGAGATGAAAAAGATTTAAATGACATACTCAGACTTTGCCTTCATTTATTGGATACCAGTTATAGCTGGCAAGCACTCCATTCTACTCTGCAGCAGTATCAACAAGGACTTTTCTAAACTCTCGTCCATATTTCATTATTTCAGTTCAGGAAAAAGGTTGTCATCTCTGGAAAACAGGTGTATTAAACTTTTCCATCTTTCCTTCTCTCCATTTATCAGCATACAGGAAGTATCTAGTGGGGCATAACACTAGCTGGAATACATAGGAAGAGGTCATTTCCATTTACATCATCTTGCCTGCTATCAACGTTCTCTTAAGACCAGTTTATGCTTCTCTTACTCATCTGCTAATGTATTGTTCCTACAGTATTATGGGTGCTACTCCACAGCCTCAGTACAGTTAATTAACATAAAAAGGCTCAGATCTTGTATTCTCAAGCACTTAACTGCTCAGTAAACTACCTGCACAATGTGTGTGCATGCACACATACATAACCATATGCACATGTTTGAGAAGAAAGTATTTGCACCCTTAGTCCCAAATATGAGAGATGAAGGCAAAGGGTAAAAACAGACATGACAGCGGCCCACTGGGACTCATTCTGGCCTGAACCGAACCTGCATGTCTGTGCAGGTGCAGCCAGAAGTTGGCCTGGGATTGCCCCAGGCAATATCATTGGCTAAAAAACCTCCAAGGTCACAGCCCAGGCAAAGACCCACCCAACCGGACCAAAGTGGGCCATGGGAGACCATCATGTCTGTTCAAACCAGCAGACATGGCCTGGGTTGGGACCAGCTGCCATGGCTGGCTTTCATTGGCCATCATGGCTGCCCATCCTGGTGGAGGTGGGTCATAGGGCAAAGCGTAGGGACGATGCTGGCCGCATATTCAGTATTCAGGTTTCTCACTGCCCTCCCTAGATCCTGGCCAGGGGAACATTTGTTCTGTGGCCCAGCCCAGATTGTGCCTACCACGGCTTCCCACCCTCCCCCAGGAACATGTGTTTTTACCTAAAGTAGTTCAGAAGATTTCGTCATTAGACCACCAACTGTTGTTGAAAGCTTGCATACTCTCACCAACGGTAGTCCAATCGTTGGTTCAACTAAAAAGTTAATCTGAATTATTTTGTCTCCATCTGTGTCTGAAGAAACATTCCCATCATGCAGTAGTTTTTGCAGCAAAGATGTAACGAAGTTATACTTTTGCTCCAAAAGATACGTTCATTCATTTGCTCCAGTAAAAGTTATATCCCCCATGATGCTCACTTGACAATGACGCACATTTAATACTGCTGCAAGGGACATGAATAGCCAGTGTTGTTGTTCACACTATCCAAAATGTATACTGTATTTGACAAATTCAGTTAAATCTCTTGTAAAGGAGAGGATATAAAACACTATCTGCTTTGTTTCTGGAATTGAATATTCAGTTTGGATATTTTGTGTTTGGTATTTTAGTGAGACACTTGTTATATTTCAGTCACTTCAATACTTTACTTTCTTCACTTCACCAGTTTAGCACTATTGCACAACAGTTCTATTGCACAATACCATCATTGCACAACAGTATAGTTCACAATAACACTAAATAGTATCATTGGAGTAAGCAAAGTACCAGAAACCGTGGAGCTATCCACTAGGGAAACCACTGTATTTCTCAACCAAAACTCCAGGATATGTTCTCAAGCATATGAGGTAACTTTTTAGAAAGCACTAGGGCTGCACCAAATAGGCCTTCCGGATATTCAGCCCAAGTTTCGAAGTGTCGAACACCTGGTCTGGGTACTTGGCCGGACTTTGGAACTTTGTCTGAGTACCTGGAATTCGCAAGTCGGAACTTTGGACCTCTGTAAACTTCGGAACTCAGAACTTCGGAGTGACAGAAACCAGTACTACTTGGCACTGAGTCAGCATGAGTAGTACCACAAAATTTCACCCAAAAAAACAGCAGTAGTGTACCCACAGGGTGCCCTACCATCAGCAGTGCACCCACTTTGAAATCATTATGCTAACAAAGCAGTGCCCAGAAAAGCAGGCTAGAAAGAGTGGGACAATCGCTTGAGAAGACAAACCCACCACAAAAGTGCAACTGTGGGCAGAAATCCCACAAAAAACCCAGCAGTAGTGTACCCACAACATGGCCCACCATCAGCAGTGCACCCACTTTAAAATCATTATGCCAACTAATCCCTTTAGAATATTGCCAACTTGCCAACAGGCAGTTAACAGCAGCAGCAGGCAGCACCCAAACATATGCCAATCAAGGACTCTAGGGTGCTGCCAACTTTCCAACAGGCAGTACAAGCAGCAGCAGGCAGCACCCAAACTTTAAGTATATTTGGCACTGGCAACCCCAGCTTTGCTCCTAGTATATGGACAGCCCAGACCAGGGGAAGTGGAGCAAGGCATATCCCTCTGGCCACTATAGGGCCAACTTCAGTGGAAGCAGCAGGCACCCGCTTATTTTTAAATAAGGCATGGCATTGGTGTGGCACTGGGAACTTGGACAGCCCAGGCCTGGGGAAACGGAGCAAGACAGAGATCCCTGTGGCCTCCATGGTGCCTGCCAAGCAGCAGACAGCAGCAGTGTGGCACCCACTTAGTTTTTAAAACATTAAAAAATAATCATGGCATGGCACTAGAAATAAAAACAACTAACCTCCATCCCACAGCAGTACCCCTATTGCCACGCCAGACCCCCTCCCACCCCAAGCCAATTATTTACAGCTCAGCATGTGGCCCACACCAAATTCACCAAAGAGAATGGAAAATGGCTGTGCAGTCACTTTTATTTTGCCCCTGCCAGCCAATCAAAACTTGCTATCTGGCTTGCCGCCAGCCAATCAAAACTCGCCGTCTGGCTTATCCATCACTTCCCATACACCCCACACACACACACCAGATATGGCACCAAGTTTAATTTCCTAGTGACTAGGGGGGGTCAGCCACGATTCTAGATCGTTCCACGCACGCATGCAACGGCACTAGCACTCGACGAGAGTTTCTGAAGTTTTCCAATCTTAGCCCTCTTCATAATATATCATTCATGTCATTTCTTGTTTTCACGAACATTAAATATTATCTAATTTTATATTTCTTGAAGATGCTACAAACAGTCTATTTTGTATATTTTAAAAACTCATTAAAAAGTTAAACTTAAAAAGCTCCCACAAAGTACCCAAATAAAAAAGCAACACAAAACACCAAAGTAACCAAAAATAAAATTTGCTAAAATAAAGCAAACAAAATTTCCAACCCCAAAATATACAAATATATACAAATAATTTCTTTTATATGCATACTCGAATATACAAATAGTAGAGCACCAAAGAAGATATTAATTTGTTTAACCAAAAATGCAAATAATCTTTGTAAACCTAATTTGGTGGGCCTGTTTCAGCTCTCGTATACACCACCTATTGAGCAGTGCTTATGTGTATATTCAGGTACAGCATCTTCAAGAAATATTGATCCAAACTATTGAGAAACTACCACCAGACTTTATTTTGAATAGAGTATGCCTTAATTTAACCAGTGCGGAGAAAACTAACCATACTACGAACCAATAAAACTAACAGTTACTATTATAATTTTGAACTACACTATTATAGGTTTTTTTTCCCTTTGGAAAAAATGGAGAGAGAAAAAAGAAACCCACAAAGTTTTCCTTTCCTTCCCTCCCACCCCCAGTGTCTATTTCGGTAGTGCACACCAGTCCTCCTGGTGTGAAGGTTGGACCTATGGGTCAGCAACCAATTCCCATCAAAAGAAAAAAGAAGTTTTGTGCTAGCAAAGCTGTAACCAGACAGAGTAATGCCAGGCCTCTTTGCTAATGATGACTGATGGGTAAAGCCAGTTGGAAGCCAGCAGGCGGATGGCAAAGGAAGTCTTGATTGCCAAATGGAATGTATGAACACTTAAACTGTCAAGCAGAAACCATTGGTGCCCAAAAATTAATAGAAATGCTGGAAGACCAAACAATACATGAGAAAGAACAGTTAAAGAGAACATCAACAGATTGATGGCGTGGCATGAAATTAAGAGGCCTCGAGAAACAGACCTAAAAATAGCCCATGATTGTTGTGCCTCATGCACCTACCAAGAGGATATGTGTTGATGCACATATAACTGTGCTCCAGGAGCACTGCATTTAACTACTTCACATCAAAATGTTTCTGGCTGTGGTCAGAAACTGGCAGCTGCTAGCTGCTTAGCTGTATGCATCCCATACAGCTAAGGAGCTGTCCAGCAAAGCAGCTCCCAAAGTTGAATGCAATATCATTGACTGAAAAGCTACCATGAACACTATTGTTATGGAGAGAGGTCATTATTTTGTTAGAAGACACACCCTCCCCCCTCACCTTTTCTATTTTAAGGTATTTCATGACTTACTTTTCAATTAGTAATAAGGCTCCAGAGGTTTTTTTTATGGTCAATCACCTGGGATGTTCAAAGAGCACAGACTTTTTTGGGGGTGGATGGGGAGAATCAGGAAAGATTCAAGCTGATGAAAATTAATTAACACAATAAAATCACTCCCTTCTGTACACAGGGGCAGATTAAAAGAGCAGTCTTTGGGGCACTTGTTATTAAGCATTCTTTGGCAAGCCTCAGATTTATGGGCAAGCATTACCCATGTATCCATGTAAATGGAGACATATTGACAAGTTTCCTCTTAAATGCAATATATGTGTTCCCAGCACAGTCCCCCGAGAACTCAACGTGGGACTTATTTTGTTTTCTTTTTAATAGCTCCTCTTGGGTACTTTATGGACCAGTTCTCTCATCTCAAGTGTCTGATCCCAAGACATAAATTAATTTTAGATGCACCTTTTATCCTTTGTGGCTGCTAAGGCAATATTCATTATTTGTTTTGGTTTCCATAGAGATAATTGACTTCCTGCAGTGTCAGGAGCCTTGTTTGGGGTATTAAAGGGGTTTGGGTCCAGGGATTCTTTAATTTTCATGCAGCGAAGGAAGTCATTTCATCAACAAAACCTTTGTAAATTTCTCTCCCCCGTAATTTGAGTCACTCTCTTTATAACCTTGGAAATGCTTTGTTTGTTTACCCTTTGCTTTCTTTTTTGTAGCTTAACCTGCACGCTCCACAGTGCTGGCTCAAACCACAGCAAGGGGCATAGAGTCTGTTTATTACTGTTTTGCACAATGGTCAGGTGCAAGCTCCCTGCAGAATATAATCTGATAGAACAGGAGACAAAGGAGGGATAATAAAGCAGTTGATTATATCAACATATCCTTCTCGAAGACCTGGTTAGAGCTCATCAAAGGCATGTGGATGTTCCAAATAAACACTCATATGTCAAACTAAGTGTCTAAACTAGAACTGCAACCGGGCACTCTGAAAAATCTGGGGTGCCCAAATTAACATAGCCCTGAATCCTATGAGTAGGGTGGGTTATACATTCTAATCATAAAGTGAAGTAGCAGTTTCTTGTCATCATCATACGGCGCTTTTAAACGAGACGGAAATGGCAACTGAGCCCTTTAACAGCTGCCATTGAGACCGTCCATTTAAATGCCCGACGTGGATAGCAGCCGAGTCTCCTCTGCATCAAGCCAGCCCAGCAATCCTGCCCCCTTCAAGGTGGATCACCGATGTGCCGGCTTTAACCCGCACTTACAGGTCCCCTAGCAGAGTGCGCATGTGCAGAAGGACGCGCATGCGTCCATCCTCTCTACGCCGTGTCTGATGCTCTTCTGAACATCAGACATGTCGTAGAGAGTAAGATGGGGGGGAGATGCCGCATGATGAATGATCCCGCTTGTGAGTGAGATCGTTTAAAAGTGCCTATAGTAGCAGTGTGGCTGGGTAGCTAAGCTTTGAATGTTGGGTACCATTCTTCATCCTTCCCTTGTGTTATCTGTCTGTTAGCTCATTTAACAAAATGAGGGAGCAGCTGCTGCTTCTTTACCTTGCAAATCAGCATAGAAACTAAAAAACACAGTTGCAAGGGATATATCAATTATTAAATGTAATTATATATATAATTTTAAAAACCCAACTCCAACTCAACTCAGCTATTCCCAACTGCCTAGCCAAATAAAGTCTTACACTGCTTATTGAAGATGCTCTTATGAGTCTTAGATGAAGGGTAGCATATAAATATCAATAAATAAATAAATAAATAAATAAATAAATAAATCCTCAGGCTTGGGATATGGAAAACTTGCAGGGAAAAGTAGTTCCAGAGCTGTGGGGCAGCTGCTGAGAATGCCTTGCAAGTTGCTACAGCTCTACGAACTTGGTGACATGATGGAATTGGCAGGAGGCTGTTTTTGTCTGATTTTGTTTGATCGTCTGAGACAGATGATAGGGGAGGAGGCAGTCTTTAAGATTAGTAACTTTCTGGGCAGCTGTAACAGGGTTACAGGGACTGACAAGGTAAGTACCCTGAGAATGGGCTCTATTTGAATGGAGCATTGGCCCTTTAAGAGCTTGAAGCAGTCATGCTAACGAGGCAGGAGACAGTTGGAGATGCCAGAGAGGCAAGTACAAGGCAGGGTGGCTTGTGCACTGTACTGTGACAGCAGGAGAGCTGAGAGTTTATTTTATTTATTTATTTCTACCCAACCCCTTTTGTGTCAAGCGTCTCAGGGCGACTTACAAAATACTAAAAATAACAAAAAAATACAAACACATTAAAACATTAACATAGATATTAAAACAATACACAGCACTGTCCATGGCTTCATTTGCTCACCCACAAATCCTCCACATCAGCAGGCAACCCCCACTGAAACGGATTCTACAAAACCGGACACGACGAGACTTCCATAACCTCTGGTTCTCCTATTGTATTAAGTGCTATGTCAAAGTCCAATATATCCAAGCGATATTATCCATGAAGTAATCAACAAACATGTCACACTGGGCACTGGAAGGTTCCAGTTCCAGTCAGAGGAAGACTGGACCAACCAGCCCCCTCACCACCCGGAAAAACTCCACTGAATGAGACTTCGCAGATGCTATGATGGCAGCAAAGAAGGGATTGTGGCCGCACAGCCACAGCACAGGCTTTTAAACTAGCTCTATGTTGCAATCTGTTGGCTTCAGCATGTGAACAGTAGCACTGTCGCTCCAACCACCACCCTTCCTGCTTCAGTCGCCGCAGATCCTCTGTGAACCAAGGAGGCCTGCGGCACTGAGGCTTAGGGAGCAGATGCCTAGGAGCCGTCCAGTCAATGGCCTCAGTCAGTAAGGTGTTCCAAAATACAATGAGATCATCGGGCAAATGGTTGTCAAGATCAGAGGAGGTAATAACTAGTGGTGGGACATCAGGAAGAATACAGGATACCGGATGTACCGGTATCAGATCACTCTGGTACTGGATTTACCAGTACCGGCATACCAGATTTTTAACATTGGCCGCGGTACCGGATTTTTTACATTGCAGCTATTGCCGCAATGTAAAAAATCCCATACCGCAGCCAATGTTAAAAATCCGGTATGCTGGTACAGGTAAATATCGGATTAAGCCGATACACCCAAATGCTGGCAATATCGGATCTCAGGAGAACCGGAATTCCCACCCCTAATAATAACCCATCCGTGACAAGAGCACTGCTGATACATCCCCCACCAAAGGATCCCCCGCCTCAAATAAAGAGCCAACCTGCCCAAGTCAAAACAGGGTTCAAACCCAAGGGGCTAAAGAAAGCTACTTGCCGAGTTAAGAAAAACGCAGCCGGACATCATTCCTTTGCTTTGTACAGGAAATCTGAAGGTCTGGGGTTCAAATCTGGCTTGCATTAGGGGATGTTCTAAGGCTGCTTTTAAACGAGGAGCGCTGAAGCGCCTCCTCAATGCCGCATTAAAGCAAAGCCGCCAGAAGTGACGTTCTCCCCATTGCCGGCGGCGACGGCTGGATACACGGGGCTTTGGAGCGGCGCGTTCTTAAGCCAGATAATTGAACTCTTAAGAACACGCCGCTGAAAAGCCCCGTGTCTTCAGCCGCCGCCGGCGGCAATGGGAGAACGTCACTTCTGGCGGCTTTGCTTTAATGCGGCATTGAGGAGGCGCTTCAGCGCGCCCTCGTTTAAAAGCAGTGTCAGTGTGTAACTGATTATTACACTTTTTAAGGTTAGCTTTTTAAAACTGGGTTGGGATGAGGGGCTTCAGGGATCAAGAGGTGAGCTTTCAGGTGCTGAAGGGCTTAAATTGTTCCTCCACCAATTTAAACTAATACTACTCCAATGCACCCTCTCACTTGCAACCCTTCATTGTTGGCATCATTCCAAATAGAGTCTTGCTCTCTTCTGAATTCGGGAAGAATGTCTGTTTTAAACACACTCCAAACAGAGGTGAAACAAAGGGATGACAGAGGGGAAGAAGTTGAGAGGGACAGACAGAAATATGAGAAGAATATAAAAATATAGCTACTTTTTGTCTAACTTCCTTTTCATTTAATCCACTTTCTCTCATAAATAAAATAAAACCTTGAATAAATCTCTTCCATTCCCCTGCTACAGATCAAATCCAAACTTTTTGGTGCCTTCAACAGCTTCAGTGCGTTCACTCACAGGCTCACTCATGCAGATTTCACTCAGTCTTGTCATTAGCCTGTAGTCTAGTCTGCATTTTCACTCCCAATTTCTGTCAAATCACTTCTGGTTTACTGCTGACACAACCACTCCTGGTACATACTGTGTTCTGTTACTTTAGCAATAACATTTCTAATTTCTATTTATTTATTAATGTATTTAAATTTATACTCCACCCTTCCCCTAAGGCTCAGGTTGGCTTACAACAGTGTTATAACTGTAAAACTATATTTAAAAGGCAGCTACTGCTTACCTCAGACTGCAGATTATCCTCACAAATTCCTTAAGCAGTTTGAAATTTGTGAGACATAAGAACATAAATAGTTCCACACCAGGTCAGACCAACGGTCCAGTGAGCTCAGCACCTGTCTCACTGGCTGCTCTAGGTGGTGGTACACAGTGCCAATAGGTTATTTAGGGAGCTCACTGGTTATGATTTGGATCATTAAATGGACTGGAGTTGGAGGTAAATTTGCGGCACCTCAGAGAGGTGAGGGATCTTACGACACCGGGTGCCTGGGCATCTAAATGGCAAATGAGATTTAATGTGGACAAGTGCAAAGTGATGCATGTAGGGAAAAATAATCCAAACTATGTGTACACAATGCTGGATACTAAGCTAGGAGTTACCACTCAGGAAAAGGATCTGGGGGTGGTTGTGAACAATACAATGAAATCCACAGCACAGTGCGCAGCAGCAGTCAAAAAAGCAAACAGAATGTTAGGAATTATTCAGAACGGGATAGAGAATATAACTGAGGATGTCATACTGTCTCTATACAAATCAATGATGTGACTGCACCTCTCCTATTGTGTGCAGTTCTAGTTGCCCCATCTCAAAAACGACATAGCTGAACTAGAAAAGGTACAGAGAAGGTCAACAAAAATGATCAAGGGCATGGAAGGGCTCCCATATGAGGAGAGTCTTGATAGGTTGGGGCTCTTCAGATTGGAGAACAGACAACTAAGAGGAGATAAGATAGAGGTCTATAAAATGAGTGGTGTGGAACTAATAAACAAGGACCAGTTACTTACCCTCTCAGTTAGTACTAGAAGTAGGGGAGACTCCATGAAACTCATGGGTGGCAAGTTTAAAATAAATAAAAGAAAATATTTTTTCACTCAGCATACAATTGGGTTGTGGAATCTACTGCCAGAGGCTGTGGTAAGGGCCAGTACTATAGCTGAGTTTAAAAGAGGTTTGGACAAGTTTCTGGAAAATAGGTCCATTAGCAGCTATTAGCCAAACAAGATCAGGGATCATGACGGGAGCTGGGGGAAAACAACAGGAGGAATGGATCCCTCCTTGTAACCTGTTGGGTGCTTCTCCCAAGCCACCGTGATTGGCCACTGTCGGAGACAGGATGCTGGGCTGGATGGACCATTGGTCTGACCCAGAACTTCTTATGTTCTTATGAGGGACGGGTGAACCGATCAGGGGTGAAGCGACCCAACATCTCACCTAACTCTGGGAAGCGTTGGGTTCTGTGCTACTATGCAGGATGTTTTCCATCCCTTAACTGGTGCAGGACCAATCACGTCCCACTAGGGACCCTAATCTGGGGGGTCTGGAAGCTGGTGGATGACATAGCATACCATTTAGGCTTAGCAAGTTCATGGCACTTGATATATCAGGGGAAAGGGTTCAGTTCGGTTAAAGTTACTGTTCACAGATTAATTTCCCCTTTCCCCTTGATTGACCCAGACTACAATGTAAATTCTTAATAAAGAGCTGCAGCCAGTTTAACGTCATTTCTGTGTCTGTTGCATCATTTTTGTGTGCGTGTGACAATAGTTCCATAAGGGGTCAGACCAATGGTCCAGTGAGCCCAGCACCTGTCTCTGACAGTGGCCAACCTTGGTTGCTTGGAAGAAGTACCCAACAGGTCACACTGGAGCTATTATCCATTCCCTGTTATTCATTCTCCCAGCTCGCTACAGTAAGAATTTAACATTCCCCAAAATCTATCTGGATAATAGCTGCTAATGGACTCATCCTCTAGAAACTTGTCCAATCCTTTTTTAAACCCAGCTATACTACTGGTGGCCTTGACCACATCTTGTGGCAACAAATTCCACAACTTAACTGTGCATTAAGTGAAAAAATACTTTCTTTCATTTGTTTTAAATTGGCTAATTGTTAGATTCATGGGGTGTCCCCCTAGTTCTAGTAATATCTGAGACGGTAAATAACCATTCCCTCTTTACTCGTTCCACACTACTCATGATTTTATAAACTTCAATCATATCCCCTCTATGTTGTCCCTTCTCGAAGCTGAAGAGCCTATCTAGACTCTTTTCACAGGAAACTTGTTCCACATCCTTTATCATTTTTGTTGCCTTTCTCTGTACCTTTTCTATTCCTACTATAACTTTTTTGAGATGGAACTTCACACAATACTCAATGTGTGGTCGCATCATAGATTTATACAGAGACATAATGGATTTATAGAGAGGCATGATATTTTCAGTTTCCATGTAATTGTCCACAATGACTCCAGAGTCCTTATCCTGAGTGGCAACTCCTAATTTCAAATTTAGGGGTGTACATCTTAAAAGAGACAAATATTGAGACTCTCAATTATTAATTATTATTATTATTATTATTATTATTATAAGCATTTATATAGTGCCAGCGATGTGCCTGGCGATTTACAAAAAATAAGATAGACACGGTCCCCGCCCGAGAGCTTACAATCTAAATGTAAAATAGAATGAGAAAAAATACTATTCTGCAACTTTGAAAAGTGAAAAGTGTACATATCGTTTTAATTATTTTTCCCTATGTGCATCACTTTGCATTGATTTATTTAATTTATTTATTTTAAACATTTTTAACCCGCCCATCCTGCCACAGGCAGCTCTGGGTGGCGTACAACAGTACAAATCATAATATTAAAAACTTTAAAATGTTTAACAAAGGGAGGAGTAAAAAAAATATCCCCAACCGCATACCACCCTAACCCATTCCCCCCACCCTACCCATCCTCCCCCCCACCAAAAGCCAGGCGGAACAGTAATGTCTTACAACAGTGGCAAAACGAGGGGAGATCAGGGGCCGAACGGGTCTCCACTGACAGGGAGTTCCACAGCTGCTGGGCGGCCACCGAGAAGGCCATTCCCATTGTGGCCCCCCAGCAGACTGGGGAGACCTCAAGGAGCGCACCCCCCAATGAACGCAGGGGCCAATCCAGGACCCCGGGGGTGAGGCGGTCCCGCAAATATTGTCAACATTAAATTTCTTCTGCCATTTAGATGCCCAGTCACCCAGCCTCACAAGATCCTCCTGCAATTTTTCAAAGTCCGTTCGTGTTTTAACTACCTTGAATAACTTTGTGTCATCTGCAAATTTTATCACCCCACTCTTTACTCCCTTTTCCAGATCATTAATGAATATATTAAACAACACCAGCAGAGATCCCTGAGGCACTCCACTATTCACCTCTCTCCACTGTGAAAACGGTTTCTACAGAACTTCATTGTGTACAATGAATTCTATAATGCCTACACTCACATTCTTTACTTCATTGTATGAACTGTACACAATTTGTATACATGTAAATAACAGACTTATTGCACTCTGACAAAATTGTTCCTTGTCGAATTATGATAATAAATTACAGTTTCATAATTGTAAAATGTGCAAGTTTAGTTATTGATAAAAATGAATTAAAGTATGTATGGTAAGAAATTTAGTATATATATTACATGTATGTTGATGAGGATGAAATATTAAATATTGCTTTAATTGTGAATTAATTTATATGTTTTCTGGCATTTGTTGCAATGTATGGACTGGAAGGTTTTTTGAATTGTAATTGTACTGAATTTTTTTTGTTTGTATTTTTAAAAAACTCTTGTGCATTTAAGGTTTTTTTTTAAACTCTTAAGTTTTTTGTTTTGGTTAATTTCTTGGTTTTGTGGGAGGTTGGGGTTTGGAATGTTGCGGGGGGTTCAAGAGCTAGGGGCAGGGGTTGGGGGGGCAGGCCGGTGCTCATAGGGCGGGCATTGGGGGGCAGGTGGGGGGTGTTTGTTGGTGTCTGAGTGTGGTGTCTGTGTGGGCGTCTGTTGGGGGATGACGGTGGGGGGGCAGGAGGTTTGTTCAGGGCTGGGGGGTTTTCAGGTCAGGGGGGATGGAGCGGGAGGGTGGGAGGTTTGCGTGGGGCTGAGGGGTGTTTTAGGTCAGGGGGATGGAGTGGGGGGGTGGGATTTTTGCGCAGGGTTCTGGGGTTTCAGGTCAGGGGGATGGAGTGGGGGGTGAGAGGTTTGTGCAGGGGGCAAGTCGAGGATCAGCATGGGGGTGGGGGGCAGGTGGGGGCTAGGTGCAGAGCTTGGAGGGCAGGTCGGGGATCAGCACAGGGGTGGGAGGGCAGGTTGGGGCTAGGTGCGGGGGGACAGGTCGGGGATCACCACGGGGGTGGGGGAGGCTTCGGCGGGGGTTGGGGGGGTCATGTTGATCCCAAGTGGCAGAGAGTCACTGAGTTTCAAGAAAGCAGCCCCCCCTTTCTGAGTTTTAAAGACACAACTAACTCTCCCCCATCTGAGTTTTAAAATGAAAATAATTCTCCACCCCCCCCCAAACTCCATCCCTCCCAGTCTCTCGTAGTGTGATCTTCTTTAAAGGCCATAATAGTTCCTTTGGGTTCTCAACCCACTCAAGTGGAAGCTGCTGCTGCTCTGACAGGATTTCCAGGCAGTTGCCCCATCGGGGAATGTAGAAATCCACCCTGTTGAGCGAGAATCGCCTTCACACTACTAAGTGGAAGACAGGGAGACCCTACTGGCTGCTTCTTCCTAATGAGTCCTGCTGCCCCCGCCCCACGCAGTCACTGACTAGTTCACAACTGGTGGCAGGATTAGAAATCCACCCCCACTTAGTGCCTCCCTCCCCCCCAGTCCCGGCACCCCCCTCCCAGGTTGCTGCTGGTAAATAGTAGGGGTGGGAAGTTTGGTACATCCGGTATTTGATACTGCTGGTATTTTGCTGTACCGGCAGTATCGGATTACTCCGGTATTTGGGGGTACTGGTACCGGATCCCCGTGCCAGATTTTTTTACATTGCGGCCATTGAAATGAATGGCCGCAATGTAAAAAAAGAAACAAAAAAAACCCAACCACTTTCCCTCCCCAGTCCAGGCTGTGCGGGTGGAAGGGGGGACACCCCCCCACCCACCCTGCCCAGCCTGGATTTTTTTTTTTTTAAATTTTTTTCCAAAGTCCCTGATAGTGCGGGCTCCGAGCCGCCGCCGGTGACCCAAAGCCTGCACCAGCAGGTAGGTACTGTGGTACTAGGGTGATCCCTGGGGTGGGGGTGGTTCAACACCCCACCCCCACCCCAGGGATCACCCTACCTCCCCACCCAGGGATCGCCTACCTTTGGCGCTCCGGGCGGCGGTGGCAGCATGACGGTCCGGCAGCTTCAGCGCTGGCTGGTGGCTTCAGCGCTTACTAGGCCTTCCAGGGAACTTCCGGATTTCCCTGGAAAGCCTAGAAAGCACTGAAGCCACCAGTCAGTGCTGAAGCGGCCAGACCACCATGCTGCCGCCACCGTCTCTGCTGCCACCACCGCCGCCGCCCAGAGCGCCAAAGGTAGGCGATCCCTGGGTGGGGAGGTAGGGTGATCCCTGGGGTGGGGGGGGTGTTAAACCACCCCCACCCCAGGGATCACCCTAGTACCTGCTGGTGCAGACTCTGGGTCGCCAGTGGCAGCCCGGAGCCCACACTAGTAGGGACTTAGCGTAAAAAAAAAAAAATTAAATCCAGGCTGGGCAGGAAGGGTGGGGGGTGCCGCCCCTTCCACCCGCACAGCCTGTGAGGGGAAGGGGGGAGGTATTGGGTTTTTTCCCCCATTGATTTCAATGTGGACAGTTCCCCATTGAAATCAATGGAATAAATCTGGTTTTTTGTAAACCGGTAACCGGTAAAACCGGTAACCGGTTTTTTGCCAGATGTCCCACCCCTAGTCAATAGGGTGCTTGTTTCCCCTTGGCTTTGGCAAGTGCTGGAAAAGTGGCAGCTGCGGGCTGAGAGGGATTCAATATTTCAGAGACTCATCAGCACGTTACTAATTAAGAGCCGGGCTCTTCTCCTCCCCCCCCCAACCCTCCTGAGACTGACTCCTTACGTGTGTAGGGTGGGAGGGTAAGAAGCCACTGCACGCACACACACACACACACACACACACACACACGGGACCAACTCCTTACCACTGCCGGCTCTTGGGACAGGAGAGGCAGGTAATCAGCAGTGTATCGGTCCCCGCTAGAGGGCTGCCCACCCGCCTCCTCGCTCACTGTCCCAGTCAGGCAGTGGTACACGCTCTCTCTCCATGGGGGAGGGGGATGGGACAGCAACAAGATGAGCATGGCAAAGCGCTAGGAGGAGCGCGCAGGAAGTTGAGGCTTTGCACACAACTTGGTGGCGGCTGGTGATCGGGAGCGTGCTGCTTAACTAGCTGCACCTGGAGGGGCGGCACAGCCCTTGCCCAGGCTCAGGGGCTTGGCTGCAGCAGTGCAGGAGGGAATGGACTGATGAGAGTAGCTTCTTTTGGCGGCAGGAAATTAGATGATTGGTGGAAACTATTTTGTGAGTGAATTGCCTCTAGTCAGGGGGTCTCTTTTCCTTGAGGAAAGCAAGCTCTGGAGTCGAGGTTTTCCTCCAATCTCTCAGCCTGTTTCCTGGGGAGTCATTTTAATACCCTGTCCAGGAATCTAGCAGCCACTGGCACTCCTGTTCCCATCTGGTTTGGCAGTCCTGGTGGAGACAAAGCTAGCACTAGGGATAGTGGAGGTTTGTCAAAAATCCCTGCAGAGAGACAGACATGGGGTAAGGGGCATTCTGCCCCAACCCCCAGTAGCAAGGCAGGACAGCAGATGCTCTACTGAGCATGTGCAAGCCAGCAGGACCGTGCTGTGTTTTGCCCATGAGCAGCTGCTCTACTGCGCATGTGCGAGCCAGCAGAACTGATTTTTTTGATCACTAATAACTCAGTTTTGGCTGCATCAATCAGTATCATATTTCAGAAGCACTTGTTATTGGTATCATTCTCGAAGCCTGTGATGTTTGGGGGCTCAACTCATCCAGGAGGAGGAGATATTAATGATTCAAATACATGAGGATGGTGTGCATTTTGACCACAACCAATTAATGTTTAAACAGTTATAACATTTTATTTTCCTAATGGACCTTTTTCAAACTTTGTGGATAATATGATGGTCCTCACAACTTACAGTCATGGTTAAATTTTCATAAATGTAGGTCAAGCAGTTTCCTCTGAATTGGGGCTTCAGCAGTCCCCTGTTTATAATGAACAGTGGCTGCACATTTAACAGCTTCCACCATTTTGCCCAGCAGAGACATCAGGCTCACTCGTCTTTAGTTTCCAGGATTGTCTCTGGAGCCCTTTTAAATATTGGCATTGCATTCACCACCTTTCATTCCTCAGGTAAAGTGGCAGATTTTAGTGACAGGTTACAAATTGTCTGCAATTATATATTTTCGTTTCTTCAGAATTCTGGGGTGAATGTATCATTTTGTCCCAGTGATTTGTTACTATTTCGTTTGTCAATTTTTGCTCTAGAACCTCTTCCAGAATCGCATTGATCTGTAACAGCTCTTCCGATTCATTACCTACAAAAACCTGTTCTGACGTAGAATATAATCCCGTGCAGTCCTGACCTTGGAATCTGTATATCAGCTGCTCCTTTCTTAAATTCTATATATTACAGAGGCTATAAGTCTGTGCCATTCACCAGCCAGCAGAACTTTTCAGCCAAAAGAAAGATTGCACACTACAATGGTTGTGCTTCCCTCTGTAGCCTTTGAACTCTAGAGCGCAGCAAAGCCCTTGGTTGAAATTCCCTTGACTATCAGCATTAGGAAATGCTGTGTTTCAAAGCTAACAGTTGTTATAAGTATATACGCAGAAGGGATTATTAATAAAGGCTACATTAATCACATCATTAGCTCCCCATTCCCCAGCCCCCACTTCCTAGCCCAAGGACTTTGTCTTTTAAAGCAGCAGCCCCATTACAATTAGCAGAAGCAGCGTGAAATCTATTTTGTGTTATCTCTCAGTGTGTTTCTTCACTGAGATGTACAACACTAAAAGTGACCCTGGAGAAATTATGCACAGGATTATATTTTGCCCTATAGAAATGTTGTCATTTGTTCTTCAAGTGTCTCTTGGCAAAGAAGAAAAAAATGAAAATCAATAATAAAAATGGAAATCTTTAAGAGCAAGTAATAGTGAAACAAAACTCTGAAAAATCTCACTCAGTTCTTTTAAGTGTACAACACAAAAATCAATTTGCAGTGACCCTAAGAGTCAGCCATCCTCGACCCTGTGACAGCAGAAAAAGGGGGGGGGGAGTGAAGAGAGAAACAAATTAAAGTAGTACATACGTCTTCTGCCTTGCCAAAGTCTTTAGGAGCACTTTTGGCCTTAGAGAGCATTTAAAGCAAGCTTTAGAATTTTTTTATTAATAGCATTGTCTAACATTTTTTATTTTTGACTGTCTGCCGGGTTTTTGCCTTAGCCTTCCAGGACAATCTACCACTGCTCTCTCTTTCTGTCACAAAGAATGATGACTGTACTCTGGATCGGTAACATACATTCTGAGCACCTCTGAACAATTAGCTCTTGCCTCACCTCCTATGTTTTCCCCTCCACGCAGTGTTCCTAGGTATTTATTCTCTAACATTTATCAAGGTGCAGCTCTCTAAATTCCCTGCCAGCCCAAGAAACTGGACCTGACAAGCAACCAGGAAAGCAATTTATGTTACAGTAACCCTAAAAAGTAAACCTTTTTATCAGATTCCTCACAACTCTGAACACCTGTTCCATGAAACTGGAGTTACCACAAATCCTTTTTTCAAAGCAGTAGTTTCCAACCTTTAGTCTACATGATCCCCATCCCACCCCAGCACACCTTCCATTATGATAATTGAATTAAATCCCATGATCCCTGACAACAGCATGATATATTTAGAGTTGCCACCTTTCAGATTTTTTACCTAGCACTTTCATTTTGTCCTATGGGAGTGTCAGTCAGGTAAAAAACCACCACAGGTGGCAACTCTAGATTTATCAAGATATATCAGCTATCAGTTGGCATTACAACACTGTTGGCTATAGGTAAGCCTAGGCGCTTATCGAAGTCAAGGCCAGTCTATGCATTTTGCTGTTATTTAGCTTACTAAAGCAGAGTTATCCAGTTGCCAGGATCCAGGAAGTATAAACATCACCTATTTTGCAATCAGGAATGTGCTGATGATGTTCTTGGTCAATGAAGCAGAGGTAGGACTAAATCAAAATACCTGGGGTTTTTTTGCAAATTTAATCCACATTTTCAGAACAGGCTGTGGGAATCCAGCATGGAATTTTGGCCATGACACATCTCCACAGTCCATATTCTGACTGCTCCCCTTCTCCAGCACAGTATCATCATGCGCACTAAAATGGGAGGGGAGGGAGAACAGGAACTGCAGCACTGGAATAGGGTCCACATTCCATCAGACCCAGTTTAGAATATTCGTCTTCGTCAACAAAAACAGAATTAATCACAAAGAACCGTTTCTGCCCTACACAGAGGTGCAAGCATATAAAATGGGTGAAGACCGGATAAAAGGTTGAGGTGATGCAGTCAAAACAATAAGGAGAAGACAGTCCAAAGTTGAGCCATAAACTTCCCAAAGCTGAGGAGAAAAACAAGACAACCAATTATCAAACTGACGTCTGATTTAAGAACTTTCCATCTGGGAGAGAGCTGGACTTGGGAGTCTTTACTAAAGACCAAAGAAAGCAAGTGGGTAATCAGAGATATGCATCCTACCAGGGAAAATGACCTCACCAGCAAATAAATGGCTTCCCCTCAATCTGTCTGATTACTGGGGTTCCAATGGTATCGGAACTGGCTATAGGCAACTATTAATCTGCTTCAGTAATACTGCTATGCATCTCCATTTAAGCAAGTGTATCATTAAGGCCACTTTTGTTTAAATATGAGATTCTGTGTGGGTCTAGTTCTGAACTTTGAAACAGCTTGCAAAAAGCAGGAGGGGGGACAGATCAGTCCCTGTTTTATACCAGCTGCATTCACAACTGGTGCAATCCCCCACTTGGGGTCACAACTCACAATTTATCATAGAATTGCAGAATTGGAAGGTACCTCAAGGGTCATCTAGTCCAATCCTGTTCCAAGGCAGGATATTCCCTGTCTACAGTATCACACATAGACGATTGTCCAGTTAATTTAGGGCAGAGGTTCCCAAACTGAACTGAGACAGTCAAGTTTTCCTTGACGGAGTATAGGGTAACAAAGACCATTTTTAAATGAACCGCCGGAGGGTGGTGCTCCATGTGTGGCCGCCATGCATGTGGGGAGGGAGAAGATGGGCTCATAGACATCTCCACCCATCACCACACATGGAGCAACCCGCCTTTTTGCGGGTTGCTGCATGCGTGGGGAGTGGATGGAGATATGTGAGTCGCAGGAGCATGTGCCCACACACCTCCGTGCTCAAATGGAATGCTCCCACTCATGTCCACTGAGTGGACTTGAGCAGGAGTGCCTCATTTATAAATGACCAAAGAAATGGACCCTGAAAAAAAATATCACACAGAGAACAGTCAACAAAAAATTAAGAATGGAAGAGTGTTGGCCTTGCTATATGGTTTATCTTAGTTTGTCTGCTAATAGTTTAGTAGTAGATTGAATTAGTAGTTGTTGTTTGGTTAAGGGTGATAGAAGCCATTGACAATTAGAAAAAGAGAGGCTGTGGATTTTGACACAGGTTCTGTTAAAAGTCTGTCTAGTGACATCGTCCTTCCATGCCCTACTGTGGCCCCTGCAACTGGCCAGGGTGCCTCCCTGTGGGTACCAACTGTTTGTTTTGTTCCTACAGAGCTCGCTCGCAGGGAGACACTCAGTTGCTGCCCAAATGCTATAGAACTCTCTTCCCCCAGAGATTCATTTGAGCCCGAGCACCTTCCAGAGGTGGTATAAGACCCTTCTATTTGTTAGGGCATTTGGTGGGCAGGGATAGGGATAGGGGGATTTGGGGAGGTTTGGGAAGGGTGTGAGGGGGAGTATGGGGAGGGTTTTGGGAGGTTGTTGTGGGCTTGGAGAGGAGTGAGGGGAAAGGTCAGGGTTCTGGGGGTTTTATGCTGTTTTATATGTATTGCTTTTATTTGTTTTGTAAGCCACCCTGAGGCATTTGGGAAGAATGGTGTCAAAATTGGAATGAATAAATAAATAAAATAAATTGTCAGGAACTAGGTAAAGTTTGAAAGGCAACAAAAAGGTGACAAAAATGCCTTTAATAGGCTTCGTGATTAGATGACATTTGTAGAGAATTTCTCTTTATGTGGGACTGTATATATCCTTCCTTCTTTAATGACTATAAAAGATCTTCAAGTGCGAGTACAGAGAAGTTCATATCTTGATGCTACGTGGACTACATTCCGGCCACATTCCAGAACCGCCAAGACATTCTCACCTCTTTTCTCCTCCTTTATTGAAAGGATATTCATAACCCAAATCCTTTAAGGTAGGACAACAAGCACTCTTATCTTACATTTACAGGAATCTGCTATTTCGTTGCAGGAATATATAAGAAAGAATTGATGCTTTTGACTGTAAGTCTATTTGCCCCTGTAATTAGTTTTGGTCTTGATTGAATACGGCAATATATTTTAAACTTTCTAGTTCCACTTTAATAAAAGGCATTTTGCTTCAATACACAGACTCTTTCCTGGGTCGCTAAGATCAAAACTGTTAGTAGCCACTTCAAAATGAACCAGACCTACCACAAGAGCATGAAGTTTAATTAATATTGGTAACTATTCCAAAAATACATTTCAGAGAGCAAGTGGAAAAAGAAAGAAAACTAGGAAACCACACAATTGGGGCTTCATCGATAAAATAATTAAATGCATATTATTTAGCATCAGTACAAATATACTTACAGTAAATGATGTTTAAAGTATTGTTCTGCCACTTCCCATTCCCGCTCCTCCTCATCTCCATTTATGCTGCATTTTAAAATCCAGACTGGAAAGATCCTATTTTCATATTATAAAGGTCAAATTACAGCAAGTTCTTTCCAGTAAAAAAAGAGTTTTAGCATCTTACTAGAATGTTAATATATTTAAAACCCCTGAGACCCAATATTGTGATCTTTTGTGATGATTTACAGTAGATAAAACTGATATGCAGCTCTTTAATACACAGGATTTCACTGAATAGCAAAAAAGATTTCCGAATTAAAGTAACCATCAGAAAAGATTTAATCTTATGTCACTGAGACTGGCAAGTTTTGTTTAAAAATCCAACATGCACAGTGTTCAAATATAATATCAGCTCTTCCCACAAAATATATGGAAATATTGAACTTTCTGCATCCTAATTTGGTTCAGAACTACAGTACAACTTTTTTGGTTGGAAATGAGGTACCCAATAAAAGAAATTGCCAGCACCATTCCTCTCTCACTCACTTTCCCATTCCGCCCTCTTTATATTTATTCATCATCACCCCATATCTGAGTTTACTGAAGAGTCCACAGATATATGAAATCACAGATTTTCAGCCAGATGATATATGTGCATATATTTCTGCTTCGTGAGATGAAAACTGCTTTTCCAGCCACACAAAGTTTAAACCTGGCAAGGGACCGAGCCAGCAGCAGTAGCAGATGTTCAAGATGCCCATCTTCTAATGTTGAGGGTTAACAACTACAGGTGGGAAGTACATTCTAAAAGCAACAAACAAGCAGGTGTAGGAAGCCAAACCCTTCTGATTGTGGCATTGCAATATTTCCAAACACTGGAAAATTACTCAGATCTGCTTCCTCTAGCTAGGATCAATTTACAGTGGTCATTAAGGTTGCAAGATCAAAATTTCAAAAATAAAAGACTTCAGAGATTAGGGATGCTGAAATAAAAAGAGTCCATTGTCCATTCTGTTCCATGGAACTGTAGTGTTCAGAATAATGGATGGCCATTGCATAAATAAGAGATTCCATTATGTTCTAAAGAGCTGTAGGGCTCTGGAAAAGGGCATGTTCCCTTAAAATAAGGGACACCTGTCAACCCTAACCACTTCAATTATTATTTTATTATTATTATTATTATTAAACATTTATAAAGCGCCAGTAACAACCTGGCGCTGTACAGAACATATAATCAGCTGCGGTCCCTACCTGTGGCTTACAATCTAAAAGACAAGGAGGGGGAGACAAGGAGAGGGGACAGCGGGAGAGACATGGGAGAAGACAAACAAACATTCAGGCGGATGCGAAGTCTCAGGTGCGTGTACTTGGCTTGGTTACAAGGTGGTCGGTAGCAGCAGTCAGCAGAGGAGGGCTGACAGTAAGAGCAAGGGGAAAGACTAGAGGGCATTGGGAAAGGCAGCATGGAAAAGGTGGGTCTTGAGGAGGGATTTGAAGGAGCGGAGGGAGGAGGCGAGGCGGACGTCGGCAGGGAGGGAGTTCCAGGCATGCGGGGCAGCGAGGGAGAAGGGACGAAGGCGGTTGGGCGAGCAGGAGAAGCGAGGGAGAGCGAGGGAGGGGACAGCGGAAGAGCGGAGAGCGCGCGCAGGAGCGCGTAGGGCGATTAGGTCCGAGAGGTAAGGGGGAGCTTGGTCATGGAGCGATTTGAACGTGAAAACCAGGAGTTTGAACAGGATACGTTCAGGAAGGGGGAGCCAGTGAAGGGAGAGGAGGAGAGGCGTCACATGGTCGAAGCGACGGGCAGAGTGAATGACCTTGGCGGCAGAGTTTTGGATCGCCACAAGGGGGGACAGGTGGGAGCGAGGGAGGCCAGCAAGGAGGAGGTTGCAGTAGTCGAGGCGAGAGATAACCATGGCATGAACAAGGATTTTGGCCGAGGAGACAGATAGAAAGGGGCGAATGCGGGCAATGTTGAGGAGAGCGAATCGGCAGGATTTGGCCACAGAGTCAATGTAAGGTTTAAAGGAGAGGTGCGTGTCAAAAATGAAGCCCAAGCTGCGGGCACGGAGAACAGGACGGATGGTGACCCCATCAATGCAGACGGTCAGGTCAGAGGGAGAGGAGGGGGAGGGAGGAAAAATGAGGAGTTCAGTCTTGGCCATGTTCAGTTTGAGTTGGCGTCGGGACATCCAGGCGGAGATATCAGAGAGGCAGTCGACGAGGCGTGAGCGGACAGAGGAGGAGAGAGAGGGGGTAGAGAGATAGAGTTGGGTGTCATCAGCATAGAGATGGTATTGGAACCCGTGGGAGGCAATAATTTCACCAAGGGACCGGGTGTAGATAGAGAAGAGGAGAGGGCCAAGGACAGAACCTTGGGGAACCCCAACCGAGAGGGGAAGGGAGGGGGAGGTCGACTCGGGGAGGGAGACATTAAAGGAGCGGTCAGAGAGGTAGGAGGAGAACCAGTCAAAGACAGAGCCACGGAAGCCCAAAGAGTAAAGGGAGTCCAAGAGGAGCGAGTGGTCGACAGTGTCAAAGGCGGCAGAGAGGTCAAGGAGGACAAGAACGGAGTAGTGGCGCTTCGATTTAGCGACAAGTAGATCATTGGTGATCTTGGCCAGGGCAGTTTCAGTAGAGTGGAGGGGGCGGAAGCCGGACTGGAGAGGGTCGAGGGAGGAGTTGGCAGAGAGGAGGTTCAGGCAGCGGGAGTAGACGACACGTTCCAGGAGCTTCGAAGCAAAGGGAAGGAGGGAGACCGGCCGGTAACTAGAGGGATCGAAAGGGTCCAGGGTAGGCTTTTTGAGGATGGGGGAGACAGTGGCATGTTTGAAGGCAGAGGGGAAGGAGCCTGTGGAAAGGGAGAGATTGACAACATGCAGAAGGGGGGGAGCGACAGTGGGAGCAATAGAGGTCAGGAGGCGGGAGGGGATCGGGTCAAGGGGGCAGGTGGAGGGGTTGGATGAAGAGAGAAGAGCAGAGATTTCCTGGAGAGAGGCAGGAGGGAAGGATGCGAGGAGGGAGGGGGGCGGGGGAGGGGGCGGGAGGGGAGCGGGGGGCGGAGGGGGGCGGGAGGCAATATCCCGACGGATCTTGTCAATCTTGGAGGTGAAGAACGACGCAAGATCCCGAGCAGCAAGGGAAGAGGGCGGGGGAGGGCAGGGGGGTTTGAGAAGGGAGTCGAAAGTAGAGAAAAGGCGGCGAGGGTCGCGGGAGAAAGATTCGATCCTAGAGGCATAATAGCGCTGCCTAGCTAGGGAGATAGCCGAGGAGAGGGAGGAGAGGGAGAATTTGTAATGGAGGAAGTCAGGGAGGGAGCGGGATTTGCGCCAGAGGCGTTCGGCAGCCCGGGCGCAGGAGCGGAGGTAGCGGATGGCAGGGGTAAGCCAGGGGCGGGGGTCGAGGGGGCGGACGGGGCGAGCAGAGGGGGGGGCAAGAGAGTCAAGGGTCGAGGAGAGAGAAGCGTTGAGAGCAGAGACAGCAGAGTCAGGGGAGGAGGAGGCGAAAACGGGGGGGAGAAGGGGGGAAAGATGTGCGGCAAACTCCGAGGGAGTAAGGGCCTGCATATTGCGGAAGGGGCGCATAGAGGGGGAGGCGGAGGGGGGTCGGTGGGAAAGGCTGAAGGAGCCGAGGAAGTGATCAGAACTAGGGAAGGGGTCAAAGGAGAGGTCAGTTAGAGAACAGTTTCGAGTGAAGACGAGGTCGAGGGAATGGCCGTCAGTATGAGTGGGGGAGTCGGTCCAGAGTCGGAGATTAAAGGAGGAAGCGAGAGAGAGAAAGCGGGAAACAGAGGGGGCGGAGGGCGTGTCAACGTGAATGTTGAAATCACCAAGGATAAGAGTGGGGATATCATCGGAGAGGAAGAAGGTGAGCCAGGATTCAAAGTCCGGGAGGAAAGAGGAGAGGGAACCCGGGGGGCGGTAGATGACAGCAACCCGAAGGTGTAGAGGGGAGTATAAGCGCACAGAGTGGGCCTCAAAGGAAGGGAAGGAGGAGGAGGGGGGAGGGGAGAGGGTTTTGAATTGGCAGTGCTTAGCAAGGAGCAAGCCCACACCACCACCCAGGCCCTCAGGGCGGGGGCGGTGAGAGAACGACAGGCCCCCGGAGGATAGAGCAGCCGGGGTAACAGAGTTGGAGGGCGTGATCCAGGTTTCCGTAAGAGCCAGGAGTTGAAAGGGGCGAGAGAGGAAGAGATCGTGGATGAAGGGAGCTTTAGCCACGGACGAGCGGCAGTTCCAGAGGGAGCAGGAAAAAGGCAATTGGTGTTTGGGAAGGCAGGGGATGCGGATGAGGTTGGGGGATGGGGAACGGACGGGTATGGGCCTAGGGGGAATGGGCGTGGGTGAGGATAAGGGGTAGGTTGGCTGGAGAAAGGCTGCTGGTGCAGGGAGAGGGAGAAGGAGGGGGTGCGTGAGAGAGGCTAAAAGGAGGGAGGTGATAGACGCCGTGGAGGTATAGGGTGGCATCAATGGGACTGATCTGGAGTAAGTGCTTATCCAATATCTACAAGCAACTATTGGTACACAAATTGGGGAGGGGGGCGGGGAGTGGAAGATCATATGGCTGCCCACTCAGTTTGGAGTTGAGGGATAGGTGGTGTTTTATGTCACCAAACCAGGAACACAATTATTCTCCTGGGTGGACTGACTTCATTCCCTGGGCCTTGTTGAGACATACAATACCTCAGGTCATGAATACCATCACTAGAATCAACTAACACTCCCGCATAGCTGCCAGGATCCAGGGACTCTGTTTTTGTGGCCACCTGAGTAAACCCACACAGCAGAGGAGGGAGGGAGGGAGATAGTTCCTTTTTCACTGTGGCTGGGGGGCAGCGGTCACCCCAAGTTCCCCTGTCTCAGTCCCCTTCTCCTTGCCCTCAGCATCCCCACCCCACCTATCCTCTCACAACACCTCCAACTCCCCCTTTCCTACCCCTAGTGTCCCCCCACAACCATCCTTCACAGGACCTCAGTTCCCCTCCTAGCTCCCAGTGCTTCATCCCCCCTTCTCCATCCCCCCAAGCACAAACCCTGTCCAATTTCCCATCCCCCCCACACTTCCACTGCTTTAGTTCCTTCCCTCCTCCACCCCATCACACTGTTTCCTCCCATCTCATGGGACTGTTTGTAACACACACACAAAAATGCACTCAAGAAGGTGCAGGAGGAGGGGCAGCAAAGTTGTGATTAACTGTGACAAGACATAATATAATGTGACAGGCATTTCTTCTTATTCATTTTTCAATTAAATGTCTATGTTTGGAAATTAAAAAGATTTCTTATCTATAATAAATGGGGTTCTACATTAGCGGTATTAAAAATGTGTGCAGGGTAGGGCTGAACAGAGTACTAAATAAATTACTCATGGGTATTTCCAAGTTTCTGAGAATCAAGCCCAGTAACTTGGCTGAATACTCAGCACCACCGGGGCAAAGTGGGAACAGGTAGGGAACAAAGGGCAGCAAACTCATTGGAAAGCAGAGGGAGCCAGCAGTTCTGGGAACATAGAACAGCAGCTGCAACCACTTTGCAATGGCACACCGGCTTCCTCAACTTTCTGGGGAATTTGCTTCCCCCTGTCCCCGCTTTCCCCTCCTTCCCCTGCCGACCTTCCACCTCCTCTTCCTGCAGCCCACAGTTATTACCCAATTATTGAGCTATAGTTGCCAAGTTATTATACAGTTGCTGAGTAATTGTGTACCAGGCCAGTTCCTTGGTTGTTCAGTACTTGACAAAACTGAGTTGAGTGACGGTATACTCGGCAAAAAGTAAAGCGAGTAATCTTGAGGACCAAGTTTCAGCCCTAGTGCAGGGGGAAGGGATGCGATATGCATGACATTTTTAGAGGGGCTCTGTGGTAGAGTGAGAAAAGGGCTCAGGACGGTTAAAATGGCAAAATGTTTGGCATGTTTTACCAACAGCCTGAGGTCTATATGTCTGTGACCTCACATCCAGCTACACTGCCTGGTGTTATAGTTGTCATCTTCCCCCGCCTCCTTTGTTAAGGATACAGGCAGGCAGACACCTTTAGTGGGAAAGAGAGCTCTTCAGGGACTTGTTCCCATGAAATATTTACCCTGAGATCTATCTGGAAAGTCCAGATAATGTACAGGCCCCTGATAGAGGGGAGGGAGAATCTTGCACAGAAGTACTCCAGTCTAAATCACTTGGTAACTGGCCATTTTCAAAAGATCCTGGGCTAGATGAACCATTGGTCTGACAGCTTGTAAGTTCTTACTCTCTAGCTGACAAGTGCCCTTGCTTGAATCGGGAACCAGTTGAGCAGTAGAGATGTGTGAACACGGTTCGGGAGTTCGGACCGAACTCGGTCCGTTCGGACAACCGAACTGAACGGCCGAACCAAACCCGGAAATGACCAAACAGTTTGGTATTGTTCGGGTGGCGGGGGGCAGCTGAGGAGCAGACCTTTTGGCACTAGGAGTGGAGAGGTTTGGAGTAGCCGCTGATCCTGTCAGCAGGCTTTTTCAGGAGTCTCCCTCTCCCAGCAGTTTCTGTTCTTTCCTATTCCTAATCCACTGCCATCCTCCTCCTATTTCATCCATCCCACACATTTACCTCCCTAGTTTCATTTATTTAGATTTGATTCAAATCAAATCTCTTTAATATTGAGGCCGCATGGCCTTTACAACATAATAAACAAGTATAAAACAAATGCTCCATCAAACAAATAAAAACTTCTCCAACTTCAACATACACAAAAAAATAGACAGAACAAATAACCAGCATAATATAAAAAGAACATTGTGAGACAGTATATACAGTATATACACTTCAGGCCAGAAGGCCCGAACGTTCAACTAGTGCATGTAGTTTGTTCTGTACGGAACAGATCTCAGCTTGGTTGCATACTAACTTACTATGAATGATTGCACACCTATACGCATATATTGCCACCATTTTAGTTCTACGAGCATTGGTATTACCCAAAAGATAGATTAATTGCTATACAATACAAAGGTGAGGATTACACTTTGTCATCTGCCTCAGATAGTTCCGACAGTTCTCATATAGCAGGCAGTTCTCATATAGCAGGTAATGGCCCAGATCCTCTACCCCTTCGTCTGTACCCCTATCTGAAAAAAAATAATACATGGAATCAGGACCTGAGTTACCAGGGCATAATCCAAAACACTTCTCCCAAAAGGTCCAGCATAAGTCAATTTACCCCTCAGATCTCCAAAATTCATGCCATTTAATATTAAAAAAGCCATATCCAAGAAAAGATTATATAACTCATTACCCGCCTGATTAAGGCCTTGATCTTGGGACATTCTGTCTATATTAGGATCACATAACGCCAGCTGTGAGACCTCTACTCTCAAAGCTGAGAGGATTATTGATGCAGATGCCCCAATATAGGCATTAAAATTGCCCACAAGCAGTATTTCATCCCCTGGAAAATTAGTCTGATAGTTCAATATCATTCCCCTTAGAGAATGCCAAAAGGTCTTAAGTTTACCTTCGGGAGGATTATAAACATTGATAAGTAATAGACCTAAAGGGAGCAAAGGGGAAAGAAGTTGAAGGGAAAGAATGTTATGGCCCCTTGTCTTCCAAAGTGACACGTGGCCATTTAAATCCATTGCCACCATCGTAATTAAGCCGCTCTTCTGGCGCCCTTTCCTGGCTGCTGGTAAGGCTGGTAAAACCCATGTGTGGAAGCCCTCCAAACTCAATGAGTCCCAAACATACCAGGTCTCCTGTAAACAGATTATTTTAAAGTGTCCCAAGTAATCCTGAACCTCCTCATCTTTCCACTTGGATAACCATCCGGCAATATTCCAAGAAACCAGGTTCCACATCTGGGCCCCCGGTATAGTAGGCGGTCATAATTCGTTAGTTACAACGGTGTGATAAATCTGGTCAGGTCCCTTGAGTTTTGAGTCCATCTTACCCGGACTAGATAGTAAACACTCCCTATGTTGCTCAGCTGAGTCTGCCAAGATTTCCAAAGATGGCATGCTCAGATTTTAGATTTGATTAGATAGATTTAAGTGTTATTTTTATTTTTAACCCTCCCTGTGTTCTTTCTCCCTACCCTCCATTGAATCGTCCCCTCCTCCCACTATATATTCCCTCCCTGATTCCCTTCCCCTGTTTTTGGATTTATTTAGAGTAGGATTAGATTGATTTTATCTTTCATTTCAGTTTTGTACCCCTCCCTGTGTTGTTTGTTGTGAGCTGTCTGTGTTCCCCCCTCCCATCACTGTGTAAAATTGTATAACTAGATAGATATTAGATAGTTATAGATAGATACATAGTTGTAGGCGTTAGCTTAGTTATAGAGATAGATAGAGATAGTGTTAGTGTGCAGTAGTTATTCAGTTTTAATATTTTAGAGTGTGATTGTGGGACTAGTCCAATAGTCCATTTAGTTCCATAGATTTTAGAATAGTTAACAGTATTTAGAGTTAATGTGTGTATATATATATATATATATATATACATATATATATATACACAAGTGCATTCCTTGGGTTGGAAGACATGGAGAAGGGAAGCAGGAGAGGCTGGTCTGCTGCCCATAAGGCAGGCAATAGGGCACGTGGCAGAGGTGGTAGGGGCCGTGCCAGCGGAGTGGCAGCAGGCTGCAGCCAGAGCCCATCACCACGCCCCAAACTCCACAGGCCTGATTTTGGGCAACAGGGTTCCGAGGCTCCCAGCAGTGGCATTAGCCAGGGGGTGGTTCGGCGACAGCGCCTCCTGCCAGCGTCCTTCACTGTTACGCAGGGCACTGGAAGGTCTGTAGTCCAGGAGGTGCGGATGCAGAAGTAGATGCAGGTGCTTCAGGGGCAGGGTCCGATGTTGTTCACCATGGGCCACCATCATCCCCCAATGCTGAGGCAATCCCCAGCAGTCCAGGGCTGGTGGATCCCACCCCGGCTGCTAGAGGCAGGGCCTGATCCCAGGGCAATGGCAGCAGGGAGAGGAGCAGCAGCAGCTATAGGGGACACAGAGAGAGTGGGAGCAGCCTCAGGGTCCCAGTACTCCCCTTCGCGGGACATCAGTGTGATTGGGGACAGCAAGGCAGACACTAGTCCGCGGAAGAGATGTCTGGAGCTGAGGCAATGGGTGTCCCTCTGAGAGCTGTGTCACCACCATGTTCTGCCCCTCCCACCAGCACTGGAAGTGATGCGTCACCTGGTGCAGGCCAGAAGGCAGGATGGGTAAATAAACATCCGTATGGGTGCATTTTATGTTGGTGCAGGCAGATGACCCCAGGGAGGTGCAGTGCACTTTGTGCCAGAAGGTGGTGAAGCATGGGCAGGTGCTCACCAACATTGGCACAACTGCCATGGTGAGGCACCTCAAGGAATGCCACAGTGCTGTGCTGCTAAGCAGGCAGGCAGGGGCAGTGGATACCAATGGGTTCCCGACTGCAGCGGCCAGTCCGGTCATCCGCCTCCATCAGCGGGCAAGCGTCCTGCTCCAACAGCTGCCTCTAACAGCAAGAGCTGTATCGCTGCTAGGGGGGAGCAGCATCAGCATCAGTCCACCATGGAGGAGCTGGGGTGAGGGCAGCTGTAAAGTCCCTCGTCAGCTGCAGGATGTGGAGGGCGGCGTGGCTTTCAAGTGAAAGCCACACACATGTTGGGGGAAATCATCGCTCTGGATGGGCAGCCCTTCTCAGTGGTCAGGGACATGGGGTTCAGGTGCCTGATTGGCTTCCTGGCCCCCCAGTTTAACCTGCCTTCGCGCACCACCCTGAGTCTGCAGGTGGTGCCAGCCCTGTACCAGGCTTTAAAAGAGTGGGTGAGGGAGCAGCTGGCAGGGGCTGGGGGTGCCACCGTCCACTTCACAACAGACCTGTGGTCGAGCATGAATGTGCAGCACGCCTACCTGGCAGTGACGGCGCACTGGTGGCAGGACCTGGAAGCAGCATTTGGCAGTGGCAGGAGGGGTCCTGAAGCAGAGTATAGATGGGCCCTGCTTCAAGCAAAAGTAATGGATGGCCTACACATGTCCCAGAACATCGAGGCAGCCCTGACCGCCATGGTGAGGGAGTGGGTCATGGCAGGTACACCCTTCACCAAGGGGTGCGTGGTCACCAATAATGTGGCCAACATCTTGAGGGCAGTCTGCAAAGGGGGTTTCATTAGCATCCCTTGCGCCGCACACACCCTTCACCTGGTGGTCAGGGATGCTCTGGGCTTGGGGAAGAAGGGGATTGGGGCCGGCACCCTTAGCTCCCTGATCAAGTGGGGAAGGAAGCTGGTCGGTTTCTTTAACCAGAGCATGAAGGGCAGTGACCTCCTCCGGGAAAAGCAGGCCGAGCAAGGCTCCCCAGTGCACCAGCTGCTGCAGGATGTTTCCACCTGGTGGAATTCGACCTTCCTGATGCTCGAGCAAGCAGCTTCTCGAGCAGAAAGCCGCCTTGCATCAGGTGCAACTGGTAACAGACAGCAGGGCACCTCCAGCGTACAGTGGGGCAGAATGGGAGAGCCTGGCGTACACGGTCTTTGTTTTGAGACCATTCCTGGCTGTGACAGAGACCGTGAGCTCATCCATGGCCACGATCAGCCAGATGACCCCTCTGGTGCAGTCTTCTCAGGAGGCTGAAGGAGATTCTCCAGGGACGGGATTGTGGCCCTTAGGGCAGGAAGCTGGCCGATGAGGTGGTTGACCTGATGCAGCAGCTGAAGGCAGGGCTGAAGGTACGTATCAACGAGCTCCTGGGATGGGAGGAATATGTTCTGGCAACCATGCTGGACCCCAGGGAGATGATGTAGGAGAGGTATGGGGCTCAAACCCCCATTGCAGGACCTGGCACTGGAGTAATTAGTATTTGGACAGAAGGGGAGGAATATGTGTTCTTGTGAGAGCAGAGGAGTTGAGGTGGAGAAGGGACCTCCCCCTGGTGGCAGCAGGGTAGAGGTGTGAAGTGGTAGGGCAGAGCCTCTGATATTGCCTGCGTGTATTTATCAGAGGACTGCTGGATTGAAGGATGATATATTAGCTGTTGTTATATAGTACAGTTATATAGGGTTGATGTTTTGGGGGGTGGTCATATTGAAATTGTAATGAATTTATGCTGCTGTATTATACTTATTATGTATTTTTATGTATTATGATAACTATACATGAGCTGCCTCGAGTCATTCTTGAATGAGAGAGTGTGGGATATAAAATAAAAATGAAATGAAATGCAAATGGCGGGGGACATCTGCTCTTCACACTGCCTGAGACTGGGGGCCAAGTCGGTGGAGCAGTTGCTGTCATGAACCTTCCACTGCTGGGATTCCCTGAGCTACCCCTTGACACGTATTGATGGTTCAGTGGCATACGCCATCCCATGCCAGGGGCAGTCTTGGGATGGGGCTCCTCCTCAATCTGGGCTGCTGCTGCTGTGCTGAGGTGCTGTCCCTCCCTCCCAATGCCCGGTGGTCAACCTGCCTCTCTCTCATAATAGACAGCCTCGACTGACTTATCTGACTGACCTCATGACCCAGGGTGGCATTGGGAAACTGTAAGCCTGCCAGCCGGCCTCTAGCGAGACAATCACGGCCCGCCTATCTGACTGGCTTTTTCTCGTGCACGCTGCACTGTCTTTGCCAGCCTATCTGAGTTCCCTGCCAAGGTCCCAACCTGCCTTCCCTACTGCCTCTCATGCCACACTGCCTGTCTGCCCTCCCAGGTTGCAAAGCTCGAACCCTGCCTCAGTCTGCCTGCCCATGCTCATGTCACGCTGCCTGTCTGCCTGCCCGCCCGCCCGCCCAGGTAGCCTAGATCAAAGCCTGCGTCAGTCTGCCTACCTATGCTCATGTCACGCTGCCTGTCTGCTCGATCACCCAGGTGGCCTTGATCAAATCCTGCCTCAGTCTGCCTGCCTTCTGCTCATGCCACGCTGCCTGTCTGCCCGCCCAGGTGCCCAAGCTTAAACCCTGCTGATGCCATCTCTGCTGTTCCATGGTTTCTGTCCCCTGGCAATCCAAAGTCTGCTGCTGCTGCCAATGCCGCCTCTGCTGTCTGTGCCATGGGTTCTGTGCCTGATCAATCCAACGTCTTCTGCTGCTGACAATGCCGCCTCTGCTGTCTGTGCCATGGGTTCTACTACCGGGCAATCCAATGTCCACTGCTGCTGCCAATGCTTCCTCTGCTGTTTGTGCCATGGGTTCTGTTACTGGGCTATCCAATGTCTGCTACTGCTGCCAATGCTAACTCTGCTGTCTGTGTCACAGGTTCTGTGCCTGGGTAATCCAATGTGTGCTGCTGCTGCTGGTGGTGGTACTGCATGTCAGCCATTTTCTCCTCAATCTTGTAGACGGCCATAGCTTGGATGGGAGTGCTGGCAGCTGAGGACTGGGTGAACATGAGATTCACCACCAAGCAAGGATTGCCCAATTTGCAACAGAGCTTCTTGAGTTCTGTTGGTTACGACCCAAGCCTGAAACACCTGGCCAAGCAGGGGTGCCAGACACTGAGCCCCGGCCGGGCTTCTGCCGCTGCTCCACCACTGCTCCACCAATGCCAGCCAGAGAGAGCTGTCCATCCACGTCATCTAGAAGCTGCCACACTAGCCTCAGGACCCACCCTCAGGGTTCTGAGGCCATCATTCCACTCATGGGGAGTTGTCATTCCACCGCATCAAGAAACAGCCAGCCACTCCAGCCCCAGGACCCACCGTCAGGGTCTGGGGTCTACATTACAGGCAGGGAGAGCTGTCATACCGCTGCATCCAGAAGCTGCCACGCCAGCCCCAGGACCCACCATCAGGGTTCTGGGGCCGTCATTCCACTCACGAGGAGCTGTCATTCCACTGCATCAACAAACAGACAGTCACTCCAGCCCCAGGACCCACCATAAGGGTTCTGGGGCCATGTTACAGGCCCGGATTACTGTCCATCCACTGCATCTAGAAGCTGTCACTCTAGCCCCAGAACCCACCATCAGGGTTCTGAGGCCATCATTCCACTCATGGGGAGCTGTAATTCCACTGCATGAAGAAACAGCCAGCTACTCCAGCCCCAGGTCCCACCCTCAGGGTTCTGGGGCCTACATTGCAGGCAGGAAGGGCTGTCATTCCACTGCATCCAGAAGCAGCTACTCTAGTCCCAGGACCCACCATTTCTGAGGTCATCATTCCGCTCGCAGGGAGCTGTCATTCTACCTTTTCTTTCTGAGGTAGAAATCTGCTGCTCATGGCAAGAGAGAGAAAATCTCCCCACTTTAGCAGGAGAGACAGACACGATCCCACCCATGCTGTCACCTGCACTATATAGCCAAGAGAGAGGGAGAGAGAGAGAGGTTCCCCACTAGAACAAGAGAGGTGGGGGTGGAGGGGGAGAGGTGTATCCAGGTCAAACTTCCACCTGCCAGGACCAGCAAGAGATCTCATCTGTTCTCATGCTCAATGCCCACATCCAGCAGCAAACCTACCAGAATGAGATGGAAATAACACACAACGAAATTGTGCCCATGCCTGTGTGCCTCCTTGTATCACCTGGACTTCCCTGTACCACCTATTTGAATGATTGAATGAAGTGTGCCCAACCAAGCACTAATTCTCAGGACATCATTCAACTCCTTTGGGCTGTCATTTCACTGTACCTGAAGCAGCCACTCCAGTCCCAGGAACCATCATCAAGATCCCAGAACCATCATTCCAGTCACAGGGGGCTATCATTCCATTCCACTGCATCCAGAAGCAGTCACTCAAGTCCCAAGAACCATCATCTGGGTGCTGCTGATGCTCGTGTCTGACTGACCAGCGCCAGCCAACAAGCCTGCCCCCCACCAGTCTACTCCTCCAC
>QEPC01013045.1:1732187-1762397 GCA_003113815.1 Sphenodon punctatus
AAATCTATCTAATCTAAGCTAAATAAATGATAATATGGAGGTAGATGGGTTGGATGGGTGAAATAGGAGGAGGATTGCAATGGATTGAGGAGAACAAAACTGCGGAGAGAGGGAGCCTTCTGAAACGCCTGCTGTTCAGGAACAGTGACTAGCTCAGAAGGTGTTGCCAGGGGGGAGGGCAATGTGTTTTGTTACTTGCTGCGCCCGCCTCACCGCAAGCCCCATTTACTCCATGCAGCTTAGCCTGTGGCCAATCGCAGACTGCGAAGCCAGTGGTCTGAGAACAAAAGGGATGGTGATTGGGCAGGCTGGCTGCTACTCCAAGCCTCTCCACCCCTGGTGCCTGGAAGTCTGCTCCTCAGCTGACTCCCTCTCCCTGTCATATTTTGCCTTCCAGTGACACGTTTTTGCCACCTGAACTCATCCGAACGCGATCCAAACTGACTGAACTGTTCGGTCGTTTCGGTGTTTGGAATCAGGTTTGGTTCATTTGGGTTCAGATTCAAGTTTGGTCGTCCGAACAGGCCAAGTTCGGGCCAAACTCCTAACCGTGTTCACCGATCCCCACTTGCCTCTTCAGTCTCCTCCCGGGGGGCTGGAGACTCCTCAGCAGAGCTGGAGGGGAAAGGGCTGTGCTGGCGGTGCTTCTGCCTTTTCTTCCCCCCTTGTTTCAGGCAATAGTCCTCCTCGGCGTCCGTGCATCCCAGCCGAGACACATCCCACCGCGCCACCTCTATGAGGTCAATGTCTTTACGTGGACTATCAGCCCCAACGTTGTCCCCTGCATCCCCCTCTTTATTTTTTTGTTGCAGATCTAAAGAACATAAAAAGATAGGAACATAAGAAGTGCCATACTGTGCCAGACCAATGGTTTATCAAGTCCTGCCTGCATTCTGTCTCCACAAGTGGGTGGGTGGCCAATCTCTCTCCCTGCAGGGGACCTCCTAACAGGTCAAAGGGCAATCCATTCCCTGTTGTTCCAGCCCCCATGCTTCACCTTGCGTTCTGTGAATCCGCCCTTGGGAGTGTAGAAATATTTCCACACCGCAGACCTCATGGGCCTGGTTTTGGGTGGCTCCTGTGGCTGCGACTGCTGCCGTGATGGGGTTCTGGTGGCACCAGTGGCATCCTCATCATCACCCTCTCTGAAACAGAAACACATAAACAACATCTACATAATATCATGCATTCATGGTGATGCCTCTAGTCCTTCCAAGAGCAATACCCATTCTCCCACACCAAGTCGATGGATGGTGCCACTGCTGCAGTGCTGCCTACTCGCCTCTTTCCCTTTCTCCCATGTACACCACCACCACCTGTGATGCTATAGTGTCTGCAAGTTGAGACTCTGGCTGCTGCTGCTGAAAGAAACACACACACACACACACACACACACACACGCTCTCTGGCAGACGCATAAATAAGACACATGCAAAATCCTGCCCTTCTTGGGGTGCTAGGGTTGGCAAGTTGAGACCCTGGATGGCATGTGTCGGGGTGGGTGCTGCGGCTCGTGCCTGACTGCTGGAAGGCCCCCTCCCCCCTCTGGCAGACCCATAAATACGACATGCGCAAATCCTTCCCTTCTTGGGGTGCTAGGGTTACAAACCTGGCAGCAGTGGAACCTCCTCTTCCTCCTCTGGTGAGGAACCGACCTCCACCACCTCAGATGGTCCAGGCTGGGTCTCTTCCTCCTCCACCTTCACCTTCCTCATCTTAATTTTTCTTTTTTTCTCTCCCTCCATTTCACCACCTCAACCAAACCCCATACACAGCCACAACACACACACACAAGCTCACAACCAATTTTTCACACAACCCAGACACCATGAGAACACACGCAATCAAAATACCATTTTTGGTTACCCGTTTTTGGCACGATTACGGGATCAAACGATATCGATACCGATAACAAAAATGAAATCTTTGAAATTGGTATCAGTATCGATATCGACAACAAGAAAAACTATATTGCACAACCTATGCCAGCCTGTCTGAGTGCCCTGCCAAGGTCCCAGCCTGCCTTCCCTACTGCCTCTCATGCCACACTGCCTGTCTTCCTGCCCAGGTTGCAAATCTCAAAGCCTGCCTCAGTCTACCTGCTTTCTGCACATGCCACGCTTCATCGAGAAGCTGCCACTCCTCTCCCACAACCCACTGTCAGGGTTCTGGGGCCATCATTCCGCTCACGCTGAGCCGTCATTCCACCACATCAAGAAACAGCCACCCACTCCAGCCCCAGGACCCACCTTCAGGGTTCTGGTGCCTACATTCCAGGCAGGGAGGACTGTCATTGCACTTCAACCAGAAGCTGCCACTCCTGTCCGAGGACCCACCCTCAGGGTTCTGGGGCTGTCATTCCGCTCACGGGGAGCTGTCATTCCACTACATCACAGCCAGCCACTCCATCCCCAGGTCCCACCCTCAGGGTTCTGGGACCTACATTCCAGGCAGGGAAGAGGCCCAGCCAGGGCTTGGTGACTGGCATGGCACCCATATGGGGCTGGGCATTGCAGGCTTGCATCATACTCACCAGATCTCAACCAACTCTTCTGCAAATTGGTCATGGAGCCTTGCCCGGTGGTGATTCACGTGGCCAGACAACCATGGTGACTAGAAATGGAGAACCCAGCCAGCATAGAGCAAGCAGAACTGGAGGCCGGCTAGCCTGCAATACCCAGGCAACCCGGGGTGCCAAGCGCCAAGCCTTCCTGGTCTCTGCTGCTGGGTCTCTGACAGCCTGCCATGCTGCCATGGGAACCCCTGGGGGGGTCCCTGGAGCACCCCAAGCCTCGCAGTGGGTCCAAACTCCGCCACACATTTGGCGCTAAACTGAACAACCGAACCCGAACTCGGTTTTCGAACTGAACAACCGAACCCCGTTCTGTTCACACATCCCTATTGAGCAGTCTCATGAAATACATGTCAACTGATTTCATGTCAGTTTATTTGGAATAGTTTAAACCACTAGACAATTTGATGAGGCAGTCTGAACCAGCTTAATCTGTTTTACTTTGTTTTATGTAATCTGTGCTGTTAGGTGGCTAATAAATTATAAAACCACCAACACAAGTTGCAATAGGGCAGCGGTGGGATAGACAGCAGGAGACATGGGTAAGCACCCTATGCACAGACTTTATTACACAGCACAGTGTGCAAAGCACAGTTGTCATTCATAGGAAACTGCTGATTTGCCAATGAAAAGTTCTTTATTTTAAAACACTTATTTACAGGTTATATACCATTCTTTATGTATTATTTATCACTTAATGTGTAACGTGCATTCCATACATTATCTGCAGTAAATTTTTATGAAAGACAAAAAGACCCAAAAAAACACAACACCACAAAAATTAGAGACATACACAGACACACATCCCTAGTTATTATTAACCACATTGCAAAACTTTAAAAAACAAAAAAAACAAAACACACACACACCATGACAACTGTACCATGGTCTTCTTGTGATGAGTTATGAAATGTAAATGCTTTAAAATGATTGATCTTACTTTGTCAAAAGATTTGTATGTGTCGGTCCTTTCTGCTTGAGAACCTCGTAATAATGTCCAATATGTTAACAGTTTGTCCTCTTACAATCTGTAGTATTGTCAGATTAGAAACATAAGCATCTGTCATTGGGTGTTTTTACACACACATTTCTCTTGCATGTTTGCGGTTACATCCTGAACTTTCTGTGTGTCTAAATCACTCACCCAGATCTTAAAAATCTGGCTCACTGAACTTCTACATAGAACTTCTCCTAGAACTTTTGTGTGCAAAACGTTCTCCTGGTAAACTGCTTTGCTCCAGGCAGCTGTGGTCACTTGGTTTCCATGGCAGCCTGTCATGTCTACAGCTGTGGCTACTTTAGGCTGCCTCAGTGCAGCGTGTGTGTGAAGAATGCATCTGGAACTTACTTGTGGACTTGTAAACCCAGAAGAGTGAATTGAGTGAATTGAAGTTTATTTATTTGTTGCGTAGCCGAGGCTATTGCAACCTCTTAAAACAATTAGGTACAACAACAGAAAAAAACATTGATTCTGTACATCAACCACGCATACTTTCACATTAAACATTGGTCAAAAAAAGCTGCCTGTGATGCTCTACTATAGTACAATATTTGGCCACTGATCTTGTGAGATCAGAGTCTATTGGGCTCAGAAATTCAGATAGAGGAGGGTTTAAATTGGAATACACAGTCCTTAACCTGGTGCCCCCGAAAATCCTGTGCCCCAATCTAGAAAATTTGGGGCAGCGAAATAGAATATGATCAGGGGTATCCACTTCTAAAGAATCGCAGAGCCTACAAAAATGCTCTTCTCTAGGGACCCCTGCATAGCACCCTTCCAGAAGAGCTAAGGGATAAACACAGCACCAAAGGCTTGCCTCATCTTAGGATCTGTCCAAACAGAAAGATAACTAAGACCCGGGCTGTGGGGATTGTGTGGAATAAAGTCCAAAGTCACTCTTTAGGATGACAGGAGAGACTGTTCAGTTTGAAATTGTTGGTCCAACAAGCGCTTTTTTAAAAGAGCCATTGTGCCTTTAGGACCTAATCCCCTCAGCAATAATGCTGAGAAACCTAACTTATGAATTTCCTGCTCTACTATTGCAGCCCAAGGGTCCAAAAGGCCCACTTCTACCACAAGGCTCAAAAGAGAGTTGTCCTGCGGTGCAAATAATACATTCTTAACCCAATAATTCAGGATTTGCTGCAAAGCAACTGTTCTGAGGAGAGAACACTGAGTCTCAGAGCACAGAATGACCTGCGGGGTTCTTAGGGACACTCCAAGAACTTGACGCAAGAAACAGTTCTATATTGGCTCTAATTTATCTAGATACTGCCACTCCCAAACCGGAAATGCATACAGTAATTGAGACATTACCTTGGCTTTAAAGAGGGTAATAGCTGGTAAAACCAGCTTACCTCCTTTGCCACTAAAGTAAGACAATATTGCCGCTTGGGATTGCTTCGCTCAGGTTTTTGCAGCTTCTACATGCCGAATCCAGCTCAATGAGCTGGAAAAAATGTCTCCTAAATATTTATAATATCTGACTTGCTCGACCAGATTTCCTCCAATTTCCCAGTATTGTAACCTTCTCTATTGCAATACTCCCCAATGCATTGAATAGCATGCTTCAGACCCACCAAGGACTGGGATACTAATATGGTATCATCAGCGTAGAGGAGAGCCGAAACTCTCCGGTCACCGATCACTGGGGCATGTGTATCTATGACTTTCAGGAACACAATCATGTCATTTACAAAGATGTTAAATAGTACAGGGGCCAGAATACAGCCCTGTCTGACCCCAGAAAAAGCCTGTACTTTTTTGGTTAGAGGACAACTCAAATTGTACCATATTTGCAACATATTGTTAGTATGGAGCTTCACTATCAAAAATAACAATCTAGGGTCCAAGGGAAGAAGACTTAGCTTGGCCCACAAACGTTCCCTACTAACTGAGTCGAAAGCCATTTTTAAATCTATAAAAACAAACGTACATTTTCTGATGCCGAGTTACAGATCTATGCAAAATGGAGGATAAAACCAATATATGGTCAGCCATGGCTTTACCCTTCTGGAATCCTGCCTGCTCGGGTTCCATAAAATGGTTCTCATCCAGCCAGGGAGTCTGCTGAGCAAATACCTAGCATAAAGTTTCCCTATAACATTCAAAAGGCTGGTCGGGTGATAATTACCCAGATTCGATAGATCGCCCTTCTTATGAATGGAAACTATTATACCATTTAACCATGTCCTTGGGAGCTCCCCCGTATTGTTAACAAAGGTAAAAAGAGGAGCTAGAAAATTTGCCCACCATTGCGGTTCACTCAGCAGCAACTCAGGTGGAACAAAATCATCTTCCGGAGCCTTGCCAGGTTTTAATTTTTGAAGAAGGGGCAGGATCTCCTCTGGGGAAACTGATGGCCAACCCAGCATCCTATCACTAGGGATAAGTTGTAAACCAATTTTGGCTGGTTTAGAATATAAATTCTCGTAAAATTTTTCCCAAACTTCCGGTAGAGTAGGAGGGGTCCCAACACCCTCCTCCCTACCTTAGCCCAATGAATAAGGTCCCAAAATGCTTTAGAATCTTTCTGGGATACTGCATCCAGCAATAGAGACCATTGGTTTCTCTGAAACTCCAATTTCTTTTGTGTTATTACTATATGATAACCCGATCTCAATTCATGAAGTTGCTGCCTAATAACCCGAGGAGACCTTTTCAATTGCTTAGCCAAATTTCTAAGTCGAGATCTCAAAACCCGACATTCCTTGTCAAACCAAGGGGCTACCATGGGCTTACAGGGGCCAACTGTTCTTTTATGAGCCATTAATGGAAGCAGTAGACATAGCAATTTCTCATAAGATTCCAAGCAATCCGTCCCCTGGGCCCAGATATTTTGGCATATTTCTGCCACATCAGAACAGAAAAGGAGGCCTTCAGTTCCTCCGACCATCTGATTCTAGCAAGGAGCTCTACTCCATAGAAACAATTCTTGGCCAAAGTGCCCACATCCGGGCCCCCTAAGGTAGCGGCACTTATTTTCAAAACTAGGGGTAAATGATTAGTCTCATATAGAGGAATAATACTAAGATCTATAACATTAAAGGAGCCACTATCTGAGACTAAAAAATAATCAAGAACACTAGAACCTTGCAGGGAATGAAAGATAAAGTTTCCCTTCAGGTCACCACTGACTGCACCATTACGGATAACAAGATCAAGCCGTTCCAATACTTCCTTAAAATAGCTTGCCCCGGGGCTGGTCACCCTATCCATAGAATGATGAGTCACAAAATAGGGATTGTCCAAAGTAAGAGGTTGTCAAAGTTTGGGCAGAGTTGCCAATCCGTGTATTAAAATCCCCACCTATCAAAAATGGGACACCTGGGTAAACACTTGCAGCCAACTGGGCAAGCTCAATAATTTTTGTCCACATCTCGTGCATGTAGTAAGGTGACATTAATGGAGGGACATAGACATTACCTAAGAGTAATTCTAGTCCCGATGGAAACAAGCAATAAAAAATGGCAAGATTGGATCGGTAAGAGTTAATTAACTTTACCTTGATAGCAGACAGGGATGACACCAAAAGGGCCAACCCACCACTGGGTCTCCCAAATGCTGCCGAAGGAGTAGTCTTCAGACTAAACATCTCAAACCCCCTACAAGTGATGTCCGCCAGAGACCACGTCTCTTGGAGACCTATTATATCAAAATTGCCTAAAAATTGGAAAAAATCTACATCCAAACAACAAGATCACCAGCAAGCTATATTTCAGCTGGCCAGTGTATATTCAGATTGGCCCCTAGATTTGAGTCAGGGGTGAGGCAGAGAATAGCTTTCCCGAGAACCAGACTGCTCCTGCAGCATGGGGCGATCTTCTACAGGAGCGATCTTCTACGGGAGCTATCTCCCTCAAGGAAGGTCTACTGGCCATCCTGGGCAAAGGAGAGGCCAGCAGAGTAGTTGTCATAGATCCACTAGACGCACCCGCCCTCCCATCCGGTGGAACTAGCGGGGCTGCAATAATTGGAGAAAAAACAGCTTTAGCCCTTCGAGGAGGGGCTTGATCACCACAGAGATGCATATGAGCACTTAACTCTTCCCCACCCAGTGAGAGGTATACCTCCCCACTCCCAGCTCTAACCCCACTTGGGGGTCCTAGAATTGGGGAGAGCATCAAAGACCAAGAATGAGCAGGTATGCAAGCACCTATTTCCCTACACAAAGGGGTCTGAATGCTCCGTACAGGAATCCCAGCCCTCCAGTCACCCAAGTGATCACATAAGTGGCCTAATCTGCCCAACAACTCCCCCTGGGACATGGCCCGAGTGATGGATGGGCCCTTCTTCATCTGCATAACAGGACTATGGGCTGCCACAGGTAATGGTCATTCTTTAGGAGGGTCAATGTCCATACTCCCCTCTCTAACTGAGTCCACAGTGACCAGTGAATTGAGCAGAGACCCAGGGTTGGCCCGAGGATACTGATACTGATCAATCCCTTCTTCCACGCTAGGGGGAGTAGGGACAAAAAAAAAAGGAGAGGGCAAGTTGCTAGAGATACGTTTACGCAACTTGTCTGCAGGTAATTTGGCCACTGCCATCTGCCCCGCTGCTGCACCAGGAACTAAGCCTGGCTGCAGCCACTCCTTATTTGCCACATATAAATCCTCTAAGGCCAGCTTGAAATACCCGGGAGAGATACCACTGCTCTGGTGGCTAGATAGTCTTTCTTAGCTAAATTTTTGCACTCAGCACAGATGAAATAAAGGAGACCTTAATAATTTGTCTACCTCTTGTGTCACTGAGTTGATCCACTGATGCCATGTCTCGCCAGGTGATAGGAATTCTGAGCAGCAATCTTAAATGCTCTGCTACATCCAATGAGGTGTTCCAAGAAGGAAGACGCCTACCCAGAAGCATCCCGATGGTAAAAGCCAGAGTGGAAGAAAGGGCTCTAAAATACTGAACTGCTTTAGTGGTGATAGAGTTTGGAGGAGCATCACTAAATTGTTGCTTAAGAATTTTCCCACCTGAGGATTCTTTTGGAGGGGGGTTCCTACATCTAGGTGTGCTAGACAATTCTCACTCTGCACCCAACAAAGGTGGCATTTGGCACCCATACAATTCAAGGGCACCACGTTGCTCATGCAGTTGATTAATCTGAACATATAACACAAAGTTTCAGCAGTGACAAACATGGTCGGTCAAAAAAAGTGCTAATTTATCCCCATCCAAATTGACCAAAGCCCTACTCCCACAATTGGACTGGGGGGCTTCTTCCTGGAATCCCCCTCTAGAATGAATAAGGGGGGGGGGGCCTGCAGATTCAACTGGCTAATGGCCGAGTCCTGGAATCCTGCCAGAACTTAAAAATGATTCCTAGTCGGAATAACCAGGTCTAGTACCTTTGACCCTACTGACAACGGGGGTTTTTGCAGAGGAAACTATTTTCTTCTGCTTAGGGACGTTAGCACTAGGAGGAGAGTGCCCTGCTATCTCCCCTCTAGATCTCTTATTCATATGCATAACTAATATCAAACAACACAAAAAAGGGTAAGGGAGGAAAGAAAAATTGTCAAAAACCCCTGTCTCACCCGGCCCGCACCTAAGGCCACGTGCACAAGGGCACGCCCTTGCGCGCACAGACCTTAGGCGCATGGCCCCCGGAGGCAGCCATCCTTTTTAACAGAGCTCCACCACTAGTCCCAGGTGCGTGCAGTAAGGCAGTTCATTAATCCCCCTTGACTCTGGTCCGCAAACTCCACTCTCTCGCTGCTGGAGGTAGGCGTCCTTTTTCACAGAGCTGTAAACCCAGAAAATTGAAAGACCAGCACTTTAAGGTGTGTGTAAAAATGTCCAGTGTAGTCCTCAGGTAACAATAGAGGGAAGATCCATGATCTGGACCCTCCTCTTCATGTACACATCCATTGCCTTCCCTCCATCTCTCTGCCCCAGACCTCCCTATCCCAACCTGCTGGAGTCCATCATCGGGTTCCTCTCTCAATTTCTTGGTTTCCTTCTCCTCACTCAGCTGGATCTGCACCTCCTCAAGGTTTGCTCTCTCTCTCCTGGGTCTGCACTCCAGTCCTTGGGGATCTCATTTTCTCAGGGTTTTGAGTCTCTCTATCCTGGGTCTGTAGTACCTCCTTGGGGTTCACTCTCTCAACTGTGCTCTGCCACTGGCCAGGTTAGCCTACTTTGCTGAGTTCACCGCCCCTCCTCCTTCTCAGCCACATCCCGCCACTGCCACTGAGTCCTCCTGGTCTCATACATGGCACTGCAGCCTGCCACTGTGTCTTCTTCCCCCACACGCTGCCAATGTTCCCACAAGGAAGTTTCCCCTCTGACGACTTCCTGCAGTTAACTTGGGCCAAGGCGAAAGTCAGCACCGTTAGTTAATAAATAAAACAACAACAACTTCCTGCCTACCCAGACAAGTTGGACCATGGCAGGGGAGAGAAGGAAGACTGGACTCCTAAGTCTGACCAGGGCTGGTTGAGGGAAAGTAACTTGGACTTACGACCACCACCCCCACAAACTGCCCATGTCAAAAATAATTAACCCACCCACTACCTGTTTCAGCTCTAATGTAATTGTGGATATTACCATTCATGCAGGATTGGGCATTCAAAGCAAAATCCACAATTAGAGAAAATGAAAACTTTCATTGTCTTCATAGCACCTGTTGGTGGAATGTTATAGATCAAAACTAAGGGACAGAATTCAATGGTGTGAATCTGCTTTTCTAGTCAGAAGCTGCTGTTCCACTTTAAACCATTTCCAAGTCACTTCTTAGCTTACTTTTTGCAGACAGAGGCCAACTATCCGCATTTCCTCACCTCCAGACTGCTTTTGGAACAAAACACTAAACTTTCTGCTAGGATGGGTGATTTTCAGCTCAGTCTTGGTGACAGTTTTAATGTCCAATATCTTGCAAAGGACAGGAGCTTTATGCCACTGGAGAGGAGGTCCCAGTTTGTAGTAATGGAAGGGCAGGAGACATTGAACCCATAAAACTCTGACATTATTATGTGTGGAAAAGCTATTTCACAGAACATAATTTTTAGAGGTTTAGAGATGTTAGAGGTTTTCAAAATCTTGACACTACATTGTCATATCCTAAATATACAGAGCAGATCTTCAGCTGACATCACTTCATTGCAGTCAGTGAGCGGAACAAGCATCAGCTAAGGATCTGAGGACTGAGAGGCAGCGTGAACTAGCACAGAGGTTCCCAAACTGTGAGCTGGAATCCTAACTGAGGTCACATCATCTGCAGATGGGGTCACAATCCCATTGGTACGATAACTTTACATGCATTTTTCTGTGGTTTGGACTACAGAAATCTGGGGTCACAAAATGGGGTCACACAGCAAGACAGACTTTGGGGATCACTGGTCTAGTGAGTAGCATGCTGGTCTCTGACCCAGAAGTTCCAAATCCTAATCTCCACTGGGTGTCTTAGATAAGTTGTATTCTCCCAGCCAACTAAGGAATGATGCTTGAATGACTGGGCTACTTTAGAGCCCTGAAGCCAGGGAAATGCTTCAGTTGATCCTATTGCTGCTGATGGATGGGACTTCTGCATGTACAAACAGCGATGACAGTTACTGCAACATGGGTCAAAGGGAGTGAAGAAAGGGATTTAATTTTTTTTTAAGGAACGCTGATGATCTCAGGCCACTTGCAGATGGAAGGGGGGTGGGGGGAGACTTCCAGGAGCGGAGATAGCATTAGGAACGATCCTGGGAAGCTCCGCTCATGTGCCCGTTTCTGGCATAATTTCCATCACACATTGCGAGGATGGATTTTTAAGCTCTGCAATGTGGGATAGAAATCATGCTAGAAACAGGCTATACCCCCCCCCCTTCCCCACACACAAGCAGTGTTTCCCAGGATCACTCCTAATGCGATCTCCGCTCCTGGAAGTCTCACCCCACCCCCATCCTCCATTCAAGTCACCACTGTTAAATTTCACTGTTAAGGACAAATCCTGCAAAATTTGGGCACCACCAGAGAAGGAGGACAAAGAATGGTCCACATGAGGCAAATGCAATTTGGGACTTCAGAAGACACCCGATTGTATTCTGAATGAGTATTCCATCAATGAGATTCTCCCCGGTTTTCCTCAGCAAGTACTTCTTAGCAGCACGTCTATTTTATATGCATTAAAAATATTTGGTCTACAAAAGTCATTCACACCACAAACAAGTTAGGACCAATATAGTCTGTGCAGTAAAGCTTTTAATAGGGACAGTGGGTTTTTGTGTGTGTGAGTGAGTGAGTGAGTGAGTGAGAGAGAGAGAGAGAGAGAGAGAGACTCTATATACATACACACATACATACATACATGGTGTAGAAAGCTTTGAAAAATTCAAAGAATACATTAACTCCTTTCATCCTACTATCAAATTTACATGCAACAACAACAACATAGGAAAGGATAAAATCCCATTCCTTGATGTTTTACTATCCATAGAAAAAAAAAAGTTAGTCACTGACTTACATAGCAAACCCACTGATGCACACCTCTATTTAAATCCTGATCACTCCGGATCAAACGCATTTGCAACAACAATACTAATTATCTCAAAAGCAGCAAAGAATTAAAAGAACACCTCCTAAAACGTGGATACCCTTCTCACATAATTGATTACAACATACAACGAGCATCTGTTTTGCCCAGGTTACCTCTCCTTCTTAACAGCAGAGAGAAAAAACATCACCTACAATGCATTCCTTTTGTTGTAGACTATCAACCTGCATCGCCTAATTACAAGCTGTCCATCAAAGAAATCTACCCCTTGATTGCCAATTCAGAACATCTCAAAAAAGTAATCAGCAAATCCCCGGTCATTGCTTTTCAACAACCACCCAATCTACGCGAGCTACTAGTCAGAGCCAAACTCACACCAACTGTTGACAATCCTGGCTCACATCCCTGCTCATCTAACCGATGCATCACCTGCTCTTATCTTAGAAAAACAACCACCTTCAAGAGCACAATTACCAACAAGACCTACCTCATCAGGCAGAATCTAACCTGTAAAACCAGCAATGTTATTTACATCATTCAATACAAACACTCAGGTTCCACATGCAATATGTTGGTAAAACCACCACAGATCTGTGTACCCATTTTAGGAATCAGAAATCTGCTATCCTGAACAAAAAAATACAACAACCTGTTGCTAAACAAACACTTTAATTTAGAAGACATGAGCTATCAGATTTAGAAATATTCCCCATTGAACACCTACCAAACCCTGTGATGCTGGATAAAAGGGAGAACTTCTGGATCTATAGACTTAACACCTCATAGCCTCAATTTGAAAGATAATAGTTAAGAAGAGTTTGCCTTCTTTTTCCCACTTCTGCAGGAGTTACCGAGCTAGCCTTGGAATTTTCAGACCACAGTATTCCTCTAACCGTCACTTATCTCTGGGCACCATTTGAAACCCAGCTTCAGCATCAACTTTTTATCTTTCCATCTACCTCTGTTTATCAATCTACATCTACTATATATATAGTACTATACATATACTATATATATATAGTAGATGTATAGATGATATAGATTTTTATAATATCATCTAGATTTTTATAATGAGTAGACTTTTGTGCATCCTGCCTTAACTATAGAGCTGATCCTGCAGTTCTATAATATACTTTCAAATTATCTGGATATGTTATATGGGTACCATTTCATAATCTGCGGTTACAGATTAATGCATAATAAACCGCAACAGTGGCAACATGCAGCTCTTTGAACTTCTGCATAGAACTTCTCCCAGAACTTTTGTGTGTAAAAAGTTCTCCTAGTGAACTGCTTTGCTCCAGGCAGCTGTGGTCATTTGGTTTCCATGGCAGCCTGTCACGTCTACAGCTGCGGCTACTTTAGGCTGCCTCAGGGCAGTGTGTGTGTGAAGAATGCATCCAGGGACATACTTGTGGACCTATGAAGACTGAAAGACTAGCACTTTAAGGTGTGTGTAAAAATGCCCATTGTAGGATAAAATGTGCAAATACTGATTTGCATGGATTTATGTAAATTTACACTATGATGTAGTATATACGTTTCAAACAATGGTCTCTGATGCAGTACTTTTGCATTCCTTATCCATGCTTTCCCTAAAATAGCAGTATGAAAATATCCCCAAACAGAAAGAATTGCTTAGATGCTTGTTGCGTATCTACAGCTTTGTTGTTTGTAGCTGTCATTAAGAACATAAGAGGTGCCATATTTGGTCCATCCAGTCCAGCATGCAGGTTCCAACAGTGACAGTTTCAGGGCATTTCTACACAAGACCTTGTTCTTCCCAGACGTCTGAGTGCAGAAGATACAAACTTGCATTTGGGCGGGGGGGGTAAGAAGTTCTACCAGAAGTCAGCCAGGCATAATTGGAATTAGCAGACACCAGAGAACTTAGCTCATCTAAAAATGTCCTCAGTGTGAAGTACGCAACACAGCGCAATAGAATAATCCATTCCCTGCTGTGTTCACTCTCAGCCCACGAGAGTCAGAGAGGTCTCATCAGGGGACCAACTTTACTAATAACCATTTATGAGTAAACATTTGTGGAAACAACCTCATCCCATGTAGGAAACAGTCCACAGCTCAGCACTTCGCCACCCCAACCAATACAGGCATTCAAAAAGAGAAAGAGGGCCCAGCCCTGCACTCTGCCACCCCATCCTCACTCTGCAACTCCCCGCTGCCCAGATCCACTTCCCCATCCCTTGCAGGTAAGAGAGAGAGCCCACCATTGCAATTTGTCTCCTCAACCTTGCCTTCGTAACCACCCCCCATGCCCATTTATTTCACAAGGCAATGAAAAAAATGCACCACCACCACCATCAGGTATTTATTGTCTGCTTCCTCAGAGTTTGGGGACTGCTCTTTCATTCAGCAACTCTCTGGGGCAAAGCGTATGCATTAGCTGCTGCTGCTGCTCGCACACTCATACAGGAATGAGTGCCCTGCCTGTGGCGGCAGCATGTGCAGCAGCAGCTGTTAGAAGGCACCCACGGCCAACACCACAACCAAACAGCAGCAGCTAGAGTGGGAAGTCATGGGCTGATGAGGTGGCGTGGATCAGATTGGGATCTCTGAACTGGAACCATGTGGCTCAAGGCTGCTGTTCCTGAGAGGCAGATGAGTCAGCATTACAAACAGGAACTAACTATGCTGGGAGACAAATAGTTAAAAAGTGTAATCCCAGGGAAGCACAGCATGCTGGGAAAAAGGAGAAGGGGGCAGGGCAGGACACTGCACAGGAGGGAGCTGCAGTACTGCAGGTGTCTGCTCATCCCCATGTCAAATCTGAGCTGTGGAGAGCGCAACGTGGGGCAGGTGGGATAGGAGGAGAAAGAAGCACAAACCCATGTCGTCCCACACAATTCAGTACACTTGAGAAGTATGCTTCCAACCTAGGCTCCATGCCCCCATGCTTTGCCTTGGTCTTTCTGTCCCAATCCTCGTCCTCTGCAGGTTGGGAGCAACACTGAAGCTGGGGACAGGATGGGGACAAGGAGCAGCTTTTTAGATTAGTTGACACGTATGGTATACTGGCAGATAAGACTGGGGGCAGTAAAGGATGGGGAGCAGTGTATTTATGAGTAATAGGCAGCCAAATCCTGGGAGAGTGTATATGGGGGACAAGGCTCAGCGTAAGACAGGTGTAGGAATCACTGTCTTTATGGGGAGGGGACACCCAGGTACTGGGGGGTATATGTGGGGGGAGAAGGCTGAGACATGGCTGGTGTGTATTCAGAGACAAGGTTTAGGAGACAGGTGCTACCTGAGAGGGGAGCTATAAATGAAAGATAAATTGTAGCTACAGTGGAGATAGGGATTGAGTCCATAATATTAGTGTGGGGAGAAGCTTTCTGTCCCCAGCTTCCATGTTGCCCCAACCTGCAGATTAGGATGATTGAGGCTTAAAGACCAAGGCAAAGCGTGGGTGGATGGAGTCTAAGTTGTAAGCAAGCACAATATGTGAGACTGTAGAATGTCTTTACTGCTTACATGGCTTGCATGTTAAGACGGGAGCCTTAACTTAACATTTCTATGCTTTTTGCGTGCGGTTGAATTTCTAGGTTGAATTTGTGGTTGCATTTGTAACTCCACTCTTAAACTGAAGGTTTTTTTACCCTTAATATTTCTGCATCTGAGTTTCCTCCTCTATAAAATGAAGAAAATCATATCTATTTAGTATTTACCGACATTATATGGGCATCCGAAGGATTTTGGCTTCAATACACAAACCACTTACTCTGGAGTAGACCTACTGAAGACCTGACAGCTTCAATCGGACAACTCCAGAGTAAGCAGCTTGTGGATCATGACCTCCAAAGTTTAAAGACATATACAGTCGCCAAGTAGAATTAATTTTTATTAAGATACATTCAAAAACAGTATACTCTGCTTTATTCTGTAATTAGAACAGAACAAACCAAATACAGCTGAGGAACCTACTTTATTCTAGGAAATTATATCCATCCCTGTGGATTGCTCTCCAAATACTCATACAAGAATAGTAATACACAAGAGTCCTCTAGTGCCATCTAGCTGACTCCAAAGTCACGTTGCCACATATTTCCCTTGCTGTGAAGCATTTTTGCTCTCTATGGAACATTTACTTCCAAAAGAAAAAAAATATTCTGTAATATGGGCATAAAACCTGCATCAGCAACCACAGCAGGATTGGGGCTTTAGGGTGAGGTGTTTACCCCAACAGTCATGCAGAAGCCACTTTTTCTTCACTGGAGACAACTGACCTTCAAAAAATAGCTCAACTTGAAACTGAATGACTGTAGTAGGGTGGCTGGGGAGCACCCTGCTCCCATTAGAAAACAGGCTGCCCCTTTAAGAGAAGGGCTGCAGTGGCCCATTAAAGGTGAGAGCCGCCAGGAGATCAGGGGGCGGCAGGTCCTGGTCAGGATGCAGAAGCGTGGAATTTATTTATTTATTATACAAATTTTTATCCCGCACCCTCCTGCTAACAATAGCTTGGGGCAGCTAACAATATGAAAATTAAAAATATATAAAAAGTACAATATAAATCTAAATATAATAAGCATTCAAATATTATATAAATATACCACAAAACGCTGACAGAAAAACCACATGGTGGGGCACCAAAAATACAGAAAACCCTCCCCCATAACCCTCAAACCCCCACCCCTTACATTGTTGTCGAAGGGAGGAGAGGTCCGGGTCCAAACGGGCCTCTGCTGGAAGCAAGTTCCACAGTCTCGGTGCGGCCACCGAGAACGCCCTTCTTCATAATCATCCCCGAGATATCCAGGGAACTTCAAGAAGGGTGCTCTGTCCCGGTTGACTGCAGGGGTCAATCCCGAGCGCAGGGAGTGAGGTGATCCCATAGAACAGCATCTGGGGAGTGGAAGGCAGGCTGAGTGCTGTCTGAGAGGGCAAAGAGTTGCTGGGAGGAATGCAGCAAGGGCTCAAATCCCCACCAACAGAGGAGACAGAGGGTGTTTACAAACATGATAGTGACCCACTGAGGCCTGCTTTGGCCAGTCAGCCACCAACACATTTGTTGTTCCATCGCCAGATGTTAGCCTGGGATTGCTCCCGGGCATGTCAGGTAGAACACTCGTGCTCTGATCCTGGAGACCTCCGGGGTCACAGACGAGACTACGGTACGCCCAATCAGACCAAAGTGAGTCACATTGGGTTATCACGTGTGTTTTAGCCCACTGTGACCTAGGCCAGATCGAGTCCCACCATGGCCAGTTGCCATGGCAGCCATCATTAGCCACCATGACTGCCCGTCATGGCAGGGGGCGGGGGTGTGGGTGCAGCACAGAAATAGGGCCGGCCAGCCACACATTTGTGCAGCTCCATGCGCTCGTTGGTGGCCTGGCCCCCAGCACATTTTGTGGCCTACGTGACCCGGTCTGGACCGCATTGGTGGTGGGTTCCCGACCTGGGTCAGATCATGATGGCGATGCTCCACTGTCACATTTATGAATACCCAGGAGTCTTGCCTGGGAAGTGGCTTGACCTAAGGTCTGTGGCCTGTGCTCTGACCTTAACCCTGGAGCAAGGTGATGGAACCCAGCAGAGAGCACAACTGGAGGGAGAATGGGACTGGACTGAGAAGTGAGCACGCGCTCGGACAGGACGATGGTAAACCCAAGGGATCTGAAACTGTAGGGGCCAGGGTTCAAGACTGCTACAGTGACCTATTTTAGAAGGTCCCGATTTCTGGTCCCGTCCGCATGGGTATGGTATGTGGAAACAGCAACAGTAAAGCCATCTTTGGCATCTATGAACACTAAAGACATCTCTAGAGCAGCCTCTCCCAAGGATGGTGGCAGCACCAACCTGGATAGGAGTTGTCCACCTTGTACAACTTTGATCAGTCCATTCTAGGTTTGTGCCAGAAGTAGCCATCTCTAAGGATGCATATTGAGAGATAACAGAATATGGGACAGGGGACTCCAATGTTGTGTAAGGGATTGTGAGCTGGGAGGAAGTCATTCATCTCAATAAAATAGCTGTTTTTGTCAGGTCACAAATATGACACACACAAGAGTAATGATGAAACCAATGCATAGTGGCCTGTCATACAGCATATCCTTAGGGAAATATCTACATGCTACTACCTTTGGCTCCAACTCTTCACCATATCTGAGAAGAGGATCGCTACAGCCAGCCAGATGTAACTATCTAATCTTTAACCACAGCAGAAGTTAATGCAGCAGGGAGACTACTACTGAAGTCAGTGACTAACTGCACTAAAGCCAAAATGGAGTGTGGATTTTGTATTCATGAATATTACTCACATTTCCTGATAGCTATCCAAATAATATCTACAACCGAAATGGATATTTGCATAGCCACTTATTGGGTTATTTTGGTTGCATACTTCATTCATTTTGGTATTTCAGTTGTTATTTCGGTCATTTCAGCAATTCAGAATAACTGAAATACTGTAATGAAGGAAGTATCTGAAATGAAATATCTGAAGCAGATATCTGGTGAAGCAGGACTGAACATCCAATTCTTTGGATCTAAATCAAAGCCAGCAAATTTGTTGGATCATACTGTTGTAGCTTTTGTGACACAGTGGGTGTTTTCAGATAGACAGAGAGTGGCCCGGACCCACAGAGCAGACACATAAGTGACCCACACTGCAGCTGCATGCACCCACAGGTTTGTCTGCCTTCAGACGGGTGAACCAAGCACACAGGCAGCAAACATGCTTTCCCTCTGTCCCGGGAAAGCCCTGGGTTTGGCTTCAGTTCCACCCAGATTTGGGTTTAGCAGATATGATTTGATTCAAGTTACACAATGGTTATATAGGAAAGTGATTACAGGTGACGAATACACAACTTAATAATATTCATTGGTTACCATGGTATCCAGTCAAGACATTCAATTTCTTCTCATCAGTTCTTACTGTCCTACCTGGGGGCCCTGTTAGGAATGTTATGCGCTGTCCTCCCCTAGCACATCGCACAGCACACACTTTCCTGAATTCAGTGAATTGTCAGATCTTGAAGTTCAGCCCAAGCTCATCTCCTTGGTACAGTGCTGAGACTGCATTCCTTTCCTATTTGTCGCTTCAGTTGCCAGGTAACTTGGTCATGTAAGGTATGTAAATCATGCTAACCACTTCAGAGTGCTATAAGTCACTATAACTATACGCTTGTGCTATACCATGCTAATGTGCTGCTGCCATACACCATCCCAGGCCATCTTTCCCCAAGGCATACAGTATTTGCTGTGGATGTTTATTTCAGCTCTCAGCCAGACACAACTGAGCTATGCTCTACTATGCCTTTTCCACCAACACATCTGATACCTCAGTCTTCCTGACATGCCCATTCCTTTATATTTGGAGGTGGGGTTGGTTGGCTGGCAGGTCTAAGAGCTGGCAGAGAGTTTTAAAAACACTTTACCCCACTTTTGTGTAAACCAATCCTACTGCACCTAAATGTTCTACAGTAATTACAGTTACAGAAATTGCTCTGCATAACAATAGAATTGAAAGGAAATTATTACTTTTATACAGAATTATTAATACCTCCTATAGAATTTAGCATATATACTCATGCATATATATGACAACAGTCTTCCTAATTATCACTTATATCAGAAATAATGAAATACAGTTTGCACCTTGACCTCAAGAACACTGCAGAGATGTCACACTCAGGATTTGATTGATGGATATTTGCTTACCAAATTCAGATTTTTATCCACAGAGATGAAATTGCTAGCACAAGAATAGCACTGGAATGAACCAGAGATTTCCTTTGTGAAAGAATCCTATGAATTAAACAGATGATGATGACTATTTTGGTCCCAGGAACATACATCTCTGGTTCATTCCACACCTCTTTCTAAGGGGCAGGCAACATGGTGGTGTGGGACCCGTCTAACAGGAATACTTGACAGGGGCACACTGACTCACCCACTAGAAAAAGGAAAATGTTACTGTTATTAATTGTTCATGTTTATATTTTATTTCCATTCCACTGCTTGGGCACAGAGTGGGGTTTATGCTCCCACCCCCCGCGGCAAAGAGAAAGGTGCAGAAGGCTGGAGGAGGGCTGTAACAAGGCACCCTCACCTGAGGTCACAACCGAACTGTAAGTCCCTTCCTGACTGGCATCACTCATGTGGCACCACTGTAGCAACAGTTACAGGTGTTACGCAAGGTGGGGTCAGGGTTCCCCCCTACCTCCCCAGAGAGTGGCTCCAAGTTGGCACCAGAGCACCTCACCCTGCTGTTGCCAAACTAACACCAGTAACCAGGACTGGACACAGTCTTTCATTATTAGCCCCAGGCAGGTCACATGACCCACCCACTCTGGTCACATCATAATTTTTATTTTTATATAGCACGCCCCCCTGCCATGGCGCTCTGAGTGCCTCACATAGAACTAATTAACATAACTTTAAATCCTCACAAACCACCCTGTGAGGCAAGGTTAGGCTGAGAGAATGGGTGAAAAGAGAGAGCACGCTGGCCCAGCTAGGCTTGGCTTACCCTGGCTGGGGCAGCGTGCTGCCACAACGTTTGTTCCAGGCCCACCAGATGTTCAAACGCCACCCGGGTAAAAGCTGGATGGGAAATGTGGGCCCAATGCGAGCCAGGCCCACAGTATGTACCTGGCTCCAGCCCGGGAGGGACAGAGCAGGTGAGCCAGGCAGGAACATATGTTCCCATCCTGGTTCCTACCAGCATCTGGAAGGCTACCATGATGGTAAGGCATGGCTGCTTGTAAACAGACAGCCATGGCTATCCGTCATGCCGGGGGCCAAAGCAATGTCAGAAATGAACAGCCACACCTCGCTTCCCTCCCCAGCCAGAGGAATGTTCCCAGCCAGGGGACCCCCTTCCCTCCACGGGATGAGACAGACATCAGATGATATTGTGACGGTTTCTGGCTAAGGTGAGACTTGAACCAAGGTCTCCCCCCTATCTCCCGGTCCAGGTACTGCACACTTAATCATAACACCATAATCTCTCACTGCTCCCTTGGCACTGGTTAACTCTTTTCTCTGCAGGCCAGGAAAGCGGATGGGGAGGTGTTCTAGAGTTAGGCCTCCTCCTGCAACTACTCTGACCAGTACTTCACCACAAGGGCTGAGAAGATCCAGGCAGGGCCCAGTGGCCACAGTTGCTTTGTTTTCCTGCCTTTGTAGGACTGGGGCACTTTCACAACAAGCAAGGTGCCTTGCCCTTTAAAAGGCCCTGCCCAGCCTAGAGGGATTGCAGCATTTCATGGGGCTTTGGAGCGAGCGGCAGACCACCCACCCACCACATTGGACTGGTCACTGCACGCTTGGTGCATCCTTTACTGGGTCTGGAAAGGAGTTTTCTTCTAAACCACAACTAGCTTGTGGAATTGTGCGCTTTTAGGCTTTCTTACAGTGCCTACCTAGTACCTACACCTGTAGTTTGCTGGTTTGGCAGATGACATGGTGCATTCTAGCTGGGTCAGTGTTAACTGCAGCACACTTGTTGAGGCCAGTGCCTCATTTGTAATGTGATGGTCCAGGACACCATCTTTAGTGCTCATCCCCTTGAGATGTTGGAAGGGGATGGCCTAGTGGGCACATGCAGTCTCATGACACTTCACTTATTTAGGCTGAGTGGCTGGAAAACAGCACGATCGATTTCTTCCTCCTCTCCTTGTCTGTTTGGGGGACGAAGGTGCCTCTGTGGGGCAATTTGTCCCCTTGACCTGTGTAGGGGATCTTTCCCTCTTTGTCCTGGGCTGGAGTTTTCCCCAAGCAAGTTCACTAGGAATTTAGCGCCATTTGCACTGGGCCTTTGTTGTCTGGATACCTATGTTAATTGTTAATGAAGGGTACTGCCAAATTTTTTCAACAAACTGACTCTGTTTTGTCTCGCTGGTGGCGATACAATGTCCCTTCAGGGGATTGGGGCTCCTGCTTTGCAGACCTCTCTCTTACACATATGTTGTTAGTTCTAGTTTACTCATGGACCACAAGTGTTGGGGCCGCTCCTGATTCATTATGGCCCTTTCACATGGTGGGGTCTCCTGTGTTAGGAGTCTCAGACCATACTTTACACCAGCACTTCTCCTACTCAAGTTGTCATTTCAAGTTTACTCAGGAGACAAGGTGTTGGGGGATCCTGCAGAACCCCCCGAACACATTATGCCCTGAACGGTCACACAATCTGCACTATTCCAGATCTAGTCCTCTTTCTATGGATGAAGGTTTGGGGGCGGGAGGAGAAAAGCCACACTGAAATTCTGGACACCCACCTTAAAGAACACATGATCTTGCTTTGTATTGGACATTCTTTTGGGCTGCGTGGATTTTGCTACTTCACCAAACTGTTTAGAGCGTATGGGACACAGCTTTCAGTACAGACCAAGTTTGGGTTTTTTTAGGGTTTCGTTTTCTTTTCCTTCTTTGCGTAGGAGATGTAACCATATTTGTTAGCCTAGTTTCCTACAGGAAAAGAGTGTATAGTGTGCCCGCATGCATGTGTGTGTGTGTGTGTGTGTGTGTGTGTGTGTGCATGTACGCATGTGTATGTGTGTGTTTGCGAGTGAGCACACTCTTATCATTTGATCCCATTGACCAAATTTATTAAGCAGAGGTCCAGAAGACCCAGAGGTAAGTACAGACCCCACATTTTGTAACATTAGGTACACCTTAAGTGGAGATATGACCCCCTTTGTAGTTGAAATTCCCACTGATCCAGACTGAGGATTGTTTCCTAGGGTGGAGCCCAGAATACTGGCCCAAACCAGACAGGACCCCAATGGGCTTTGGGCTTGGTTCATTTCAGGAATCCTTCTGGCCCAAGCCCTTCCAACTCAGGGCAGGTTGGGCTCCCCTGCCCCCCCTGTGATGTCACAGCATTCCACAAGCTGGGGCAATTCAGTCACATCAAGCGTGAACCTGATTAGAAAAAGGAAGGAGAAATGGGCCCAGCCCCACAGAGAGCATGATGTCACCGCACAGCACCTCATAGGGTGAGGCCATTTCCATTACATCAGGCCTGGGCCCAATTTCTGAGTCCGAGCAGGATGCTATCCCTTGGGTGCTTGCTGCACTAGTTTAATTTCTGTATTCAGGTTGTAAGCTCAGCAAAAGAAACACCACGGCTCCTTATTTCTCTGTAAAACATTTTACATCTTAATAAATTATAAACAATCATCTCTTCTGTGTTTTGTCTCATTTACAAATGTAGCTGTGCAGCCCGATGTGCCAGGTCAGTGGAGGCTGGCACTGTGGAGAAATAAATTACACACACAGATTAATGCTATGCAGGTGTTGAAGAATGCATCCATTCCCACTAGCTGTTTTAAAAAACTGCTAGTCATTCCAGGAGTGGCAGTGCGCAATTGCATGCCCTGCAGACCATGCGAATGCATTTGCGCACGCGGGCAGAGCCACAAGCAAACTGAGCGTGGTTTCCGCAGGGCACAATCTGCCCACAATGCGGATCCATGTGGTTTCGGTGGAGTTTCTACATGGCTGCACATACACACAGACCACAGGGCATGGGAACGAAACCAATGTAAAAATCTGCAGAAAATTCATGAGGACTCTTCATCGTCAACGCATTAAGGCCACTGAGCGCAAGACAAGCCATCCGATGTGCTGTAAACACTGCAAGCAAGTAAACTGAAGCAGAATCCAACCCAGCTGAAGCAGTATAACAACAGAAACCTGTAGCTATATTGCAAGGGTGGAAATGTCAACATAGCTGTTGGGAAAGCAAAGCAGTCTGTGTACAATCAGTTAAACGGCACTTACCGACACACGTTAACAATTGTGGACACTGATTCCATGTGTCTGGTTCTGATAGCAAGACCACCACAGCATCACAACGTACATACTGCAAAACCTGCTATCCTTTTCGTATTTTTTTTTTTTTTTTTAAATTTTAAAGGAAGCTGCTGAGAGAGAGGGTGCTCGCTGTGAGTTGTGCATTGTTTACCTCCCTTTCTGCTACCGCTCTTCTGGTGATTGGGAGAGTGCGCTCTTAATGAATTAACAGCTTGGACATGCTCTGTAGTTTCCTGAGCAATTATTTTTGCCTCTGCCATAGCAGACTTAATTTGCCTAGCGATAAGTACAGCTTTCTGTAAAGTTAGCTCTGATTCAAATAATAATCACTCACCTCTGCATGAGATGACTGGTTTCTCCACAAGCTGGCTTCACATAATTTCATCAGACATATCCCCATCCCGGCACATACAAAGTAGGACTTGTAAAATACTAATGTATTCATGGGTAGATTCATCAACTTTCTGTATGCTTTGGCAAAATGCATATCTTCATCATGACATGTTCGCTTTAGGTATGAAAATGTTCTTTGAAGACTAAAAAGAACCAACTGTACTAGTTCAACAAGAGAAATGTATAAAATATCCTCAGTCAAGAGACCTGGTTTGAAGAATTGTTATTATTTACCTAACATTAACAATGTGCCTGGCACTTACCATTAGAGACAGATCCCTGCCCTAGGGGGATAGCAATCTAGGATGGACAAGGAAGGGAAACAAGGGAGAGTTGTTATTATTAATTATTATTATTATTTATATAGCAACAGCAATGTACCTGGCACTGTACAATCCACAGTCAGAGACAGGCCCCTACCCCTAAGGGGCTTATAATCTGAGAGAGACGGGAGGGGGATACGAGGGAGAGGTACACATCAGGAAAAACAAGAGTTCATTCATAAGGTTGAGAAGTTGCAGGTTCACGTGCTTTGCTTGTTCCTGGGTCTGTTCCCCACAACCACTTTTGCTAGAAGATACAGTGGGGAGAGAACCCAATCTGCTCCCCTCCTCAGCTTTCAGTCTCCCCTCCTCCCTGTCTGCACGTAGCTGTTGTGACTCACAACCACTTTGTGCAAGTGCTTTGTGGTCATGGAAGGTCCCATATTGCCTGGCCTTTTACCGTGAATGGGGAATGAGTAGCAACTACCGAGCTGATACCCTCATCTCAAAAACACTACCCGCTATGGATGTTTTCAGATGAGCAAGTCCATGGAGCACCCACGCATGTGGAGGGCGTTGGGAGCTAAAGAAACTGGCAGCTGCTTCATTCAGACTTGGCTTGCCCTGCACGGCTCAGTCTGGATTTCCCAGCATGGCTCAGAGTGGCTGACAGTGGGAGCTTCATGGCTTGCAGAAGTGTGCATCCAGCTGCTCCACCTTCAGATGGACGGTCAGATTCATGTCTCATAGGTGGCCATACAGGGTCAGGGTAGGGTAGCATCTCACCTGAAAACACTCATGTGATGGTACCCACTCATTGTGAGTGGGTATTGTCATGTTTGTTTGCACCTAAAGAATTTGTTTAGCCCCAGCTTTTAGTGACTGAGTGCTGGCCAGCCAGGAAGACAGTCTTGCCAAGATTCACCACTCTGCACTGGCTGCCTATAGCGTACCGAGTCAGATTCAAGGTGTTGGTTTGATCTATAAAGCCCTACACGGTCTGGGTCCCTCATACCTTGGGGACCACCTCGCCTTCCGCACCTCAGGGCAATCCCTGCAGTCTGCCGGGGCACCTTCTTGGAGGTACCGTGCGTTAAACGGGGGCCACAATGGAGACGGCATTCTCGGTGGCCGGGCCGCAACTCTGGAACTCTCTCCCAGAGGAAGCTCGCCTGGTCCCGAGTCTGATGGAATTTCGTCAAGCCTGTAAGACCTGGCTGTTCGCCCAGGCCTTCAGAGGGGAGGGTGGAAGGGTAGGATAGGTTGGGGGGATTTGGGGGAGGGGTCTACAGTAAATGTCAGGGGGGATTATTCTTTTAAATTATTTTTATCCTGTGATGTTTTTATGAGTTTTATTGTTGTTTTATCTGTTGTGAGCCGCCCCGGGATGCCATGGGCATGAGGGGGCGGTCAATAAATGTGAAGAAAGAAAGAAAGAAAGAAAGAAAGAGTACTCTCCCACAGTGACACAAACCTTTTTCAGAAATGAGAAACATCTGGATGAGGAAGTGGGCTGATACTGTCATTTCAATTTTTCCAGTGAATAATATTCACAACAGAAGAGATCCAGAAATTAGCAAAGATCTCATTAACACCATGATGGAATTTAAACTATAGAGCTGTCTTAAGAGTCTTAACTCTCTTTGCTCTGTACAATATTGCTGAAATCTGGCCTTGCCTTACTGTTGCTGCTGCAAAAACCCTAGTCCATGCTCTGGTCATCTCTCGCCTTGACTACTGCAGCTTCCTCCTTACTAGCCTCCCTTGCTCTGATCTGGCCCCCCTCATCTCCATTCAGCGCTCCGCAGTCAAAATCATCCACCTTGTCTGTCACTTTGACCATGTCCAGCCCCTCCTCTCCGCGCTGCACTGTTTCCCTCTATGGGAACACATTCAGCACAAACTCCTCATCTTCACCTTCAAGGCTCTTCATGGCCTTGTTCCTCCATATCTCTCCACTTTTGTATCCTGCCACGCTCCTGCCTGGGATCTTAGTTCCTCCTCTGCCCCCACCCTTCACTTGCTTGTAGATCCCTTGCTCCTCTAAACATCTTCGCCCCTTCTCCTTTGCTGCCCCTCATGCCTGGAACTCCCTCCCTGGATACATTCTCTCCATTCCCTCCCTCCCAACTTTCAAATCCCTCCTGAAAACCCACCTCTTTGGTCAGGCCTTCCCTAGCTTGTCATGAGTGAAACTGCTTCCTTTTCCCCTCACTCTGGGAGCCAGCTCAGCAGAAGTCCCTGTTTCTTTTCCCTGCTGTGTTTACCTCAAGTGGTGTCTTTACCTCAGAAGAGATGGTAGAGGGAGGACTTAGCTACCCACCAAGCTGTTGCACCAGTATCAGCTAATGACAAGATTTTTGCATGTTGAGCACACCCACACACCCACACACCACATGTCAGAAGCTAATCTCTTTATTTATTTATTTAGATTTTTACCCCTCTTCCCCAAATTTATTTTATTCGTTCATTCATTCATTCAAATTTTTTACCCCACCCTTCCTAGTTAGACTCAGGGTGGCTTACAAAATATAAAAATATATAAAACTAAAAAATCCCCTAGTTTCCCACCCACCAACCTTTCCCCTAATCCCTCCACCCAACGCCACACCTGCCTGTACCTGCCCAACGTCTGACAAAACAAAAAGGTTCTACATCTCTTCTGAAAGATGAGCAGGCTCAGGCTTAGTTGGATCTTCAAGGGAAGGGAGGTCCATAATTGGGGGACAGCCACAGAGAATACCTCTCTGTTTGCCCTTGTTGTGAGAACTTCATGGGCAGATGGTACCTGCAATAGGGTGCTCCCTGCTGACCTCAGAGGTCATAACTGAACATAAGGGAAGAGACAGTCTTTCAGATACCTGGGACCCAAGCCATTTAGGACTTTATAGGTCAAAACCAGCACCTTGAATCATGCCCGGAAAGCTATTGGCAGCCAGTGCCAACTTTGGAGTACTGGTGTAATGTGCTCTTGTTGATCCACTCAACAGAAAGTGAGCTGTCACATTCTGCACCAGCTGCAGCTTCTGAACAGTCATTAAGGACAGCCCCACACAGAGTGCATTTCAGTAGTCTAGCCTCAAGGTTATGAAGGCATGAATGACGATGGCCAAATCCAAATCTGATATTTTTTTTATTTTTTTAAAAAAAAGGTCACAGCCTTCTCATCAGATGAAGTTGGTAAAAAGCACTCCTGGCCACCGTTGCAACCTGTGACCACCCAGGCTGCAGTAATGGATGGATCCAAGGGCACCCCAATGCTACAAACCTAAGTGAAGTCAGGTTTGTTTCTACCTTTTGCAAAGCTGGAACCCATGAGGACTATGTGAGCAGGTAGTACCTGAGGGAGGAGAAAGAGCCTGGAATCTGTAGGCTGGGAGCCTCAAGGAAGGAGATGTAGGAAGATACTGAGATCTGTAGTCCCAGGTATCCAGGAGGGATGCATACCTATCTCTCAGAGCTGAAACAGGAAGGCAGGAAACTGCACTGAGAGATTGTCAATTTAGGGGCCTATTGTCCTAAACACCCAAAGAGACTACCTCTCATAGGCCAACCCATGACAGTACCCTACTATTTTCAAAAGACATAAAATATGTCTGGTTTAAAAGAAGCATGGTTGGTCCTTGGTAACCGAACACTAGCTGGGACTTACGAGAGGACAACTTCTCCAGGCCCTCCTTTTTATGATGGCCTGCAGTGGCCCCCCCGTTTTCACCAGGACAGGGTATAGGGGTCCGAACACAACCACCTTTAGGGCCCCATGGAGGGTGATGCTAAGAAGGTGAGACCACCAGGGCCCCCACGTTTTATCTTTGCCCTGGGCCCTGCAAATTCTAAGACTGGCCCTAATCAGTAGTGAACCTCTCAATCTCTGGACACTTTTCCTATGCAGAAAAATAGCTTGCCCTTAGCAAAATTGCATACTCTAAGATCATCTTTTATTGTAAAATGATATATTGTGAAATTAAACATTTTTTTTTTAAATAACCTTTTTCCCCACCCAGACTTTGGGAAAGAAGGCTTGCCTACACTTTTGAACCCTTTTACTCAAAAGCCACAGCTCACAGACATAGCGCAAGACATTCTCATTATTGAGGTATCCACATTCCCTGTGATTATAGCCCCACACGCAAGAAGCGCTTGAGCATCTGTGGCTCTGGATGTGTGACCAGATGTATGTAGATCAGGGGTGGGGAACCTCAGGCCCAGGGGCCAAATGTGGCCCTCAGTAAGTTTTTATATGGCTCCTTTCCAGTGCCTCGATCTGGCCTTTAGATCCATTCTCTACTCCCAAGCATGAAAAACTGAGCTCAGAATAATGGAGCAGAAAGGAGGGCATGCACACAAGGGTAGGGAACAGACCCACAGCACAGATCCATGATCTAGCCCCTCCTTTTCTTGAATACACCCGTTAAGCACCCCCCATCCCCAACCTCTACGTGGCCCTTGGAGCTCGTATTATTAATTTTCAATGTGGCCCACAGGCCAGAAAAGGTTCCCCTCCCCTGACAAAGATTCTAGTTGTACGGTCTAGCCATCCTGTGTTGCTCATAGTACCAACCAACATGCAGTGCTTCATGAGCCGCTATCGCAGTGTCCAATCAGGACAGGTCTCTTACACCCATCAAGGAAATCCAGCATTCAGACATGCACACAATTTGTTTAAACTGATCTGGTCCATGTTTAGACTGGTTGTATAAACAGCCTAGCTGATCCAAACTAAGAAGCAGCTACATAACCTTCATAAACCGGCTTGTGTAATTTTTCCCATCAACCAAACACTTTCTATCCTGGTTTCAGTAGAATTAACCAAAACAAAAAACTTAGTTTAAAAAAACCTTAAATGCACAATACTTTTCTTAAAATCCAAAAATACCCCAAATTCAGTACAATTACAATTCAAAAAGCCTTCCACTCCATACATTGCAACAAAATATAAATGCCAAAAAACATGGAAATTAATTCACAATTTGAACAATATTTAATATTTTATCATCAAAATAAATGTAATATATGTGCTTAATTCCTTACCATACATACTTTTATACATTTTTATCAAAAACTAAACTTTCACATTTTCCATTATTAAACTTTAATTTATCATCATAATTCAACAACAAACAATTTTGTTAACAGTGCATTAAGTCTGTTTGTACACAACTGCATTCTGTTGAATGAATTGTATAATGTCATGTATACTGAGATTGTTAACACTGTATTGTATGAAGTGTATACAATTTTTATACATGTAAAGCACAGACTTAATGCACTGTCAAAAAATTGTTTGTTGAATTATGATAATAAATTCAAGTTTAATAATGGAAAATGTGAAAGTTTAGTTTTTGTTTAAAATGTATAAAAGCATGCATGGTAAGGAATTAAGTACATATATTACATTTATTTTGATGATAAAATATTAAATATTGTTCAAATTGTGAATTAAGTTCCATGGGTTTTGGCATTTATGTTTTGTTGCAATGTATGGAGTGGAAGGTTTTTGAATTGTAATTGTACTGAATTTGGGGTATTTGGGGATTTTAAGGAAAATATTGTGCATTTAAGGGTTTTTTAAAACTGTTAAGTTTTTTGTTTTAGTTAATTTAGTGGTTTTGTGGGATATGATGCGGGGACAGGTTGGGCTTGGGATGTTTTGGGGGGGTGGGAGCTAGGGGCCAGGTTGGGGGGATGTTGCGGAGGAGGAGAGAAAGGGGCAGGG
>QEPC01013045.1:1783989-1808307 GCA_003113815.1 Sphenodon punctatus
AGAGATGTTGGGATGGTCACAGCACAGAATGAGGATATTTGGCCAATTGGCATCACAAACCGATCTTATACGACAGTGACACGTAAGAGAATCCCTGTCATAGGCTCATTCTCTGCATATGCTGTGCAGGCATATAAAATTGGGACCCTTTTTGACATCTTTCTGATATTTGGCAGAGATGATCATGAAATTGTGATACAGTTACCTGCAAATTTCATTTACACTGGTTGGACTACAAAGATGTTACAGTCAGACATACATTTATAAGTTAATTGCTTATACCACCAGGACCCTTTATCCAATCCTTCTGAATGTTGGCAGAGAAAGTAAATATGGGAAGAGGTATAAACTTGCCAAGTTTCACCCATATTAAATGTGAGGCAAAGAATTTACAGCTAAGAATGTATATGAAGATTTTTGCAAAATAAAATAGTTCAACTGCTTCTAAAATTGGATTCCTTTATCCAATCTTTTTGGAATTTGGTACACATAATGCCTTCCATTGGAGGTATAACTCCTTCAGATGTCAGCCAATTATAGTGCAAAACAAAAAAGTTACATCTGCAAATGTGTTTTCTATTGAAACCAATGGAAAACGAAAGTAAAAATGAAAACGATAATTTGATATTTATGAAAATGAAAACGACAGATTTAAATAATGAAAACAAAATATAACATGGGCCCCTGGTGCATGCCTCTAGCAGAAACACCCTTATAAGGTCTCTGCATGCACTGTTCCCAAAGTAGCCTGTAGTAAAGGAGAGAGTCTGTGCTTTAGGACTTCCTTGCAACATCTGTGCTCTGTGAATGAGCTAGAGTTTTAATTCTTCTTCCTTTTCTTTTTTTTATAAATACTTTAAGGAATGAAATAAATAGATTGTGAAACTTCTGGTAACATTTTTAAGCAGGATGCATCTACACAGGTCCAACCATCGTCCACCAACCTGAGTGTGGGTTGGTGCGTGCTCCCCATGATCCACACACTGACCACTCATGCCCATGCATGGTGCATCGAGGGAAAATTCGGGATGCTCTATGCAGCGGCAGGAGCGAGCAATGCATGGGCAGGGGGCACAGATCCAGAGCACACCCATCCTGGCTCATTTAAATCCCCACCCCCACCCCCACTCACTGGAAATGCGTGGGTGCTCTTCTGAATGCACACAGACATGCCCTGTGTTTAAATGGCCATCATCTTGAAAAGTTTATAAAGCACTAGGAAGAGAAAAAGTTATTAATGTTTTTGAATTTGGTGCTTTCGGGGGAAAGAATGGCTATAAGGAACAAAATCCAGATCAAGATTTAAGGTTCCTATTTAAAAAGAAGCTCTTTTAAAAGGGATCTTAACTTTACAAACTTTTTGTGGTCAGGTAAATGCTATTCTCTAGAGTAAGGTACTGCCTGGAAAGCTTTCCACTAGCTAAAGGTTATACACTCACACAAAGGAAGGGGGAGATGCATTTTAGCAATTAGGGGATATAAGGGAGCTCTGAAATCTAAAACAAAAGACATTTGTCAAGTCCTTGAAGAATTCTATAAACACCTTCGAACTCACAAGCGATGAGTCTCAAGATACAGAAGGTCATATTAAACAGGCTAATGTGTCTAGTTATTCAGCAGAACAAAAGGCCAGTTTGAACTGTCCTCTAGAGGCTGAGGAGATTCAAGAGGTGATTTTAAACCAGGCCCTGTGGCCTTGCCCACTGGCATAATGGCATCTCTTGCAATTCTTCTTTTTAAATTTTCTCTGTGCCTTCCACATCTATTGGCTAGTACCAAAACTTTGGGGATAGTAAAAAAACAGCTCTCACCTATGGCCATAGGGGCAAGTGTCAGGTATTTTTAAACAGACTAACCACAGAATAGATTATTATTATTATCATTATTAAACATTTATAAAGCGCCAGTAACAACCTGGCGCTGTACAGAACTTATAATCAGCTGCGGTCCCTACCTGTGGCTTACAATCTAAAAGACAAGGAGGGGGAGACAAGGAGAGGGGACAGCGGGAGAGACATGGGAGAAGACAAACAAACATTCAGGCGGATGCGAAGTCTCAGGTGCGTGTACTTGGCTTGGTTACAAGGTGGTCGGTAGCAGCAGTCAGCAGAGGAGGGCTGACAGTAAGAGCAAGGGGAAAGACTAGAGGGCATTGGGAAAGGCAGCATGGAAAAGGTGGGTCTTGAGGAGGGATTTGAAGGAGCGGAGGGAGGAGGCGAGGCGGACGTCGGCAGGGAGGGAGTTCCAGGCATGCGGGGCAGCGAGGGAGAAGGGACGAAGGCGGTTGGGCGAGCAGGAGAAGCGAGGGAGAGCGAGGGAGGGGACAGCGGAAGAGCGGAGAGCGCGCGCAGGAGCGCGTAGGGCGATTAGGTCCGAGAGGTAAGGGGGAGCTTGGTCATGGAGCGATTTGAACGTGAAAACCAGGAGTTTGAACAGGATACGTTCAGGAAGGGGGAGCCAGTGAAGGGAGAGGAGGAGAGGCGTCACATGGTCGAAGCGACGGGCAGAGTGAATGACCTTGGCGGCAGAGTTTTGGATCGCCACAAGGGGGGACAGGTGGGAGCGAGGGAGGCCAGCAAGGAGGAGGTTGCAGTAGTCGAGGCGAGAGATAACCATGGCATGAACAAGGATTTTGGCCGAGGAGACAGATAGAAAGGGGCGAATGCGGGCAATGTTGAGGAGAGCGAATCGGCAGGATTTGGCCACAGAGTCAATGTAAGGTTTAAAGGAGAGGTGCGTGTCAAAAATGAAGCCCAAGCTGCGGGCACGGAGAACAGGACGGATGGTGACCCCATCAATGCAGACGGTCAGGTCAGAGGGAGAGGAGGGGGACGGAGGAAAAACGAGGAGTTCAGTCTTGGCCATGTTCAGTTTGAGTTGGCGTCGGGACATCCAGGCGGAGATATCAGATGAGCGCGGTAGGGAACGTCTGTGGGCTGGATAGGGGGGGGAGGGGGGGAGAGCTTAATTTTAGGGTAGCCCTGCGGCTACCTGACTTATACAGAAATAGGTACTTGCATATCTGTTTTGTATTTAAAAGAAGTAAAAGAAAGAATGTATGTAGGAATGTCCACTAATTTTATAAAGCCACCTGATAAAAGGGGACTTGGGCAGACGGAAAGTGTATTGAACCTTGAATCTGGGCACAGCTGCCCCCAAAGCAGAGCTGCTAAGTCGCACCGGAAGGGTTTTTTTAAGGCACTAACTCTAAGTCCTTTATATGACCAATAGGCAATGCCCATGTCTACGTCCTAAGTAGATAGGGGGCGGTGAACCCGCAGCTGCTCAGGTAGGCCTGTTGTTGTGCACGGGAATGGAACTAGGAAGGACAAGGGTTAGAAGAACCTAACCTTGTCCTTGGCATAGTTTGACATTTAACAGAAAAGTTCTGGAGTGATCTATACAGAAACTATATTGAATATTTATTGGTTGAATATAGCAGGTGATTATTGAATATAAAAAGCATATTTGCTGTATGTCCCCTAGGTAAGGCGAATACACAAGTCTTCCCTATACTGCCCAGAAACTGTTGAAACCACAGGGATAATCTGAGATGGGTGGAAAAATTATTTATACAACTTATACTTTCTTTACACTAGCCAGAGTTCCTTGTTTGGAAAATAAGGACCTAATTAGGAAGGTCACAGTCACGTTTCAGAGGAATATTTTCTCAAATTATAATAATAATGTTTATTGTGAAGCCAAATGGCTATTACAATGTTACACAAAAGAAATTTCTCAAATTATGTGCGCTTCACTACCATGGTATGAAAGGCATTAAAACAAATAATTGAATTGTTTCTAATATAATGAGGGTATCATACATATTAACAAGTTTTGCTTTTGCTAATGAGCTGCAAATACAAGGGGTCTTTTGTTTTTTTGCAACTAGCATACTAGACCTGGGGGTTTGTGCCTAAAACCTTGAACCTTTCCCTGTATCTTATTAAAGACTGTCATAATTCATTACCAAATTTCATTTGCACCTGAGGTATACGAAAAGCTTTGTTAATAGCAGCAGCCTTATTAATAAACCTCACGATGAATTATTCTAGCACTACAATGGCTGTACAGATATCTTCTGTGTGGTCCCCGTTTGGAGGGCTTTAATTCTCTTTTACTCACTGAACCATGTAATTGTCTGTTCAGGTTACTGTAGTGATTGACCCATGAAAGTGCTAAAGTTAGAAACAATTGCAGCTGAGAAAATAAAGTCTGTTTTTAACAGTGAAATTTGTTTCCACAACTTCTGATATGTTAAACACAGAGAGACATAACAGCTAATGCAGAAACTAATGTTCACTGTGAATATTGTATTAGATGAATTTACCTGCTTTGGTACATGTCCAGCAAAGTAGTAAATGAAATATTATTTGTGTGTGTTTTGTATTTGCTTCAGGTTTTTCCAGTTGGGTTTTCCATCTTGCTTGGTCATTTTTCTTCTGATATTCAGTTATTCACCCAAATATCCAATCCAATAACCAAGTGCATGAAGAAGAATGAGAGGGGGGAAATAAAGAAAAAAAAACCACCAGTTGTTAATGAATATGTGAACATTCTTTTTGACACGAATATTCACTCAGGCATTCAGAGTGCTATCCAAAAATGTAAATACAACTCATGAATTGGCTATTCGTTTCAGCCCTAATAAGAACACAATCTCTAACTGGAGTATTCTTGGTCACTATTCTATTTAGACAAATCGTCTTTCACTTCCATTTACACATAGTACCATAGCATAACAGGGTGGGGGGCAGGGGAGGGTCATTGGGTGTAATTCAGACATAACACTAGCCACTTGTTTTGGGCTTAAGTACACATTTCTCCATTATGTCTGTGAAAACTGGCTCTCAAATGAGTAGTGACTTAATTAGAGCTGCATCAGGTACTAAAATTAGCACCCACGGGTAATGCCCCTCCATCAGGCACCCAATGGGCTACCTGAGAACTAACCAATGCCCCAAAATGTGAGCATTGCCCTTTGAAGCTGACAAGCCCCAGCTTGGAGCACTGCAGAGCCCAACTCCAAAACACTTCAACTGAGACTTGTCAGTTTCAAAGGCTGGCGCTTGCCCCCTCCAGTGCCTCACAGCTGTGAAGTGCTCGAGGGAGGGAATTGGACTTTCAAAGTGACAGAAGCAGCTTGGGCAGCTGCAGCCAGGAAAGCTCCTGTCACTTTGAAAGGTTAACTGGAGCCATGAGGTGATGCAGGGTGGGAGGCAACCTTTCAAAGTGATAGGACCCAGCCCGGGCCCCGGTGTCTGGGCCTGCTCCTGTCATTTTGAAAGGCCATCCTGCCCAACTGAGCAGCCTGTCAGGTCCTGTTCAGGCATCAATGGTGCCCAAATGGGGCTGGGTCAATTGGAGAATCCCTGATTTCTTGGAGGTGCCCAAATTTTCTGCGGCCTGGTTGCAGATCTATCCAGAAATAATTCCTAGATTTTTGGTTAGCCCTGCAATTACCCAACCTATACTTGTAATGGGAAAACAACATTTGCCTACACAATTTGGATTTTAAGCATGTGCCCTCTAAGTTCATAAGCCAGCAGATAGAAAGGCAGAGGGTGGCATAGAGCCTAGGACTCTGGGCACAGCTGTCCCAACAAAGCAACTGAGCCATACAGAAAGGGTCCCTCCAAGGGCACTAACTATAACCTCTTTATATTACCGTTATGCAGGGCTCACCCTTATGACCAAAGTACATAGGAGACTGATTGGGGTAGGGATTTGTAACAGGTAACCCAAAATACTTTGAAATCAGATGACCCCAAATTCCTGAATTTATGTAGCAGGGCTAAGAGAGACCCTAGAAAGGTTGTGTACTGTTTGGGAAAGCACGGTAGGCCTAGCCTACTGTAAAGACTAATACAGCTGAGACTGCGACTTGGTTAAAGAGGCTGTGGAAGATGGTCTGAAGACTGAGATGGTCGAATGAGACAGTGTAAAGAAACTGCAAAGTTAGCATTGTGAAGGGTCCTGGATCATTTTTATTTATTTATTTAAAATTTAAGTCCCGCCCCTCCTGCCCACAGGGCAGCCGGGGCGGCGAACAACATTAATTAAAACAGTATAAAATTTTTAAACAATTTAAAAATACAATATGTGGGGGAAAACCCCACCCCCACTCCCACCCCTCGCCAAAAGCCTGACGGAACAGCCAGATATTGCATATACACCAAAAGCAGTTGGGTGCACCAGGTGGCTACAATGGGGAGGGTGTTCTCGGTGGCTGCTTCCACAGCTGTGGAACTCCCTCCCAGTTGATGTCCACTTGTCCCCGGATCTCCTTTCCTTCTGAAGACACTGCAAGACCTGGCTGTTCCAGCAGGCGTTTGGTGACACAGTGGGTTGAGGGTCGGGGGGAGCATGGGTTGGGGGCGTTTGGAGAAATCTGTTTGGAACTATTGTTTCAAATTATATATATATAATGTTTATTTAACTAGAAAGCTATCCTGGGCCACCATAGACGAGAAGGGCGGTGTAGGAAATATTTTATAAATAAATAAATAAATAAATTGATGCATAGGCACAGATAGCTTGAAAAGGGCCATGGTGCAGAGGATGGAATTGATCCCACCCCTCCTTCCCAGTGGCAGGGGATGCAGCTGCACCAGCTTTACCACACATCCTTATGACAGCTACATCCTTGGATGGATGGAGGATTGTCCACTGAGTCTCCTGGTTGTGGTTTATTAGGAGTTTGTGCCTGGAAAGGGTAGGGGGAGAGGGTGATGATGTTGACAGTGACTTTGCTATAGACATGAAGCTGAGCATTATTATTATCATCACCATCCCTTCAGCAGTAGTTTGTCATATAGCATTATGCCCCATCCTTTGAGAACAGCCCAATGCATGATGATTAGGGAAGCCAACTTGGGAGTAACCTGATTCTTTATCAACTTGCCGTGCCGCCACCGCCAGCTGGTATGCATGTTCTTGACTCTAGCAAACAAACCCAACACCTTCCAAATTGTGCCAAGGAGACCCTCTGAAGAGGAAATGAATGCAGTGCTTTGGACCGAGGTTATATTTTAAGTTTTAACTAAAGATCACCAGAGGGGTTTATTTTCAACTCTGTTCACCTTGGGGGGACAAAGTGGTACTAAGCTGAGGACATTAAAAAAAAATAAATCTGTGGGTGTTTTTAAATTAGATGCTACCACACATGTCCACCCAGGAGCCGCTCATCCGACCACCAGTCTGAAGCTGGTGCACGCTCCAGTGAACCCTCACCACCCACTCATGGCCATGCATGGTGCACTGCTGAAAAATCCAGCATGCGCCGTGAGGGGCAAGCCAAAACAGTGCGTGGCAATGGGCGCCCACGCATCCCCTGCCTGTATGAACTGGGGCAGCCACCCATGCCAGCAGACTGGTCTACCGCTCATAGGCACTGTGCATGGGGGGAAACGGCCTTTGTAGGTCACAGGAACTGGCCACAAGTGCAGGGGAGCCTGGTTCCCGAGCACTCAGGCCTGGGGCATGTCAATTTGAAAGGCTAGCCCTGCGTGCTTGTCCCTCCTCCATGATCCATGGCAGGAGGAATGCAAGGTGGATGCCGCGGTAGCCACACGGAGAGCTGCCTGTTAGAATCCCTCCCCGCTCACTCCACCTGAGTGGCTGCTCCACAGCTGTGCCAATCAGCAGCCACAAACCCCTGTCCCAGCCGTGGTTGTTTAAAAGCACCCTGTGGCAAAACACTGCAACATTTTTAGGGTGGATGGGCAAGGGGTTTGGGGTTTTTCTTATACTATGCTTTTACTTTTTGTAAAATGCCCTAGTCCTTGTGGGAAATAGTAGAGTAAAAATGTAAAATAAATAACTAGACCAACTAGTGTGAGGGAAATGGGAGCGTGACCAGATGAACTGCTATTCCCCCTTGGGGAGGAAATCTATACATTTATCTCATTTGTATAAGTTGATCATTTCTTTCATAATCCCAAACCTACATGGAAGGAACCTTCATTTTTATATTTTATCAATTTTCACCTACGTTTAATTTCATGTAATTTATCATCCATCCAAATAACCTGATTTAAATTGGGTAGGCAGAAGCATTACTCAACAGTGAGTGATTAAACAGGGGGGTGTTTGCCTCTTATAACTCTCTCGTTTTCATCTCTGGGGTTGCCGCTATAACCGGTTCCATCCATCCATCCAACCAAAAAAACCCAGCAAACAAATACATGAAAAATATGCAGGTGGGCTGACAGCAGGATGAATCCCTTCACCTGCTATGACAAATGTGAGAGAGGAAATAAGCATGCTTGTTAAACCTTGGTTTCTGAGTGATTTTTAAAAAAAAATAAACTCACATTACACCCACTGCATCTTGCAACCTAATCTTTTTACATGATGAAAATGTAAGAAAATCCCTTCCACTTTCTTTTATTCCAGAGCATCATGTGTAAAATGTTTCCTTTTTCTAATCTCAGCACATGCCCCAACCCAAACATTCTGGCTTCCTCTCCAAAGATCCTCACTCTCAGCCACTTTAAAACATAATTATGTATGTGCGTGTGTGTCTTTCTCTCAGTCCAATATTCATTTTAAAATTCTCACTTCTGTACACTCCAGTGTCTTTTCCGCCTTTCTTCCTTTCCCCCCCCTCATTGCGCAGACTTCTGCTCTGTAGAGTAATGCCAATCTCATTACCGTTTGATAGGTCTTAACCTTTCGTTTTATTGGCACCATCATATCACATATAAGAGCTGAAACATCTTGCTGTTTCTTCTATTTTGTCTTCACTCTCATTTTTGTTTCCCTCTGAGACCCACATTCATCAGTTACCATAGATCCTAGCTTGTCACATCCACAAAGTAAATAAAGGGGGAAATGTGCCTTTTTCTCTCTTAATATTTCAGTAAACCCCAGAACAGTAGCATGAGAAAACATTCAGACCAAAGTGTCATTTCATTAAATAAAATAATAATAATAATAATCTGAAATAGCCTATCAGTCTATAGTTCTGACTACTTACTTGTCTGAGGAATGGTCCTGGGTAGCCTGAAAGATGCCGCCAGGAGCACATTACACCGGTGCTTCGTCTTCTGCACTGGCTGCCTATATTTTTTCTAGGCTCGATTCAAGGTGTTGGTTCTTGCATTTAAAGCCCTACACAGCCTTGGCCTGACCTATCTGAGGAATCACCACCATCATTCATGCTTTTGTTACCTCAAAGCTGGACTACTGCAACATGCTCTATGTGGGGCTACCCTTGCTGACGGTCCGGAGGTTACAGCTGGTGCAGAATGCGGCGGCCCAGTTCCTTACAGGGTGGGGTTGCTGGGAGCACATTACACCGGTGCTTCGTCTTCTGCACTGGCTGCCTATTTCTTTCCGGGATCGATTCAAGGTGTTGGTTCTTGCCTTTAAAGCCCTACATGATTCTGAATTGATCCCTGCGGTCTGCTGGGGGCGCCCTTCCTGAAGGCCCGCTGAGTCAATCGGAGGGCCACTATGGACAGGGCATCTTCGGTAAACACACCTCAGCTGTGGAACTCCCTCCTGGAGGAGGTTCACCTGGCCCCGGACCTGCTGACTTTTCGTCGCTTGTGTAAGACCTGGCTGTTCCGCCACGCGTTTGGTGGAGGGGACGGGTGAGGGTGGTTATGTGTTGGCGAGTGGGGGGAGGGAGTTATTGGAGGGTTTTTTGTTTTTTATATTTTTAAGTTGGGTGGGAATGTTGTTTTATATTTACATGATTTTATTGTAAATTATGATGTTGTTTTATATTTATATTATTTTATTGTAAGTCGCCCCAAGCCACCTGAGGTGGAGTTGGGCGGGGTATTAAATTGTTAAAACAAACAAACAAACATGTATATTTTATTAACAATGGTTGAAAAAATGTGACAGTAACCCCCTCGGGCTACTGTCATGTTTGTTATTGGCCCCTGGATGCTCACCCAGACTGACCCCAGGCATCTTGGCAGCTATCTTGGCAAATGGCTAAAGTCACAGCCCAGTCTAGCGCCAACCTGATCAAGGCAAAGCAGGCCAGAGCACGTTTGCACATCTATTCCCACTGACCCAAATCGGGTCCACCATGGTGGCCATCATAGACTGCCCATCATGGCGGGGGGTGAGGCACTTGGTGCGGTGCAGGGGTGGGAGCAGACATCCACACATTTGTGCATCTCCCTGCCTCCCCAGACACATGAAAGTTTGTTCTGTGGTGCAACCCTCTCCAGACTGCGTCTGCAGCAGCTTCCTGACTAAACTGGGCCGGTTTGCCCCCACAGAGCGGTCACATAAGTTCACCCAATGTAACAGAGCTGGATTTAGCACTGACAATTGGTGCTACCAATTGAAATGGATCACTCCTTGGGGTGGTGCTAAAATGGTGCTGGCACAATCAGGCTTCAGGCCAGAGTTAAGCACCAATCAGGCTGAGAAGGCCCAGAGCCTTATGGATACAAAAAGGACCAAACTCTCAGTATGAGGGTGGACTTGGTGGAGGAAGGAGATTTTTAGCTAGGTTTCCTGGTGACTGGAGGAAGAAACCCAGCTGCAAGTACAAATTGCCAGAGAAGGGTCAGCACTTAGCCCAGGCTGGCCATGTTGAGCACCTGGTGGACTGAAGATCGGCAGCAAAGCCCAACAGAACAGACTGCTGAAAGCTAGGGCCTTACAGACTATATGGACAAAGCCTCATCTCTGCAGCAGCAGGACAATTTGTTACAGGCTGTTGGTAGAATGGGCTGTCTGTAGGGGAGGTAGACGCCAGACTCACAAGTGCCCCGAGTGCATACTACTCATCGCAAAATGTTGCAGGGCGTTGAGCTAAATATCACGGGGTATTGAGCCAGGATCCCTCTAGGGCCTTCCCAGAGGAGGGCAACATCCTGCCACAAATGATAAAAATATATTATCTGAGCTACTTTGTCTCCCATCTGTGGCCTTCTAGGTTTTCATTGGTAGACAGTCATCTGAAATCTAGTTACCTTACTTAAGGACATGCACAAATACATTTGGGAACCGTAAATAAAACTTAGGAAAAGAGTTCTCTTGATTTCACTATTAGCAGACCGATCACAAATATTAAGTAACCCAGCATAAGTTACTTTTAATCATTTCCCTTGGGAGACTATTTCATTGTCTCATAAGACCTCAGAGAAGCAAGAAGCTCCTTGACAACATTATTCTGCCTGAATTAGAAAAAATATGTTAGACCAACATTTGGAGATAGGTAGGGTAAAAATAGCTTAGAAATTCTAGCTACATAGACCCAGAACTAATTAATTGAAAGACATACTTTGTATTTGAACCAGAACAGTACCTTTGATTACACTTAACGTTTGTTTATTAGCGTAGGAAGTGTTGAAGTGTTTATTAAACAATGATGCATCTTCTTTTCACTTTTTTTATTATCTTGGGGCTTTTTTAATTTTATTTTTTAGGGGGAGGGGAAGAGAAGCTCATTTTGAAACAGTTTATAGCTACCCAGCACTTACTGAACTGTTAAATTCCCCTACCCCTCTGTCATTCTGAGTAGATCCAGAAGTATGAAAACAGGAGTTGATGAGTGAGGCTGAGATGCTTCTTTTTATACCTTTCACCATTGTGTGTGTGTCAAAATTGCTCTGGTGTTTGCTACTGATTAATACTATGCCCACAATCCACAAACTACTTCCTCCTGAGTAGTCCCATTGAAACCTGGAGCCTCGAACCCATTGAAGCCGTGTCAGGCTCACCAGTGGAGAGTGTTACTATGTCAATTTCACCAGTGGGGCTTTCAGGCTTAATCTATTTATGTTGCTACTTGATGGGTTCCCTCCCATAGGACTCCAGGGAGACTGCTCCAGGGGGAGGGTTGTGGATCATTGAACCTGTCAAAAATTAAATACATTACTATAGCAGGGTAAGATGGTTTTGCAAGGATTAAAAGGCTCAACTCCCAAGCTCCAAGCGAGTTAAACCTCTGCCCTTGCAGGGAATGCAGGGAGGCTGATGTTGTTCAGCTGTGACTGGGGCAAGTCAGCTGAATGGGAAATAAAAATCCCCAAGATATTTGCGGGGGGGGGGGGGGGGNGTCTAACAAGAATGTGAGGTGGTACTGAGATGAGAGCTGCACCTGTTGGTCAGAGGGAGAACCTAAAAGGAAGTTTTAGTGCAAAGCAAGCCAATAGAGTAAATGCTGTGTGTGAATATCAAAAATAGTGAACAGGAGGTGGACGGGGAGGGGGGAGATTTTTTGTGGGCTTGAAGACATAACAGCCCATGCAGGGTGTATTTGAAGACCGATAGAGAGGGTGCAAATCCTCATCCACTAAATCAATTGGAGTTTTGCCATTGACTTCATTGGGTTCTCCTTGTCAATTTTACCAGTGGGGAGTTTTGCCTTGGGAAGAAGGGTGGGGTGTGGACTCCCTGGCCAAGGCCCTGGGAATCCTCCCCACCTGCAACCACTCTGCTGTCCCTCCCCCTTGCAGATCTCTTACAAAGGGATCTGCCTCTGGGCGGCAGCCGAAGGTCGCCACCAAAGGATGAAGTGCCGTTGGCGGGCCGTTAGCGGACGGAGGCAGCGGAGGTGGCTACCAGGGACGTTATACTTGTTCTGCAGAGCGCCCCTGCATGCATGGTGACAGAGGCTGGGATATTGCCTCGCCTCCCTCCCCTATGTGGGTGGGACTGGGGGGATGAAGATATTGGCAAACAGAGGAGTGGGGTGGGGTCCTGTGTGTAGTGTGTGGGGAATTTTGACATTGGAGGGGTGCAATTTTGGGGGTTTGGGTGTGGTGTGGGGGTTGTTGACCTCCCTCTGGTGGCAGGAGAGAGAGGTCAAGGGGTGGTGTGGAGGGTAACGCCTGGTGTGAGCAGGGGCGACCCTCCGGGGGGGGAGGGTTGCCCACCGGTGGCAGAGGTGGGTAGGGGGGTCTTGGGGGGTGGGGTCCCTCTCGCCGGCCTGTCGGGGCAGCCTATGGAGGGTGGGTGTCTAATGGGGCTCTTTGAGGAGGGGAGGGGTTCCGCAGCTATCGGGGTTGTTACAGGTCGGGGGAGATATGGTCCCATGGGGAGGTGTGTTCCATCAGTGAGGAGGGACTGTTGCCTTGTGCCGGTTCCCCTCTCGACCCCCCACGCAAGTAGGTTGTGGGTCGAGGCCCAGGAGACCCCAGACCTTGGTCCGGTGCTGCTGAACGTGAGGTCGGTTGTCAATAAGTCATCTACCATCTGGGAGTTAATCCCAAAGTGGGACGCCGACCTCGTGTGTATTACAGAGACTTGACTGGACAATGAATTGGGCCCTAATCTTGGCCGATCTTGTTCCGGCTGGGTTCTCTGTGCAGCATCAGCCTCAGCTGGAGGGACCGGGGGGGCGGTGCAGCCATTGTTATCAAGGATGCATTGTCTTTTAGGAGATATCCAGTGCAGGCTCCACCAGATGTTGAGTGTCTCCATCTTGTGTTGGGTTTGGCTGGGGACAGATTAGGGCTGCTGCTGGTGTACCGTGCACCCAACTGCCCGGTGGCATCCCTACATGCTCTTGCTGATCTGGTGTCAGATGTGATCCTCCAGACCCCTAGATATTAAAGTCCTGGGGGACTTTAATATCCACACTGACACCCATCTTGGAGGAGCGAGGCATGAGTTCATGGCCTCCATGACAACCATAGGCCTGTCCCAAATCATCTGTAGCCCCACACAAGGAGGGACATACACTGGATTTGGTTTTCTGCACCAGCCTTGAGGCAGGGGGTCAGTTAGTAGGAGTTATGGGGGTAGAGCCTGTGTCATGGTCTGACCATTGCCTCCTTAAGGCGTGCATCCTGGCGCATGATAGCCCCCGGCAGGGTCCAGGACCTATTAGATCGGTCCTCCCCCGGAGACCTATGGAACCGGATCGGTTCCAGAGTGCTCTCGGGGAGTTTCCCCTGGACCTTGACACCCGCTCTGTTGATGATCTCGTAGCCTTCTGGAACACCTTGTTGGCTGAGACCATTGAAAGAGTGGCTCCTAGGCACCCGCTGCCCTCCCAAGTCTCCCGCAGGTCTCCTTGGTTTAATGAGGGCCTACGGTGTTTGAAGCGGGAGAGCAGGTGGTTAGAGCGCCGGTAGCACCGGATGTGCGACCTGTATGATCGATTGCAGCATAAGAGCAGTTTAAAGGCCTATGCTGTGGTGGTGCAGGCAGCAAAGAAGCAGTTCTTTGCTGCTTTTATTGCATTTGCAAAGTCACATCCAGCAGAGGTTTTCCGGGTGGTGAAAGGCTTGGTCAGTCCTGCCTACCTTCACCTGAACCTAGAGCAATCCAGTGACCGCTGTGACCGGTTTATCGAGTACTTTGTAGATAAGATCGCTTGTATCCGCCATGATTTCGGCACCACAGTTACTGAACAGGATCATCTTGGGGCTATGGATGCCCCGTCCTGTCCTGTTTTGTGGGATCGGTTTCAGATGATGTCACCTGCCGATGTGGAGTCCTTGTTGGGATCTGTTCATGCCACTACTTGTGAGCAAGATCCATGCCTGTCCTGGCTGGTGAAAGCTAGCCAGGAGACGTTACGGCCGTTGTTGGCTGGGGTGGTTGGTGCCTCCCTTCGGGAGGGCAGGGTGCCTGACTGCCTAAAAGAGGCTGTGGTTAGACGCCTGCTCAAGAAACCATCTCTTAACACTGATGCTCCTGCCAGTTATCGGATGGTCTCTAACCTTCCCTTTTTAAGGAAGGTTATTGAACGGGCTGTGGCACAGCAGCTCCAGGAACATCTGGACTGCACCAGTTTCCTTGATCCATCCCAGTCTGGGTTTCGGCCTGGGTACGGTACAGAGACGGCATTGTTGGTCTTGGTTGACGATCTCCATCTGATGTTGGACCAGGGTCATCAAACCTTACTGGTCCTGTTAGAGCTTTCGGCTGCATTCAACACAGTTGATTGCGAGGTGTTGGTGACTTGCCTGTGGGACCGTGTCAGAATTGGCGGGACGGTCTTGGACTGGTTTCATTCATTCCTGGCTGGGAGAACTCACCAGGTGGTCTTGGGGGAGTGTATGTCTTCCCCCCGGGACCCAGGGCTGGTCCAAGGGTTTCAGGGGCCATGTGCCAAGTCTTGCTGCGGGGCCCAAAGGCCGGCCAGCACTCGCTAGAATTGGGGGGAGGATTTTCAGGGGATGAGGGGCGGCTGGTTACTTACCTGCAACTTGACTGTGTAATCTCAGCTCCGCAGCGTATAACTGACCAGGGATTCCCAGGAAGTTTACGCCCCCCCCCCATGAGAACTGACTCGGAGATGCCCGGTGGGGGAAAAAACAAAAACCAGCAGCGTCTGTCAGTCTCTAGCCCATGATGGCATGGGGTTCCTCCCCCCGTGGGGCCATGTGCCTGGGCACTGGTGGCACATGCCTCGGGCCGACCCTGCCGGGACCTCATGTGTGCCATTCTTGTTTAACATCTTGTTAAACATTGATATGCAGCCGTTAAGGGAGATCGTGAGGGGGTTTCAGGGCATGCAGTGTCATCAGTATGCTGATGACACTCAGCTCTACCTCTCCTTTTCCATCGACCCAGGCCATGCAGTCTCCTTATTTTCCCAGTGCCTGTCAGCTGTGGGGGNCTATATGCAGCCGTTAGGGGAGATCGTGAGGGGGTTTCAGGGCATGCAGTGTCATCAGTATGCTGATGACACTCAGCTCTACCTCTCCTTTTCCATCGACCCAGGCCATGCAGTCTCCTTATTTTCCCAGTGCCTGTCAGCTGTGGGGGCTTGGAGGAGGTTGAGCCATCTGCAATTGAACCCTGACAAGATGGAGATGATGTTGGTGGGTGAGGGCTTGGGGGGCCTGGGGGTGGTTGAATCTCCTCTTGTTGGGGGGGGTTTCCCCCCCATGGTGTCTCAAGTGCGGAGTCTGGGTGTGCTCCTCAATTTGCAGCTCAGCTTGGAATCTCAGGTTGTGGCCGTGGCGGGGAGTGCATTTCGGCAGTTACATCTTGTCTGGTGGCTTTGGCCATATCTCTCAGACTCCGACCTCGCCACTGTCATCCATGCCTTCATCACCTCGAGGCTGGATTACTGCAACGCGCTCTACATGGGGCTGCCTGAGAAGCTCGTCCAGAGGCTGCAGCTGGTGCAGAATGCTGCTGCCCATCTCCTGATGGGGGCGGGTCGCAGGGAGCACATGACACCAGTGCTCTGGACTCTGCACTGGCTGCCTATAAAGCACCAGGCCAGGTTCAAGGTGCTGGTTTGAACCTTTAACGCCCTTCACAGCCTGGGCCCTGCTTATCTGTGGGACCGCCTCACTCCCCATGTGCCTGTGCGACCCTTGAGATCGTCTATGGGAGCCTTTTTGGAGGTTCCCCGGGCAAGGCAGGCGACCACCGATGTTAGATCTTTTTCGGTGGTTAACACCTCAGACCTATTAGCCATTCACAAACCTAATGTAAATGATGCGCAAGAGAGGAAAGACTCCTCAGGGTAGAATTTCTTTCAGGGAAGCACTATTCATGCGTAGAACTTCTCCCAGAACTTTTGTGTGTAAAAAGTTCTCCTGGTACTCTGCTTTGCTCCAGGCAACTGTGGTCACTTCGTTTCCATGGCAGCCTGTCACGTCTACAGCTGCAACTACTTTAGGCTATCTCAGGGCAGTGTCTGTGTGAAGAATGCATCCAGAAACTGCCTCAGGGCAGTGTGTGTGTGAAGAATGCATCCGGAACCAGGGCCGGTCTTAGCGTAAGCAAGGCCCAGGGTGGGGAACAAATGCAGGCCCCTCTCTCTGCCGGCAGGCCTAGGGGGGCCACCGCCACAATTGTCTCCGCCACCACCTCCGGCCTGGGCCCTGGTCCAGGCTTGGAACTTCAGGTGGGATAGTCACGCAGCAGCAGATTAAATTTGCCGCTGCACTGCCCACTGCCACCGGACGTTCTGCTGCCGCTGCCCCCTCCACTGCCTGTCACAGTCTCAGCCAGGGGAAATGAGGGAGAGGCAGAGGTCCTGCATCTCTTTCATTTCCCCTGGCTGAAACAGCCAGGCAGGCAGCAGAGGGGGCCAGCGATGTGAGGGAGAGGTGGAGCCTCTGTCTTCTCCTCCTTCACTTCTGGTGGAAGTGAGGGAGAAGCAGAGGCCCTGCCTCTCCCTCACTCTGTGGGTGCCCCCCCGCCTGTCAGTCTCTCGGCCAAGGGAAATGAGGGAGAGGCGGGTCCTCTGCCTCTCTCTCCCTCATTTCCCCTGGCCGAGACTGTGACAGGCAGCAGCGGGGGGACATTATTATTATTATTATTATTAACAAACATTTATATAGCGCCAGCAGTGTACCTGGCACTTTACAAAGTAATAAAATAGACACGGTCCCTGCCCCTAGGGCTTACAATCTGAGAGACAGGAGCTGGGGGAGAGACTTAGGAAGGGGAACAGAGAGAGAGACAAGGGGTCTAACATTCATGAAGATGCGAGGTCTCAAGTGCACGTACTTGGCTTGGTTACGATGAGAATGACAGCAGGCAGGTCCATGTTGCAAGGATAAGGGTAAACCGATCGTAGGTATAGGAATAGTGACTCAGCAGGATAAAGAGTCAGACAGAGCAGAGCGAAAGAGGTGAGTTTTAAGGAGAGATTTGAAGGTATGAAGGGAGGGGGCAAGGCAGATGTGGACAGGGAGAGAGTTCCAGGCATGGGGGGCAGCAAGTGAGAAGGGATGAAGGCGCTTAGGGGAGCAGGGAAGGCGTGGAAGGGTGAGAGAGGGGACAGAGGAGGAGCGAAGTGCACGGGCTGGAGTATGGAGGGCGATAAGTGCAGAGAGGTAGGGGGGAGCAAGGTTGTGAAGAGCTTTATAGGTGAAGACTAGGAGCTTGTGCAGGATTCGTTCAGGAAGGGGAAGCCAGTGAAGCGAAGAGAGGAGGGACATGGGGTGTGGAAGAGATGGGGCCTCTGCCTCTCCCTCATTCCTGCTGGCCCCCTCTGCTGCCTGTCAGTCAGAGCATGGCCTGACAATGGCCGGGAGCTGGGGACCCTAAGTGTGCCCCCCCCCAGGAGCGGGGCCCAAGGCAGCAGCCCCGAGCCCCCCCATGGTAGGGCCAGTCCTATCTGGAACTTACTTGTGGACTTGTAAACCCAGAAGACTGAAAGACCAGCACTATAAGATGTGTGTATAAATGCCCCCCAAAAAACCCTTGTAGGCCATGAAAGATCCTGCTCTTCATGTAACTAAACCAAGTGCGTGCATCAGCAACTTTGCAACTTCATGAATGTAACCCTATCTCTATCTGCCCCTTTCTTTTCTCTCCTTCCCTTTCCCCATTCTAGACTGTAAGCCCCTAGCGGCAGGGACCTGTTGCTTATCACAACTGTTCAGCACCAGGCACATTGCTGGCATGATATAAACGAACAACAACATGAAAAATTGCAACAGCCATGCTTGGTGAAGGTGAAGCTCTTACCTGCTGCTTTAGAGAACACCTTTACTTGAGCCTATCCAAAAGGCATTCTGTTGTCCATCTGTGGCTACAATATTAGTAAATAAAGATTAACTGTAACATTGTACAGTTTCAAGGTACCTCAAGGGCCATCTAGTCCAACTGCACAAGAAATCAGTCGCACACATACTATTGGATTTTAACCCCATGTTATCTCCAGCACAGTCAGGGTCATCTGTGTCCCTGTATTTTTATTTATTTACTAAAGGTGCTGGCAGGATGACTAGCAAGGAATTGTCCTGATACTAAGTCCATAGAGCCTTCAGGAACTGATAATAAATTAGCATTTTATACCAATGATATCCTTCCGTGTCTCTCTTCTCCTGTAACCTCAATATCATATTTAATTACATAGACTGAGTCTTTTAGATTTGTCTCAGGACATAAAAATTAATTCCCATAAAGCTCATGCTTTCCTTATTCTGCTGTGTGGGGAGGTTAGTGATCCCATCACTATTCAAGTGGACTTTCAGAAAAGCCATAGACTTAGTCATAAATATAACCCAGAGACTGACAGACTTCTTCAAAACTAATTTCCCCATCCTGTTATCAGGGGTCTGTAGACAAGCAGGCACATGGTAACTGCTTCGTATAAGCTGGACGGGGCAAGTTAACGCTACTTAATAGAATAGGCTACTGAAGATATATTTATTAGTTATTCTGCCCATTCCTGTCTAAGTTCATTTCTTCCTCTCCCAAAATGAATAATTGGTAGCTTTCAATTGGCTGGAAAAGAAGCCAAGGAAGAAGATGAAAGTTTCTACTAGAGGGACACATCAAGAGGAATTATATTACATCATTTTCATGAAAGTTATCTGGTAATTTAAATACTATATTGGAGATTTATCCCTCAAAACTGTCTGGAGATGAAGAGCTTTCTGTCAAGGTATTCCAGTGTTGACCTGAAAGCTACCTAGCTCTGTTGCTTTGCAATTACTACAAATATGCATTACCAATTTTGGTAAGTTGGGGGCTAGGAGTACATTACCTAACATGCTTTTTCACCTGCAACCAAAATCAGATTTTGAATTCAGGACAACAGATGGTAATATTTAAGGCTGCTTTTACATGAGCGAGTCGCTGTGGTGTGACCCATCACGCAATATTTCAAAATCCCGCAAGGCAGAATTAGATGAGACGGAAGTCCGGGATCATGCACATTGAAGGTGGTCATGCGTTGTTTTCAGACCACAAATTAAATACTTCGATTGTGAGGTATTTAATTCGTTGTCTGAAAACAATGCATGACCGCCTTCAACGCACATGATCCCGGACTTCCGTCTCATCTAATCCCGCCTTGCAGGATTTTGAAATATCGCACGAGCCGGTCACGCCACAGCAACCTGCTCATGTAAAAGCAACCTAAGCGTACAATGATACAGAAAGTTCAGAATAAATTTAGCCCTCCTCTTAATCTACTGGGAGTTGATATTTTTACTATAGTACATGCCAGGATTTTACTGAAAGCAGAGTATGGTACCTTAGCATTTACTTCACAGAGACTACTCGTGGAGCAAGAAAAAACTGTAAGTCTAAGACTGTGGCCCAAGATTTGCACTGTATACTCAGAGCTGACCCATTGCATATGTCACAGCTACTAAAATTCAAATTAATACACTTTGTTGTTTAAATATATTTTCTGAAGTCTGAAAGTCAAACATGACATCACAGAGAGTGTATGAAAAGGAACCTAATTTTAGTACCAAGGGCAATATTCTTTATGTGACGGGAATGAGTGTCATGGTGTCCTTAAACATGAAATTCCTATTTTTCACTATCAGCAACGAATGTCACAAATTGCCTAGTTTTGTTCCAAAATCAAAGGGAAATTCAATTATCTACTTAACTGTGTTCTGTAAGGGGAAACTATAGTTAGGTTGGACTGGGGGAGGGGGGGGCGGTGCTCAGAGCTGTTTGATGACCACTGCTATACTGTTGTAGTTCACCCTCTTCCCTGAGACATGGGAAGTTCCCAGGACAATGATTTATTGAGCTAGTATGTACTTTTGAAGAGAGATACAGACTAGGGACTTATGGGGTATAGAAAGCCATTTGTCTACAAACTGACAAGTTGAGGAGGAGTGTATGGGAATCAGCTAACAGATCCTGCATGTGGTCCTTCAGGGAGACCCCACTGGACACACACACACCCAACGAAGTCTAGTATTCTATGGGTTTCACCTCAGACCCTCTTCAGTCTCCCCTCCAGACTTCCGGCTTGCTATCCAGGCACCTGAAGATTTGGGCACTCTCAACAAATCAAGGGTGTCCAAATCAACTATTAATGGCCAAATGGGACCCAATGGGCTGCTTGCTTGCTCTGGCTGGCCTTTCGAAGTGACAGGAGCCGGCCCAAGTCACTGTGACTCATGCCGAGTCCTGTCACTTAAGTTCTCCCCTACAGCACCTCACAGCTGAGACACACTGTAAGGGGGAGGAGGGAGTGCTGGCTGACCTTTGAAATGGACATGCCCCAGCTGGAGTGCTGTGGAAACAGGCTGGGCCTTGTCAGTTTCTGCTGTAAGGTGCTGTATGGGGGAGAGGGGGCGCTAACTGGCCCTTAAAAGTGACAGAAGTCAGCCCAGCCTGGATCCTGCCACTTTGAAAGGCCGCTTCCCTCAGCTCCTCACAGGCACTGGGTGGGGAGCACCAGCTAGCCGACCTCTGAAACTGTCACGTCCCAGCTGGAACACTATGGACCTGGACTCCTGGCTACAACCTGTCAGTTTCAAAGGGTAATGCTCACATTTTGAGACATCAGGCACCAATTGATGCTTGGATAGCCTGTCGGGTGCCCAAAAATGCAGGCATTACCCACAGGTACTAATGTTAGTATCCGTTGCAGCTCTACTCCAAACTCAGCCTGACTCACCCACTGCCCAAAACTGCCCAAATTGGTTCCACTACTTCAGTTGCAGATGAAATTCAATCTTTAAAAGTGCAAATTAGGGCTGCACCAAATAGGCAAACTGAATACTCACAAGGGTTTCTGACGTTTCGAGTACTGGGACTGGGTCCTCGGTCAGAACTTGGAACTTTTTCCAAGGATCCAGAAATTGGAATTTGGAACTCCGGACCTTGGAAATTCTCAGAACTTGGAACCTCAGAAATCTGGAAAAAGCCTCCATTGCTCTATGCTCAAACCACACACACCCCAAAAAAGCCTCTATTCCATTGCTCTATGCCCATTTATGCAAGGCACACACCCTCCCCACACACCATAAATTAACCAGAAAGAAAGTATCCCCCTGTGTATCACATCTTGGCAAAGTAGAAGCCATAGCAAAAATACAGTGCCCCCAAAAAAAGCAGACTAGCAAAAGTGAGACAATCACAAGACAAACCCAAAAAGTGCAACTACAAAAATCCAGCAGTACCCACAGCATGGCCCAGCAGCAGTGCACCCAATTTAAAATAATTGTGCCAGCAAGCATAACACCCGCATTCTCCATTGCTCTATTATGTTCACCCATGTAAGGCAAACCCCCTCCCAAAACACCATAAATTAACCAAAAAGCAAATATTCCCCCTGTGCCCCAGCTGCGCACATCTTGGCAAAGTACAGAGCCCACAAAAAAAAAACCACGGCAAAAGTGATCCCTTTATGGCCTCTATGGTGCTAACAAGCAGTGGAAGCACCCACTTTAAAATATATTAAACATGGTGACACTGGCAACCCCTGGCATTGCCCCTATGGGCAGACCAGGCCAAGGGAAGTGGAGCAAGCAGACCCCTTTGGCCTCCATGGTGCCAAGCAGTGCAAGCAGCAGGCAGCAGTATGGCACTCACCTATTTTTTTTAAAAATCATGGCATGGTGGCTAAGTAATCATCAGCATTACCCCTATGGACAGTACAGTACAGGCCAGGTCTCTACCCGCCCCCCACCCCCTGAAATACTTACAGATCAGTAGTGTAGCACACAGCCACATTCACCAAAGAGAATGGGAAATGGCCACTTTTATTTTACCTCTGCCAGCCAATCAAAAACTGTCCTATGGTTGGTCCATTACTCACCTGTCCCCTCCCATACTCCACCCCGCACCCACCATATATGGCACTAAGTTTGATTTCCTAGCTCAGAGAAGCTAGGGTCAATCGTCTGGGCCACTCCAGCCATGCGCACGAATGGCGTCTCCATCACTCAATTGAGGGTTCTGAAAATTTCCAAAGTTTTCCTGGGACCAGCCTTGGTCCTCAGAAATTTGAAAATTGAAACCAGGGACCGATAATCCCTCACAAATTCCAAATAATAACGGGGACAGAGTTTCAGCTCTAGTGCAAAGTGATGCATAGAGAAACATAATCCAAACTATACACTAGGGGTGGGACACCGGGGAGAATACCGGATACCGGATGTACCAGTATCGGATCACCCTGGTACCGGATTTACCGGTATCAACATACCAGATTTTTAACATTGGTCATGGTACCGGATTTTTTACATTCCGGCTACTGACTTCAATGGCCGCAATGTAAAAAATCCGGTACCGCGGTCAATGTTAAAAATCCGGTGTCACGGGTTTGGGGGTCCACCCCCCCACTTTACCAGGTTTGAGTGACTCAGTTTCCCTTGCACACAGTTCTCTTGAATCAGTTCTCTCTCTGGCTAATTCATGTGTGCCACAATGAAACTCCTTTGTCACACAAGGGCCCAATCCTTCCCATTTACAGACTCTTTACTCTCTGGGTTCGCAAGAGCTTGGGGGCTCTTTTAGCTCACTTGTGTTCCAATATTAGACACTTCCACTTCTTCATAAAGTTAAGAAGTAAGTTTATTGATTACATAAACAAGATAGTTGAAACAGATTGGTCTAGAAATAAAAGGTAAACATAACGCATTCCTAACTTATACTGGTTGAGTTCCTAAATTATGCATCTTACCTAGCAAGTCCACAAGTTTTGGTTTCTCAGCCATAAAGGTAATGACTGGGTCCTGGCTTCTTAGCTGGCAAAGAGCAAAGTCGTGTCTCTCAATTCATGCTTTCCCCAGTCTGCTGGTGGCTGGTCCTTTCGTATGCAGATGTCTCTGGCAGCAGATTTGCAAGAAGAAGTAGATATTTCCCCTCTGGGATCTCTCTCCTTATATCTCCTGGAGGAAACTCCTAGTAAGTTCTCCAGGCTTCTAGAATTCCCTTTGTTCTCTCATCAGGTTTCTCTGTCTTTCTGCACATAGTCAATGGCTACCTGCATTAGCATTGTTAATGACTCTGGCCATTCGTCTGGCCCCAATACACATTTTGGTATCTCTTTGTATTTTCTGTTGGCCGGTGACGTGTAAGAGCCCTAATTCGAGTTGTACAGTTCTCAGAGTCAACATTACAAACATGTGGAACCTGTGACATTACATAGCGTACATGTATAGTAACATTACATACATGTGAAACCCTTGGCACCACACATTTACCAAACATGTAGTCCTGTGTTACACGTGTGACCCCATGTTTCTCCATAACAGTCCCCCCGTAAGATTGCATCGTGAAGAGACATGTCAGAGTCTCATAACATGCTGAGGCTGGCGTCTGGCGTGTCATTCCGGTGTGTGTAGGGGTCTGCACCCTCCGTACCTTTCCATGTGGTTGCATTAGAGTTAGACCATTGGTTTTCCAAACCTTCTGTCAGCTGTGTGGGGCTATCGTGTCCCCGTGTTTTCCACCATGTTGTAGTGGAGTAATACTGTGAATGGTACCTTGCAAGGTACCTCAGTGTTTGCCTAAGACTGTGACAAATGGGTTGGAATGCCATGTTAACAACCTTTGTTCCCCAGTCACAAACTTTGGCAGCCTGTTTCTTACTGGCTGTATGTCTGTGCCCATCAGAAGTATTATTAGGATACAACAGAGGAAGTGTGGAGTAATTTTTACACTACTGAGCACCACACCTTTGTTGTCTGTGTAACTCTGCATTTCCAAACA
>QEPC01013045.1:1825358-1845653 GCA_003113815.1 Sphenodon punctatus
CTGGGCGCGGGCGTGCACCTTTGGCTTGTGGCTATGGGGTGGGGCCCTGCTCACCTGGAGGGGCTTTCTGGGCGCTGCAATGCCTGCTGGGGGCAGTTAATAAGTTTGATTAGTGAGTGGGCATGCTGGATCTGAATTGCTTGGTGCAATTTCCCCACCAGCCTTTGATAATTTGTTTGAATAAAGAGTGCGGCCAGTTTTAAACCAAAAGAAAGTCTCTGTGTCTCATTGGGGTGCGTCGACAAGTGCTTTCTAGCAGAGCTCTTCCAAGTGGTGAATAGCCTGTTAAATCCTGGCTGTTTCCAGGTGGAGTTAGAGTCATTTGTTGCTCATTGTAATGAGTTTGCCACCTGCTTTGCAGATAAGGTCGTTCGTATTTGGCTTAACCTGAGGACTGCTAGTTTGGGTGCTGAGTCAGAGTTTGTGATTGGGAGGCTTGGTCCTGTCTGGTTTGCTTGGATCAGTTTCAATTAATTTCACCCGCCAATGCAGAGGGTGTGCTTGGAGTGATGTGGACCAGCAGTTGTGAATTAGGATGCGTTCTGGTGTGATCAAAAGTGTTCTTACGAGTTAGGGTGGCGGGACATACATGCAAATTAGGTGTGGCTTTGATAATGTCCAAATGCCACGCATGATTGAAGCTTTTTCGGTGCACTGCCAAGTGTGTTTGACTGAGCTGAAAAATCCAGGTTGGTCAAGTGCACTTGTCAGTGTGCCGAAAAGCTTCAATCATGTGTGGCACAGCATTCAGAACATATCAAAGTCACACCTAATTTGCATGTACATCCTGCAACCCAAACTCCTAAGTACACCTTTGATCATGTTGGAAAGTGCCCTTAGATCCATGCCTGTCCTGGCTGGTAAAATCTACCTGGGAGATTTTGGGGCTCTTGCTGGTTGCAGGGCCCAAGCATGGGGGGCTGAATTGGTACACTTTAGTGCAGCCTGGTGGTCCAGGAGGGCCCAGGCTGCAGCAAGCCCATTGCCGTGAGAAAAAATTGAAGCTAAATTTTAGATGCTTGAGACTTTTTGTGTGAATGTATTTCCCTGTATCTGAGTAAGCTGGCACTCATCATCAAAAACACCAAGCGGTCTGCTATGGCACAAGAATGCTTCAACCCCCTTGCTGTTTTGTCTGGTGTGAACTTGCAAGAAAAATAGACTTTACTGAGGTGGATCTTTCACGATTTCTCTGTGAGAAAGGCCAGAATAATAAAACTGTAAAGTGATATGGTCTATGACATTTGGTGTTTCTCTCTGGGGAGAGACAGGAGATATGCCTGGGGAACTGGGAACTCCCTTGTGTGAGAGGTAAGGGAGTGGGAAGAGGGGTGGGTTTTATTGTAGAGTTAGCTTTCTGTTGAATAACACACAGCAGAAGTTTCTTCAAAGAGAACTTTACTAAGAACTCAGAAGACATGCTTCCATACTGTACAGAGTCAGACTGCATTGTGTTTGACTGAGCTGAAAGATGGAGGACAGAGAGAGGAGAAGAGAGGAGACAAGGAGAGGGGAAAAAAAACTGTTTCATCCCCTGACCCTCCCCCTACTGGACAAGTCCCATATTAATCTTGCAGGGCTTGCAATGGGCTTTTACTTGTGACTGTTGCACAATCCAACAGGTTTGGGGTGCCTGGTTATGTCTGTATGATTGTTGTTGTTTCAATTATTATAAGCAGTTGGGGCTGCGTGGGATTTATTTAGTATGTTTTACCTATTTATTATTTTCAATTGTTGTAACCTGCCTTGAGTCAAATTTTCAGATAAGGTGGAGTTGTTATATATATATATGTTTATTGTTGGCATTACCTTTTCACCATAGCCCTTTTAGCCCTTTAAAACAAACTCAATATGTCTAATACACACTTAAAACTTAAAACAAACAGTATACATTAAACTTTGACATGTACATAAGACTAGTATGTTCAACACAGAAAAGATAAATATTCCTATACAGTTCTACGGGTCAATACTTATCACATAATACTGATTTATAATGACCCATCAGTCTCTACATTAGCACGTAAATTGGAAGAGAGCTGGACGTATAAGGCAACTGCATTGCAATCTTCGAGATTAGTTAGACTTAATATTTTCACCATTTTATTTGTTGTATCATAATACTCCTTGCCAGCAAACAGAGGTAAAATCCAAACTTCTCTTAGCTGAGAGTATAATGGGCATCTATAAAGAATATGATCTATTGTCTCGATTTCCCCTTCTCAACAAATACACAATCGCTGCTCCTTCAGAGCCGCTTTATAGCATCCCAAAATCATTGCTGTTTCAATTAATTGAAATCTTAATATCGTATAATTCCTACGTAATGCAGAGGAGATAACTATATCTAAATAACTTTCAATCCCAATGTGTTTTTTAACTTAGGCAGCCATGGAGCTACCTATGGCCAGGTTTTCTTTCCTTCCTATATCAGTGGCTCTGCTTTTAAGCAGATTTTTCTGTTGATCTGGCATTAGTTGCCGAAGTGTCATTATGGATAGCCCCATTTTTGAAAGATAAGTATAGAAGGAGTCTATCCAAGGGTATATTGTTGATCCTGTATGGGTTAATTTTTCTAATAAACGTAAGTGTGGTAAAGAATTGTCATCCTGATTGACTACACGCACCCAATACTTCAAGAGAGCTAGTTTCCTTAAGCAACCAATCGAGAAAATTCCTGTTTCAGCTCTCACGACTGCTCCTGGAACAGCCTGTGGTACCCCTAATAGGCTTCTTAAAAATTTATTTTGGATAATCTCTAAGTTACTTATTGTCCCTTCTGAAATTACTTCTTGTCTGTAGGTTAACGTAGACTGAACTTTAGCTATGTATATTTTCACGATTCTTGATATTCTAACATTCGTGGATCGCTTTGCCATAGCTGAAATTGCCTTTGTCATTGGGGTCACCTTTGCTGCTATATATCTAATATGGTCTCTCCATAACCCATTTTTGCTAAATACTACTCTCAAATATCAGAAAGTATCAACTTGTTCAAGCTTTTTGCCTTGCACCTTCCAACTATATCGTTTAGTGCTTTTCCCTACTACCATAACCTGGGTTTTGGTGAAATTAATCTCCAGGCTATTCTTAGTGCAATAAGCTGCACAAGTCTCTAGTAGGGTTGTATAAGGTGGAGTTAATAATAATAATTCATAACTAATTTCAGAAATAATTTTTTTTTTTTTCTTTCATGACTCTTAAGCTGTGTGTATGGGAGGGGATCGTGGTGAGGGGGCCCATGTTACAAGTTTGTACCGGGACCAGAGAAATTATGTTTGGACCCTGGCTGGTTGGGGTTGTTAATGCCTCCCTTTGGGAGGGCAGCGTTCCTGCTAGCCTCAAAACTACAGTCATCCAAACCCCTCCTGAAAAAAAATAAATCTCTTGATGTTGACTCCCCTGACAGCTATTACCCCATCTCTAGCCTTGCCTTTTTAGGCAAGGTTCTTTATTGAAAGGGTGGCTGCCTCGCGGCTTCAGGCGCATCTCGATGCTATTGGATTCCTGGAACCATTTCAGTCAGAATTTAATCCTGGGCATGGCACTGAGACTGTGCTTGTGGCCTTGGTTGATGACCTCCACTTGGCAATCAGAAAAGGCAACTGTGCCGTGTTGATTTTGGTTGATCTTTCTATGGCCTTTGATACAGATGATCATGGGGCATTGTTGACATAGCTCTGTGACCAGGCAGTGCTTCATGGAACTGTTCTTGAGTTGTTCCACTCATTTCTGGCTTAGAGAATTCAGTCTTGTCTGAATTCAGCTTGAATGGGCTCATCTGTATCCAGTCCCTATTGGCAGCCAGGCATTGATGATGGACAGTGGCTTGTTGTCCCCTCAGGAGCTCCAGTGTGGGGTCCAGCAGGAATCTATCTTGTCTCCACTCCTGTTCAATGTGGATCTGTGGCCCCTGGGTGAGGACATATGGAGATTTGGAGTCAAGTGACAACAGATTGCTGATGACCCCCAACACACTCTCTTTTTCAAGTGACCCAGGTCTTGCAGTCTCAGTGCTTACCCAATGCCTGGCTGCCAATAGGGGCTGGATACAGATGAGCCCATTCAAGCTGAATTCAGACAAGACTGAAGTGATGATGATTGGCTGGCCTTGTGACCTGGGAAATAAAGGGACTCCTGTTATTAACAGGGTCTAACCTCCATTGGTCAGTTAGGTTCACAGTCCTGGGGCACTCTTGGATCCATTGCTGCACCTGTCTCACTGGGTTGTAGTGATGGCCAGGCGCGTTTTTAATCAATTGCATTTGGTGAGAAGGCTATGACCTTTATCATCAGATTCAGATTTGGTCACTGTCATCCACGTCTTCGTAACCTCAAGGCTAGACTACTATAATGCAATTGCTGTCCTTGACGACTGTTGGGAAGCTGCAATTGGTGCAGAACATGGCAACCTGTCTTCTCTATGGGACTGGGTCACCGGGAGCCCATTACACAAGTTCTCCAGAGTTTGCACTGGCTACCAATAACTTTCCAGGCACAATCCAGGATGCTGGTTTTGACCTATAAAGCCATGAATTACTTGGGCCCCAAGTATGTGAAGGACTGCTTGTTCCTTCACAGTCTCTGAGGTCAGCCGGGAGAGCTCTGTTGCAGGCACGAACTGTCCATGATGTTTCTACAGCAAGGGCATGCAGAGAAATGTTCTTAGTGGCTGCCCCATGATTATGGAACTCCCTCCCCTTGGAGATTCATCTAAACCCAAACCTGCTCATCTTCCAGAAACCATGTAAGACACTTCTATATGTCCAGACATTGGCAGGCAGGGGTAGGAGGGAGTTAGGGTAAGCATTTTGGAGGGTGGGGGGGTAAGGTGATTTCTTAGATGTTTTTATTGATTCTAAGCTGCCCTGAGACTTATTGGAAAGGGCAGCATAAACATTTAAATACATAAATTACCATAATTAAAATGTCTCTTGTATTAAATTACCATAATGGAATAATGGAAAATAGAATCTGACTGTGTGATTTTGTGTGCTGTTTTTCTATACAGAAGTCCTCTGGGTGCTCTCTCATCAGACTGTCCAACGTATGACAGACCTGGTACAGGTACAATGGCAAGTACTTGGAGAGATTATTAGAGAGGAACTCCAGTACACATCTGGGATCACTGAGAAGACTGAACAGCTGAGGTCAGTCTGCACACCTAGCCTGCTGAGGTCATCCTCAGCTCCTGCATGCCTAGTTTGGAGCACGTGTGGGTAGTAGCAGCATAAGCATATGACTCAGTTGGGATCTGGTGTGCCACTGGTTTGAGGCAGATTAAGAAAATTGGAAAAACAATTTATTTGTGTGTGTACTTTTCTTACTTGTTCATGTTCTTCTAAGGTGTTGGTTTTAAGTTAAGGAGGGAAGTTCCATTTTTAAAATTGCTTAATGTGGCAATTTCCTGTTAGCTATTAAATGCTGACAAGTAAATTTCTTTTGAAATTATTTTTAGGCTTGCTCAAGTTATTTAGACTTATTCTAGACAACTTGAGCAAGTAAAATTAATCGGAGACTGTGTGAAAGCGAAGCAGGGGAATCCAGTTGGAATCTTGCCATTTTTATTATTATTATATTTAGGTTGCTGTGTTGCAACAGATTCTGAAGTGAGGAAATCCAGATGTTTTTTTCTTCCAGATAGTGTGTTCCCAAGCCTGGTGGGGCAGTCCGATAGCTCCCAATTCCCCTTCTGTGTGGGAGCAGCAAGAGCAGTGAATAATTTTAAGAGAATGTTTGTATTCATTTATCGCATGAAAAGGTTAGGTTGCAGGATCCAGCGAGTGTAACCCATTTCTAATCAAAAATATTTAACTCAGAAACCAAGGTTTAACAATCATACCTATTCCCTCAGATGTATTTTTTGTGATATGTGAAGGAATTAATCATTCTGTCAGTCTGCCTGTACCACAGATTCATGTTTCCTATGATTTTTTTCCTGTTTTTTTGGTGGGGGAGAGGGGTTGCCTTTTTGACTTCCTGATTGCTCTATGGTTCCAGACTTTTGAAAGTTCAGGATACTTAGCAGCAGCCAGGACAATACAGGAGATAATTTTAAAGTTGGGGAAAGGGAACATGGGAACAGTTAAAATGTGTGATTACAATCTCTCAGAAGAAATTGAAGAGACAGGGAAAAGGTTTTGTGTGAATGCAGCCTCAGAAGTTGAAATAAAGTCAATAAGAGCTTCTTGACTCAAACAGGGTTTGCAAAGTGAATGACTCCCTCTGTCAGTTTGCTGCACTTACCCCCTACAGTCATATTGTTTCCAAGGAACTTTTTCAGGAAAGTGTTTACATCTCCCAAGTGAAGCAGCCATCATCCTTCTGAGCAGGCATTAGCACCTTTTCAAACAAAGTTGTGACACAGCTAAAGCCCAGTTTAGAGGAATTTTCTTGCCTGCCTCACTTGGCTTGGGCTACATTTGAAATGGAGTCTGTTGTGCCATCTTTCAGTGCTTTAATTTTATTTATTTATTTAAGTAGATTTCTTAGCCACCTCCTACCACAGTAGCTCGGGGCAGCATACAACAAAGCTAAAACACATAAATACAACAAAACATAAGAACCAAAATATAAAAAATATAAACAAAATATGAAATCTATAAAATTGACTCAGGCGGAGCCACAACAAACCTCACCCCGTACCAATCCCCACCTGTCTCTCTCACCAAAAGTCTGGTGAAATAACCAGGTGTTACACTCTCTTTGGCAAGAAGGTAAATCTGGAGCTAGGTGGACCTCCATCAGGAGGGAGTTCCAGAGCCACGGTAAGGCAACCAAGAACACCCCCCCTCATTGTCACCACCTTGGATACCCGGGGAACTTCGAGGAATACGTCCCCAGTTGAATTGGGCCCGGAAGACTATAGGTGCAGAGAACAGAGCACTGGTGTAATGTGCTCACGGTGACTCGTCCCCGTAAGGAGACAGGCTGCCGCATTCTGCACCAGTTGCAATCTGCAGACCATCACCAGAGGTAGCCCCACGTAGAGCATGTTGCAATAGTCCATTCTTGAGGTGTCTGATGAAAGCATGGATATGGTGACCAGATCCGTGTCGGAGACATATGGGCAAAGCTGACACCACCAGGTGTAATTGGCGGAAAGCTACCTTCGCCACAGCCGCCACCTGGGCATCTAGGCAGAGCGGGGCCTACCATTCCCTCAGCTTTACCTGCCAGCATTACCTCTGTCTTGTCGGGATTCAGCTTGAGACAACTCACCCTCATCCAGTCCCCCACAGCCACCAAACACCAGGTAAGCACTGAGACTGCCAGGTCTGGGTCAGCTGAAAAAGAAAGGTAAAGTTGGGTGTCATCAGCATACTGATCACACTGCACACCAAACCTTCAAACGACCTCACCAAAAGGCTGCATGTACACATTGAACAGCAGAGGGGACAGTAAAAGCAGATCTTTTACCCAGAAAAAGAGGATCTATGGCACTATCCTGAGATTTTACTTTTCACAAAGACTGCATCCACCCCTGTCTCTTCCCAGTTTCCAAATTACTCAATTGATAGACACTAGCACTGGAATGAATACCAGCATTTGCAAATATTATCCACCCATTTGGATCTGAATAAATGTGCCCAGCCAAAAGAAATCAATCTCTTTGGTTCTTTAGATTTTGGCTTGGATTCTTCAGTCAGTTATTTGACTGAAGATCCAAACCAAAATATCTAAACTGAAATATCTTCAGTGAGAATCCAAAATGGGCAAGTGGAACAGAAACAAATAATTATTCATACCCACTTCATTAAGACCAATCCAAAAGGAGTAAATGCATCAAATATATTCATTTCCCCAAATATTCCTTTCACATGTAGTGAAACTGGCATGTCACCCCATGACACTTGGAAGGTTACTGTCAGAGTTATATCTCCTAGTAAGTATTCCAAGAAAGCACCTTGGAGCAGCACTAGTGCCGCTCCAAGGAGCTTTGATAGACCCAGCTGGGGGAACTGATCCTTTTGGATCATATCCCTTGGCAGGATTGGATTCTTTGGATCAATAAAATTTGTCCAAAAATCAAGCAAATTGTATTGAACTGATTCCAGTACTCCCATCTCTATAGGCAACAGATCTATGCACATTTTCATTCTCTCTCTCACTCATACACATATACACTCCAATATCCACAAGACCATTAAGAGCCAGGTAGTTCTGTGCATCTGAGTTAAGGAAGCCTGGTGTTCTGAAGGGAGACAACACTCAGTGTAAGCTCTGGGATATTTAGCTACAAAAAGTGTGTTGGGGGGGTGTGTGTCATATCGCCCTCCAAATATACATGTGGTTACAAAGGTTTGGGTCTCTACTTACTTTTGTACCTTCTTCCCTTGTACCAAAAATAGCTGGAACTTGCCTATAAAATCAAACAGTTATTAAGGGTGGGAGGGGCGGGGAGACACGCGCACCCAGGGCAATCACAAGCCTTATTAAAGCAAGCTAAAATGGATGCTCTACTTGATGCCAGTTTGTGTCTCTGTCCTGCTAGCATGCAGCCTCTCTGAAATGTTTTAGGGACCAAAAGGTGCTGCATAAAACCGATTTCCATTCTATCCCATGCTGCAAAGACCCAACACAGTTAGCAAACATAAATGAACATTTATTTATTTGCAAAGACTGGTTATTCCCAGTCTAAACTATTATCCCGCTTCCCCCCCAATAAAACATTTACATTTTCAGAAGAAAGGAAAGTTTAAGCCAAGTCATATCCAATGTTGTTCGATTTGAATCATTTCTACTAATGGATGCTGTCGTTCGTATCCATCTCGCTGCATTTGGCTGCTGCTGTTCTTGTGAGTGAACACACATAAATGATGTTGAAGGTAGAAAAGGGGGAGTGGGGAACACCCAAACATATTTATGTAAACTTGTATTTATTCAGCAAAGAAAAACCCACAGCTTTCAAGGTCTGAGTCACAAATCTTTTTGACCGCAGATGTTTATATGGAAAGGATACATGAATGCACTTCTTGTTAGCTTGAGACTTGAAGTCCATTATGGGTCTACGAAGTTTTTAAAAAACAAAACCAACTAAAGATAGCAGGGGAAAAAAATCTCTGTGAAATACCCTACATCAGATCTGGATGGGTTTCAATTTCCTTGAGCCCAGAACAGCAATGGTTGTGTGGTTTGTTTATGCAGCTCTACAGTTCGGTTGACAGATCAGCATTTGGGAATTTTAAAAAAGGGGAAGGAGGTAGTCACATGACCTTTCCAAGCAGGGGAAAACTCTGTTCTTCTCAAGATGACCTGAAATGTTCTAATTATTGGGTATTCCCTGTAGTCAGCGATGCAGCCAAGAAGCACGTAAAGTTCACTGAACCCACAAGTGTACAGCTGTTATCTTTGACTTGTGGCCAAAACAAAAATTGGAACAGAAGTTACCGAGACAAGTATAAAGTCTTGTGTTAAAAACAGTTATTTTCTTAGCCAGATAAACAGCTTTGAGATCAAGAAAGGAAAAAGAATCCTTCTTTCAAATGTTTGTTTGAGTCAAACCAGGGTCAGTCTCTTGAAGACAAGATGTTAACATGAATTAGCTACTTGACTGCCCAAGTCTCACAAAGAATGCCAGACTTGAATCTATTGAACTGGGTGTAGGGTTTTTATCTTTAATCCAATTGTTCCAATTTCATCTTTTAAAACAACTTGTGTCTTCGTTCCCCGTGGTCATGAAAGGCTGCTGATTTTATTTTGCTGGTGTATAATCAAAAGTAACAGCCATTAAGTACAATTTGATAAGTACTATACATTTGTGCAGGTTTAAATATGGGGTGGAACATTAAGAGAAGGAAATGTACCATTTTGCCTATTATTTCAGTTACTCTCTTCTTCAATTTGAATTTTATTAAGTGCCATGCTGTAGTTAGCAAACGCAGGTCTCCTCATGTGGAATCAAAGGTAAATATCTCAGAGGAAAGCAGGAAATCTGTTCTTTTCTAATGAACACAGATGCCTGTACTGATCTTTAGGGTCAATCTTGTATAACACAACACTATAGGGTGAGCAATGTATGCACTCTGGAATAGAACTGTTCCACAGGGCCTTTCAAAGCTTGAAGTTCATAGTTGTTGCTTATACTTTACCAGCAGGAGCATGTACAAAGCTGATTCCTGAGCCTACATAAGCAGCCTCCCACAGTATGGGAGACAGTGTGTGCGAGCGTGCACACAGGGGAGATTTTCCAATGTGATGATTGCTAATATCAGTGCATCCAAATGGATATCTGGCTCCCGTTGAGCTGCATCATGAGTTGCAAATCAACCTCTACCTTCCATCTAAAGTAGTCTGTTCTGCTGATAACAAGGCTTCTGTGATGTGCATTTGGAAATCTTACCTTCCTTTGTTCAATATGAGGCACATTTTGTGCCGAGAGCAACACGGACTTGCTATCAGGAGTAATCCGATCCCAATTTTTTCCTTGCACTATCTGTTTCCAACAATGACAGAAACACAGCAGTTTGCCGAGATAAGAGTTTCCTGGCTCCACAAAGCATCGTGTTCCAGAGGATGACAAGAACAATTGGAGCTACTACTTGCTACAGCAAATGCAAGAACAGTCAGCCATTTAAGCAGTCAGCTGCATAATCTCTGCTGACTTCATACTAAATGGTCAGGGACAGTTTTTCAGAAGCCCACTGAACAAATGAATGGGGATATTTCAAACCTACGAGTCTCAGACAGCTAAAAAAAATAAAATAACAGAAACTGACAGTTCAAGTCATGCTTAAGAGGATTGGTATACATCTGAAATGGTTTTAAAGGAGCGTTGTTTTTGTACGAGTGTGAATGCGACTTTAAATGAAATGTGACAAAAGGGGAATCCCTGTCAAAAAAGAGATTATTTTTTTTCCCTTTTATTCCATGATTAGCAGCATATATTTCCAGATCATGCTTGGCAGGAGAAAAAAGCAAACATGTCAGCAATTGTGTGACCTGTTGAGATGCGACACTAGACTGTATCACACAGCTGAAACAACCAATAGGCTTTGCACCTGTGGATATTGCTTGCATTTTTGGATAGCCCTCTCAATATTTATTTATTTATTTATTGGCATTTTATGCTGCACCCTCCTCCACAACAGCAGCTCGGGGCAGCTCACAACATTTTAAAATCACAATAAAATCAACAATTACAATCACAACTAAATATTTAAAGACATAAAATTACTAAAAAGTGGACCAAAACCCTTCCCCTACTCCACCACCAATTTCCCTCCACAAAGGCCTGGTGGAACAGCTAGGTCTTACACTGTCTGCAGAAAGAGGGGAGGTCTGGGGTCAAGTGGGCTTCCATCTGGAGGGAATTCCACAGCTTAGGTGCGGCCACCAAGAACGTCCTCCTCATCGTCACCACCCAGGAGACCTGAGAGATCCGAGTCGGGTGTCCCCAGTCGACCGCAAGGGCCACTGCACGGCCTGGGGCATGAGTAAGCAGGGCCCAGGCCGTTTAGGGCTTTATAGGTCAGCACCAACACATTGAATCGAGCTCGGAAGACAATAGGCGACCAGAGCAAAGAACGGAGCACTGGTGTAATGTGTTCACGATGACCTCTCCCCGTCAGGAGATGGGTCATTGCAATCTGCACCAGCTGCAGTCTCCAGACCATCACCACGGGTAGCCCCACGTAGAGCACGTTGCAGTAGTCCAATCTAGAGGTAAACGAAGGCATGGATGATGGTGGCCAGGTCAGAGTCTGAGACATACATCTGGTGCCATGGCTACAGCTGTAACTGGCAAAAAGCACTCCTGGCCACAGTCACCACCTGAGAATCCAGACGGAGTTGTGAATCAAGGAGCACCCCCAGACCACAGAACTGGGTGACTAAAGGGGGCAAACCCCATCTATGACAGGAGTCACCACCCCTCAGTCCTACCCACCAGCATCACCTCTATCTTGTCAGGATTCAACCTCAGATGGCTTGCCCTCATCCAATCCCCCACAGCCACCAAACACCAGGTAACCACAGAGACTGCTGGGTCTGTCTGCAGGAAAGGAGAGGTAAAGTTGTGTATCAGCGGCGTACTGCGAACATTGTATGCCAAACCCTCTCACTAACTCACCTAAAGGCTGCATATACATGTTGAAGAGGAGGGGGGACATAACAGAACCCCTTGGGACTCCACACGTGAGATCCCGGGGAGATGATGAACACTCCCCGAGAACCACCCACTGAGTTCTCCCATCCAGGAATGAGCAGAACCACTCAAGAACAATTCCTCCCACCTTGGCTCGGTCCTGCAGGCGAGTCACCAACATCTCATGGTCAACGGTACCAAATGTTGTCAACAGATCTAATAAAATCAAAAGTCACAATCTGCCCTGATCTAATTCACGGCGCAGGTTGTCGACCAAAGCCACAAGCACAGTCTCAGTGCCAAACCCAGGGCAAAACCCGTATTGCGAAGAATTCAGAAAACTGACCAGATCCAGATGCCCCTGAAACTGCTGAGCTACCATCCTTTCAATAACCTTCCCTAAAAAGGGAAGGTTAGAGACTGGACGATAACTGGCAAGGGCGCCAATGTCAAGAGATGGTTTCTTGAGCAGAGGCCACACCACCGCCTCTTTAAATCGACCCAGCATTCTGCCCTCCCTAAAGGAGGCATTGACAACCCCGGCCAGCAATGGCCCTAATGTCTCCCGGCAGGCTCTGACCAGCCAGGATGGGCATGGATCTAATTCACAGCAGGTGGCTCTAACTGTCTCAAGGACATCCGCCACATCAGGGGGTGACACCCACTGAAATTGATCCCATGAAATTAGACAAGGCGGAACCTCCACAGCCTCGGGTTCACCTACTGCTATAAGTGCAGCATCGAAGTCGTAATGAATCCAAGTGATTTTATCCACAAAAAAGTCAACAAATATGTCACAGCAAGCACTGGAAGATGCCAATTCTAGGCGGAGAGAGACCGGACTGACTAGCCTCTGCACCATCCAGAAATGCTCAGCTTGACGTAACTTCGCAGATGCTATGAGGGTAGCAAAGAATGCCTTCTTTGCTGAGCTATATCTGAATGATAGCTGCAACTGAAATGGATACTCTCAAAGCTGCTTCATTTGGCTCGTAATGCTTTGTTCATTTCAGTATTCTGGATAATAATGATGACAGATGCATCACATACAGACCTGCAAGGCCTAGAATGCAGGGAGAAATAGGCCCTGAAGGGGATATTATTGCTATTTTCTTTTTCTTACAGTTTTGTAAGACTTTTCTGTTTGAAAAGTCATTTGGTGGGTGGGGATAAGGGATTTGGGGTGGGGTGGGGTTGGGCTATAGGGGGTATTGGGTGAGAAGGTGGTATGGGGGTTGTGGGTTAGGAGGGTTGTGGGGTTTTAAAGGGAGGGCTTGTATTGTTTTCTAATGTTTTTATGACTTATGAGCCACCCTGAGCCTCCGGGAAATGGCGACACACAAACATAAATTAATAGGAATCCTGTGCGGTGACAGGAAGGGCAGTTCCAGAGTTGGTTGCCTGTAGGTAATTAATGCTTTTTGTATTTTTGATGTTGCCTTAACATTGTAAACCACCCTGAATCCTTCTGGAAAAATTAGGGGTGTGGGTCTGGGTAGGAAGATTAGAGTGAGGCTCCCCCAAGGTGAGAGACTGGGGAGTGGGTGGGAGTAGCTCAGAAAGGGTTGGAGTAACCCCCCATGACCTCTTTGTAGAACATCCACCCCACCCCTCACCCCTTCATCGTTGGTTGCCGGATCTTGGGGATGTGGGAAGGGAACTCCTCCAGGTGAAGGCGGGGAAGTGGGAAGGAAATGTTCTTGTGGGCCCCCCCCCCCCTTGATTTTGTTTCTAACTCCTGGCCCCCAAAACCTTGATTCCTACTCCATAATTCTGTGCCCCTTTAAGTTTTGTTCTGGACCCCAGCTTCTGATCCTGCCCTTCCTCCTCCTGGACCTGATCTGACCCCAGCTTTCCCTGTCTCCTCACTCCTGACCTGATCCCTTAAGTCCACCCACATCGCAAACCCAGACACCGTTGCCTCCACAGTCCCAGTCCCTTGATTCCTGATACATCCACTGGGTGGCCACTGCAAGAACCACACACTTGACCACACACCTTCTCCCACTGAATAAGCCTGCCAGGAAGCCCAGCCCCAGCAGCCAGAGCACAGCAAGGAGCTCAGACTGGCCTGACATGCCACTTCATCCTCCTCCTGCCACTGCTTCCATCCTGATTATCGGCAAAGACGTCTCTAACCTCCATGCACTTCTCTATGGGCTAACAGGAAACAGGCATCATACATGGGTATGTTTTCTGGAGCTACATCCCAGGGAAATCTAGAGGCACAATGCATGTTTAGACAAACAGACATAATGGGTGAGTGTATGTTTATCACCCAGATGAGTGATTATTGTGGCAACACCATCTGTGGACCTCCCACCTTTACACTTGTGGGTTCTCTTTTACTTCCAGGCACGAGTGAGAATGCCCAGAAAAGCCCAAGATACTGGCAACAATCCATCTGCCTGTAAACACATTCCTAAACTTTATATCTTGCAAAACCAAGCAACACGCAAGCTGAAAACAAAATGAAATGTTGAGAAACAGCTGTCATGTCTACAGATGTGGAGAACAGCACCAACAGCTGGTCAATATCACCTCTTTCCTGTTTCCTCGGGCTGGAACGGTGCTTTTCCTCCTTCCTTTTCCTCTGGTTTTAAACATTTGTTTAAACACACTGAGGTTTCTATTAACTTCCTTCAGCTAGTTTGAGACTTCTAAAAATAAAAATAAAAGTAGTTTAAAATCCTGCTGGCAGGGGTTTACCAGATGAATTATCATGTTTCTCTGTTCCCCTCAGATCTATGGTTGTGGATAAACCAATAACCAGAAGGTGGCCAACATTTTATTAAGAGTGACCTAAATGTATAATGTATGTCCTCCGGCTGGGCTGTGTAAGAAGGACTTTCCTCCACTTTATCTGCCTGTTGATCTCAGTTCCAGCATTAAAACCATTTTTAGGTGTTCTTTCTGATCTTATCCACTGTATTTGTTTTTACGTGCTTCCTAAAAGGCAAAAGGATACGACAACTATTACCAGGAGACAAAAAACCAAGATGGATTAATCTGTATGTGATAAAGTAATCAGATTGCAAGATGAAGACAAATGAAATTACCATGGCATAATGTAAACCAGAGAGATAGATGCTGCACACAGAGAGAATAAAAAGCATCTAGACTAAGCCTTCCAAATAAATTTTGCCATATACATTTAGCCTTGCTGAAATGTATATTTGTGTTGGAAATTTATACTGGTTTATTTGAAGATTCATAGAGTGCGCAATTTGGGGGGGTGATATACTGACTCCTTTACTGATGTGCTGCAGTCACTACTGCCTTTAAGGGACTCAAATATGAAAAACCTGAGCCTGGAGCAATTCAGGAGCCCTCCCTCCCCCCAACACATAGGGCCTATGAGTAAATTAGGCCCTCTTTACCTGAGATGCACCCACGCATGAACACCCAGGAATCTGGGTGTTTATGCATGGGTGAATCTTGTGCAAAAGCCACAGCATGCATACACGCTCGCGACAAACACACATGCACACCCACCTCCACCCATTACCTATGCACGTAGCAACCGGAAGAGCCTGCACTGCCATTTCGTATAGGCCCCCAGCTTTCCTGGACCCAGGACTGCCCTAGTGCCTCTAGTTTCCTAGGCCAGCCTCCTCTGATTTTTTTATTTTTCTGCCACCCATCATGTAAAATGAGTTTTAAAAACTTTTCGTGTCCTAAGTTCTATATTGCCCCTGCAATAATATATGGCATTGTTATCATTTGTGACATCACACCGTAAAATACAGGGCAATAAACCCTAGTAATTTATGCTTATATATGCATGCTTTGTGATTAAATACAACATTATAATTAGACGAAGGGGCTCATCTGTCGTAAACTACAGTGACAGTAGGGCCGATGAAACTGAAGAATAGCTGTGTGGTTCAATTGCCTAAATTGCTGATGTTATTTGTACTATCGGGAAAAAATTATTCCAGATTCTTAGGGAGAGAAATATTCTTAAAAGCAATAAGGAGGAAATCTATCACAATTCATCTTCTATACAGGAGGATAAGGTCTGGTCTACTGTGCCCATGACATGAGATGAGAGAGACACCACATTAGATTTATGGAAATGTCTTTTAAAAGGGAATTGAGCTTTTCTATTTGCTGTACTACAGAGCCCCCTGTCTATGGGTTTATTCTGGGGAAACTGTTCCCTGATTAGTTTGTGGATATGTCCTGTAAACTCTGCTTGATTTCCCCATAGGTAACAAGCCTCTCACTTAGAAAGAAGTTGTTCTGTCCTCCCTAGACAGTAATTCCGACAAACAGATGGCAAACATTTTCTTGTAGATAGCTTTATTTTCTTGTTTAAAAAAAAAAAAAGAATAAATAAATAAAATAAAGAACATGCTTCCAACTGGGGGCTTACAACGATTTTGTAAGTTGTATTTTCTACATTGGAGTGTGCATGTTCCTATGCTCAAAGTGGAATAGTCTTGAATGCTGGGTCAAACTCTCTAATCTTGGCTAGATTGGAAGAAACCCCATCGCGGGGAATGGATCACTCCAATGTGACCTGTTGTGCACTTCTCTGAAGCAATGGACGGTGATCACTGTCAGAGACAGGATGGCTACATTCACTGGAGCATTTGTCTGACTCAGTATGGCATTTCTTATGTTAATTAACAGTTACTCTGGATTTACACCAGGGTTCAGTAGCTGAGAAGCTGTCCCTCTAAAGAAATAGTGGGGATACATTTTCCCTATTATGGGCCACTGTGAAAATTGTACCAACTAAGGATTGGGGGCAGGGATCCAGCTCATGGACCTATGCCATGGATCCATTTCTTATCTGGACTCTTATGCCTCCATCTCTGCTCCCTTCTCTTGAGCTCAGTCTTTTAGGGTTGGAATTGAATCCGTGGGCCAGATATAGGAACTGAAAAGGGGCCAAATGAAAAAACAACAACACCTGGGCAGATTTGGCAGACATATGTACCTCAGCCCTGCACTAAGGGAATATTTAGGCATTGTCAAGGATTTGGACAAGGGGAACTAGAAGTAGGCTGATCCGTTTTTAAAATGTCTCTAGTTTATATCATGAATTGGTGGGAAAGCGAATCAATTTCAATGGAGTTAGGAGCAGGGGCGTAGCAAAGTGGGGATGGGCCCTGGTACTGAAAATAGAATGGGCTGCCTGCAGGGCACCCCTCTCCCATGTGTGCATGTGCAGTCTACGTGAGCACGGGCACTGGTGCAACAGCACCTGCTGCACATGTTGTAACTACGCCTCCAGTCTGCTTTAGTTTTAGATGAGGGTGAGACTATTATCAGATCTAGCTGCTCCAGATCCACTCTCAACAAAGGCAGGGCATCTCGTTACAAGCAGCACAATACGCGAGAACCCTGTAGTGAAGATCCACTGTGTCACATGCCACATGGAGGTAACATATTTAGAAAGCTCTTCCTTGCAAAAGAAAAACCTGTAACCTGGGATGTAAGTGACAAGTGCTCAGAGTTCTGCTCTCCCTCATTTTTTTCCTGGTTTAATCTGTCAGTTCACTGACTGTCATTTTGGAGCCTTACCCTGCCTGAAAATTTACATATTCATCTAGCAGCAGAGTGAGTAGGGAGACACTTGCGTATGACTGGCCCGCATCCTCAAGTGCCTTTGCTATCTCCCCTGTCACCTCTTAGGCTAAGCAAGCTAAATTCATGCTTCGCTCTGCAGGGATTACCATTTTGCCCTTCAGTGTCGCATTCACAATGGAGATAGCAACCATGAGCCTGGAGTCAGACCCAAGGGTTCAGCTTTATATAGCCTTCTTGCCTGTTTATAAATATGCAAATTTATCTCATGCACAAGGACTCGAGCTATTTTTTCAAGCTTGTATTTAACTAGAAAATATTTGAAATAAGAGATAAGAATAAAAAACGATGGCCTTGTCCGGCTGTGATAATCTCAAGTGTGTGGTAGACAGTATTTTTTACCTCAGTACTTTTTACTCAACGCGAGTGACACAAGAGTTTGGCACTGGAGTAAGGGGGTTCCAGTTTTTTCCAAGGCATCGTAAGAAATATTTGGAAATTTTAGGAAAAAATTGAAGAGAAACTGTACTGTGCATGCTAGGAACCAATAAAACAAAGGCAATGTTTGAGCTATACTTACCTTTTCAAAACTACAATAGAAATGGTTAGTTATATTGGTTCATGGTGTGGTTAGTTTTTCTGGAATTCTTAAATGTATGCATACTCTATTAAAGTCTGGTGGTATCACCACAATATTTTGGATACATATGAATATATTCATTCCTCAACTGTTTCTCCACAAACAGAAGTTTATTTTTATCTACATTATATTGTTAGGGCATTATTTTTGAGCTCAAATAATATACCAAGCTTGGATTTGATAGTCAAATAAATACTGCAAATATTTTTATTTTCCCCAAAATTTGATTTTGTTCCATTTTAAAAGAGAGAGAGGGGGTGTGAAGGCAAGGGGATTTACATGCCTTCAGAATTTCTGGAAATTTTATTCCTTCCTTTAAAACATTCCAGAATTATGTAATTCTGGCTTAATGGAAAACGTGCTCCTTTATGGAAAGTGAGAGTGATTTCCAGAGGCTTGAGGTTAGGTGAGGATTACCACAAAATGAGTTTTCCAATGGCAATATTACATGGCAAGTCTATCCAACACTAGTACAAGTAGCCCATGACCTGCTGAAGGGTGTACCAACTCCCCCTTATAACTGCTTACATCACACCTGAACACTCACATCACACTTTATAGTAACTCTGAAAATTATTACCCTCCCCATGCGCACACCTGTTTGGGGAAGCTCCCCAGTGCACCAACTGGTGCAGGATGAGTCTACCCAGTGGAATTCGATGTTCCTGATGCTCAAGCATCTTCTCAAGCAGAAAGCCACCTTGCATTAGGTTCTAATGGTGATGGACAGCAGGCCACCTCCAGGGTACAAATGGGTGGAATGGGAGCTCCTGGCTCACACGGTCTCCATGCTCATACCATTCCTGACCATGACGGAGACCATCAGCTCCTCCACGGCCACCATCAGCCAGATGAACCCTCTGGTCCAGAGTCTCCTCAGGAGGCTGGAGGAGATTCTCCAGGGGTGGGATTGTGGCCCTCAGGGAAGGAAGCTGGCAGATGAGGTGGTTGACCTGGTGCAGTGGCTGAAGGTTCGATGAGCTCCTGCAGTGGGAGGAATATATTTTGGCAACCATGCTGGACCCCAGGGTCAAAGGCAGCATGGTGCGCCAGACAGCGCTCTAAGGGCACTGGAAGGGTGATCTGGTGGAGAGGGTCAGGCAGGCAGAACGGGCTCTTGAGAGTGCACAGCAGCAGCAGCAGAACGCCCCTGGGGATGGTGGGAGTGGAAGCAGCCACCCCTTTCCGCTGGCGAGGCCTATCCCTGCCCCAAGCCCTAGCAGTAGTAGCACCAGCAGCAGGCTGAGCAGCAGCAACACCCCTATTGCCAGCAGCAGCTGCTCCTATGTACAGGGCACTCTGGCGAGCATGGGCTCGTGCAGAGAAGGGCAGGCAGCATGGCTGAGGGCAGTGGTGGAGATGGTGCCCAGGCAGAGTGATGTGAGGGAGTACAACAGTGCCTCATCAGCAGTGGAGATCTACTGGAGGAGGAGCCGTGCATCGAACCCAACAGCGATCCTTTGGCCTACTGGGCTGGCAAGACCAACATGTGGCTGGCCCTGTCCAAAGTGGCCAAGGGTCTCTTGTCCTGCCCACCAAACAATGTCCCCAGCGAGCAGGTGTTTTCTATGGAGGGGGTTATCTCCTTCAGGCCAGTCTTCTAGCGCACCCCCTCCAGAAGGGGAAAGGACCAGTTAGGATGGTCTGCCCTCGGAGACTGATGGAACCCCAGCAGTTCCAAGAGGTCCTGAGGGAGTTAACCTTGGACCTGGACGGTCACTCTGTGGATGAGCTAGTCCAGCTTTGGAACAGCTTACTGGAGGAAACCATTGACAGGGTGGCCCCGAGACACCCTCTGTCTCGGTCTCATCACCACAGGACTCCTTGGTTTACTGAGGGACTGCGGTGTATGTAGCGTGTAGGCAGGAGGCTAGAGCGATGCTGGCTTCAGACTCAATCTCACGCCGACCGTCTTCTCCATAGGGCCCATTTGCGGTCCTATGTTGAGGCTGTGAGGACGGCAAGGAAGGAGTTCCTTGCTGTCCTCATAGCGTCTGCGAAGTCACGCCCGGCGGAGCTGTTTCGGGTGGTG
>QEPC01013045.1:1854590-1900523 GCA_003113815.1 Sphenodon punctatus
TTTTTTACATTGCAGCCATTTTTAAATGGCTGCAATGTAAAAAAATCCGGTACCCCGAAATCCGGTACCGGGTCCGGATTACCGGGTCGAATCCGATAATGCCGGTACGCCTTATCGGATACCGGATTCTACCGGTTTACCACTCCTACTGGCTAATCTAATGCTGGGCTCTGGTGTCTGGCCAGTAATTTGTAAGGTGAAGGACCTGCCAGCTTTACAAGGGTTGTTGGGATTGTTTCCTCATCTCTTATAGACTGAGTTGTACTTAATAAACAGTTGTGACCTTTTGACCCAAACAATTGGGTCTGTCGCCTTCTTTCATGCTGCAGGGACAACACACAGTATCATTACCCCTCACACTGCTTCCGAGCAAAGCCTATAATTAGAAACTGCAGATAGATACATTTCTACCCATATTAATGTCCTAGATTTGTCTCTTAACTTCATGTGTGCAAGTGCCTTCTGCTTATACTTTGGCCTGTATTGAGGCTGGTACATGCTGCCTTTGCCAAAAGCAAGATGTCTCTTCTCTGGCCTCGAGGAGTACAAAGAGTCCTGACTTACGGATGCTCTGTCTTCACCTTTTCTCTTGCCTCTCCATTCAGCCTGTTGCCGCTTGTGAAGCGTGAAGCATACGTTGGCTGCCCTGTCTCATCTCTGATGTGCCTGGAGTCTGGAGGGACATATGTTGAGCATGTGACATATGTTGGGAGAGTGAACTGTTAACATTTCAAAACGGATTTCCATAACTTGTCTTCAACTTCATTAGCATTAGCCCTTTAGCTGATCATGTTTAATTCATGCTTAATTACATCCAAATCAACCAACTAGTTAACCCTGTTTCTCAGGAAGGCCTCATGGTTATGTTTGTGCTGCAAGTGCAGAAACATTAAGTAGATTAACGTATTGAATGAACCCTCTTTGGGGATCACTGGTTTGTGGTAATAAATTGGAATATCCAAGGCTTTCCCATTCTCTGCTCCACTAGTTTTCACCACCTTCCTTGTTTCAGATTATTATTTCTTACTGTTTCTAAGCACCAATAACTCCTTCCCTCCTCTTTGTGTAAACAAATCCCTCCCAAATCCATTACACTCTGTTCAACATCGCTCTCTCCTTTCCTTCCTCTGTGACTCCCTCTTCTCTCATGAGAGGCTAGGGCTGATAGCCCAATGATTGAGCGACTCCTGTGGCTTTCTGCTTTACTAACTGTGGGAGGAAGAAAGGAAGAAAGGTTTCAAGGAGGTGACCATTGCCTTTACTATAGCCCTGGCAGCTCATATGAAGAGAGAAATGAATTGGAGCTGGGATCATACTGCATGCAGCCATATATTTTGCCAAGATGAATGAGAATGCACTGTAAGACCCCGCATAGGCTCGATGAAACAATTATTAATCACAATATCAGCAAGCTCAGAAGAATAACTTTCTCCCATTATTCCATGTCTACTTGGACTTGTCTAGTGCCCTGCTAAGGGGATGTAAATCCTTCTAAAGGGGACTGTTTTCTCTAAGGGATGCCAATTACACCGTCTGCTGTGTGCTTTCTTTCAGCCAGTTCAAGAAAGCAAGGAATCAAAATAATTTGACAATAATTGCACCAAAATGAAAATAAGATTTTGCAGGTACTGTGCATACCAATTCAGTGCTAAGCATAATCTTAATCAAGTCTCAATAAAGCGTTGCAAAATTCCGAGCTAGCATGAACTTAGTTGAACAGAAAGACATTTAACTTAATTTAAAATGTTTAGATGGAGATTTTTTTAAAAAAAACTTCATCAAATGAAAGCTAAATATAAATTACAAATATAGTTACTTTTGGCTGCCTTGTACTGAGAAGCAACAAAAATACATGGGTATCAAAAATAAGCTGGAGTATTTTCACCTCATTTAACATCTGCTATAAGATACTTTCTTCCAATCCAAGATACCAAATGGAGATGGGGAGAAAAGAGGAAGTCTTCATCGCTCCCCCATGTTATGGCAGCAGAAGCAGCAATGGTGTCCGGTCTTGTGGATAGCGTGGTGTACAGGTGTAGTGGATAGTGGTGCTGGACTTGGACCTGGGAAGCCAGGGTTCAAATCCTTCCCTAGCCATGAACTCACTGGGTGGCCTTGGGTAAGTCACATCCTTTGGAATTTCCAGTACTTCTCCTCTGGCTATATGGCCCACAGGCACGGACCCAGTGGCATGGCAATGGGGACCCCATTGGTGGCAATGAGGAAAGTGCAGTGAACATGAACATAGATCCCTGTTTGTAGGGCAGATACACTGTTAAGAACTTCATGCTGCATAGAAAGGACTACAAGCGACATTCTAGGCAAGGGACTGCAGGCCAGTGCATGCAGAGCCTACTCTGACTGCATCAGCTCCATGTGTGTTACTGATGCTCTGATCCAGGTGTAGTTGCATTCATGACATCAGATTTTACTTTTGTCCCTACTGAAGTCAACATCCAAAGTGCCACTAATTGCCCATTATAACTGTGGGTGTTTTTTCATGTCGCACACGTTACACTGGGTACATGTTAAGGAGGGCCAACACAGACAACCCTCAGCATATACTGGGTTGTTTAGACATGCAGACACGTAACATCTGGTGGATAGTTGCTGGTGATGCACACAATGGCATACATCTAACAGCACCTCCGCCAGATGTGGAAGTGGAGCAGGTGCTCCGAGCCAGCCCTGCTTGTGGTGCTCCACAACATCCCAGAGCACTGCCTGTGGAGTGGGTCAGTCAAACTCGGGGCACTGGCCCGAAGCAGAGCCACTGGACCCACACTAGATTTGCAGGCACCAGCCTAGGGCATCGGGCAATCCATCCATAACTCTATGGTGTGGGGGTTCCATGCAGGCAGATTGTGGGTTGGGGCAACCGCCAGGTCTGTCTAAAATGGACCCAGGTGGGACTGCAAGCAGGCGGGCAGGCAGCCTCCACATCCATCTGTTCATACCCAGTGTGTATCCCCAAGCTGTTGAGGATAGGAGGCATCCTTCCCAACCTGAAGACAGGTCCCATGGAGGAGCGGCAGCAGTGGTGTTGGTGGAAGGTCCCAGGGAATCATCTCACTACTACTACTCGTTATTTCTATAGCGCTACTAGGCATACGCAGTACTTTACAATCACAGATTTTTGAAGACGAGTCCCTGCTAATGGGCTTACAATCTAAGATGGACAAGGGTGGGGAAACACAGGGAAAGACGGACACATACGTATTCCCATTTTACAGATGGGGGACTGAGAGGTAGGTTGTGACTTGCCCAAGGCCACCCAGTGAGTTCATGGCTAGGGAAGGATTTGAACCCTGGCTTCCCAGGTCCAAGTCCAGCACCATTATCCACTACACCTGTACACCACACTATCCACAAGACCGGACACCATTGCTGCTTCTGCTGCCATGACACTACAGCTACTGCTCCCTCTGCTGCTGCTCCCCTATCCTGAATGGTGGAGGTAAGTTCCTCTGGGACCCAGGGAACAGTATTTTATTTTATTTTATTTTATTTATTTAAAACATTTTCTACTCCACCCCTCCTGCCACAGGCAGCTCAGGGCGGCTTACATACACTAAAAACAATTAAACCAACATTAAAAGGAGGAACAAAATCACATCCCACCCCACCAACCTCCACCTCACAATTACCCATCTGCCCCGCCAAATGCCTGGTGGAACAGCCAGGTCTTACAGCTTCTCCAAAAGGAGGGAAGATCCGGGGCCAGCCAGGCCTCCACCAGAAAGGCTTTCCACATGCATGGCGCAGCCACCAAGAATGCCCTCCCCTGCGTAGCCCCCCAAAGAACGCAGGGGACCTCAAGCAGGGCACCCCCGGATGACCGCAGGGGCCAATTCAGGACCCAGGGAGTGAGGCGGTCTCGCAGGTAGACAGGGCACAGGCCGTTTAGGGCTTTATAGGGCAAAACCAACACCTTGAATCAGGCCCGGAAAATCACCGGCAGCCAGTACATGGAAGGGAGCACTGGTGTAATGTGCTCCCAGAGGCCTAGTATGTGGCAGCAGCAGCTGGTGCAAGTCCTGGGAAGCAGCGACCAATGGTAGTAGGAGGGATGGATCCATGAAGGGTCCCTGCCCCATCACCTTGAGCAGCAGCAGCAGCTGGCTAATGCATCCAGGGATATACCACTGTTCCTACCACCACCACTTGTTGCTTCTCAGGACCAGGTAAGCGTGTGGGGACAGGAACAGGAAAGGAGAACATGGTGGCAGCAGTGGTTCTCCTCTTGTCCCTGGGTCCATGCTACGACAGCTATATACTGGTGCTTGCCCTGCATGCTGAGTCCAAATGGCCATTCCGGACACCTATGCAGAGCAAACAAGTAGCCCGCATAGGCTATTATGAATTAGGGGGTGAAGTACATTTTATGCTTGTGTGTCCATTTCAACTGCCCAGAGCGTCAGTTTCTCAGACACTGTTGCATCTGGACGCTCTTACATCATTGTTGCTGGTGGGGAAAAAAGCTGTCAATTGTCACAATAAAGTCATGACTGATCTTGACCTAAGCCAAGAGCCCAGAGTTATCTCAGGGCCAATTTGTTTCCCATGAAATGAAGGTGGGGTCAGAAGGTAACAGTAAAAACTCAATGCAAAGTGAGTGAATACAAGAGAGTCTGTACAATATGGGTAACAAGGCAGGAAGAGAGGTTCCTGTTGTGTCCCAGAGTAACGGGGACATCGGAAAGAAGTGGCACAGATTTCTTTTCTCAAAACTTGCAAGCATTTTGATTCTTTCTACTCCCAGCTCAAACACCTAGCTAACTTGACATTTGGCTTCCTCCAGACAGACCTCTACCTCTCAGTCCTGTGTAAAACCTGAACTAGTCTTGATGTGTCACTAACAAATGGAACTCCCATATACTGGCTATGAATGAAATGGCTCCCTCAGAAACGGCACTTCTAATACACTATGGGCATCTTTAAATGTAACATTGATTGGGGGGCACGTGTTTGAGGGTTGCGTGTAAAGCAGCACAACTATTTGAACATTGTTTCGTCGATGTGTTGGGCTCCCAGTAAATCCAGAACGTGAGCATGATTGCGTTGCTATCTCAACCCACGCGTTTCCCATGCACGTGTCGGAAGTGTTACGTTTAAAGATATCTAGTGGTGTGTTCGCATCTACTTCTGGTTATTGGACCAATAGAGTACTGTGTTTTCTAGAGGCAACTCGGGTCTGCTGTGGCTGTCTTCTTCCTGCCCATTTCTATCCTAATGGAGCACAAGCATTACTTCCCTCAAAGAGAACAACATAAATAAAGGTGCCAGTTGAAAGGGAGTTGTAAACTCCGTTTTTCATTTGTTTACTATGAAAGCACTCCTGCAACTTCTGCAAGGGACATTAGCACCTACTCTGAGACGAAGAACAGAAAAAAGTGATTTCACAGCTGCTTAGAAATCCCACCCATTGCACCTATATTATGAGGAAAGGTCAGAAGGGGAACACCTTTTGCCTCCGTAACTGGGTGCATGTCAAAACATGGGGGACATTTGAACACGGGGTGCAACCAGTGGTGTTTTTAGACATACATTTCTCCTGGATGTTTGCTGTAACATCCAGAACTTTCTCTGTGTCTAAATCACTCATCCTGATCTTAAATATCCGGATCTTTGAACTTCTGCATCAAACTGCTCCCAGAACTTTTGTGTGTAAAAGGTTCTCCTGGTAAACTGCTTTGCTCCAGGCAGCTGTGGTTACTTGGTTTCCATGGCAGCTGGTCACATCTACAGCTGCGGCTACTTTAGGCTGCCTCAGGGCAGTGTTCGTGTGAAGAATGCATCCAGGAACTGCCTCAGTGGAGTGCGAGTGCAAGAGAGAGTGTGTGAGAGAGAGAGAGAGAGAGAGAGAGAAATGAATCCGGAATTTACTTGTGGACTTGACTTGTGGACTTACCCAGAAGATTGAAACATTCAGAACTTTAATGTGTGTCTAAAAATGCCCAGTATCATGTCAGTATCCTAACACAGTTTGATACATGCTTTAACATTATGTTTAAAGATGCCCTACAGTTCCAAAATTGTGTGATAAGTACTTATTATGGTTATGAATTGGGTGTGCCACTTCTGTTTCTCTTTTATGTCATTTTAAACTACTATCCATTTATTGACTTTGTTTTTGTAATGTCAAGAGACATAAGTAGCATCGGGATTTGAAGCTGTTTGTTACAACCATGCAAATCCAGTGTCAATAAAATCCACAGTCTGCATGATGGACCCTGAAGCATGATCCTCTTACCTCTATGCGCACCTAGGGGGGAGACCAGATAACACCTGCAAAGCCTGAGGATCTTTCAGCTTGAACAGGAATGGGAGGGCATGCCAATTATTTCCCTGCCAGCTTTGTAAGAGCTGGCCATCTCAGCCATTTAGTTTGCCAAGATGAAAGAGAATACATTATAAGACTCCACGCAGGCTCAGTGAAATCATTATTAATTGTGGTCTCAGCAGGCACAGAATTCAGCCAGGAAAGAAAACATTTTTATCCAAAATCTGCTTGATCTGAAATATCAAACGGTGGCCTTGCTCAGTCACCATGAGTCAGTTCTGAGAGTGTGTCACTCAGCAAAACCCTCCTTGCATTGTGTTAGACTGTCTGTTGCCTAATTATCTTTAAACCTCTCACCTATTGTTCTCTTTCCCCCTAACTTTTCAGTTAATTCTAGATTTGGAAATTGGAAACACTAGCAGCGCTCACTTGAGCCAGGCATAGATCTTATAGGCACCTTGAAAGCTGTGTGGCAAAGCCATGAACTTACCTAGAAGGAGTCTGTAAATGGGCTGGCTGAGCTCCCTTATATAGAGTCAGGGGTTGTAGGGATTTAGAGCCTTTAAAAGCTGGGCCCTATCCCCCAGAGAAAGGAACAGGTAGGGAGAGGGAGACACGGCTTAATTTGTGCCAGGGTCTCAGCCCTAACACCTCTTTTCAGGCCAGGCCACAGCCCTGGCATCTCTTCCAGGTCCCTGTCCGTGCTCCTACCCCAAAAGACCCCTCACAGCTGGATGCAGAAGCACCAGCTTCAACTCCAGTTTCTCCCCTGACAAAGGGTAAACACAGATGTGTGGCTGGCACATGTGCCCCAGGGTGGAAAATCCCAGGCAACACAGCCTAGGTTAACATTGCCTGGGGTACTGACCTGACATGACCGCAGCTGGGGAGCTGTCCTGCCGACCGCATGACCCAGGTACGGCTGGGAGCACAACAAACAGGCAGGCAGCCCCGCCCATGTTGTGCTCCCAGCACCTCACTCCCCGCCATGACAGGCAGCCATGGTGGACAATGAGGCACAGCCATGGCCATGGCAGCCCCTGGCCCGGAAAGCCAGGGCCACACAAACACGGTCATTTGCTCTGGTCTGCTTTGGCTTGGGCGGGCAGGCTTTAACCTGGACTGTGACCTCTGAGGTTGTCCAGAGCTCACAGCCTGGGCAAGGCCCCCACCACCACCACCTGAGGTAATACCCAGCCAACATCTAGCGGTGCTTGTTTACATGTGCCGCTGGGTCCTGGGCCAAAGTGGGGCCAAATCACATCTGGTTTTACCCAGAGGTTGGGGTTATCAATGGTGTCAAATTGCTGATCAGTACCAGCAGTGCCATCATCTAGTGCCAGCCCTGAGTAAGAGCTTGCAAAGTAGGCATGAGTCCAGAAGCTGGTGGAGTGGGGTCTGGTAGGAGAGATCCAGCAGCCCCTCCAGCTCCCTCCAAACCTTCCATGAGAAAGGGGTGGGACTTTGGGAGCACCTCTGGTTTTTTGTGGTTTTAGTTTGTTTTGTTTTACAAATTAAGCACTGGAGAGGGGCAAACCAAAACCCTCCCGCAGCACCTGGAGCACGACCTGATTCCCAATTGGCTGGCACTGCCTATATACTTTCAAGGCTTTCTCCAGTGCCTTGTCTTGTGCAATAACTGCTCTAGACTGTTACTTCCTGATTTCTAGTTTCTGCAGACTTGCCCTGGAACTTCTCCCCACCTGCCTTCTCACCTTGCTAATCTACCAAATGCCCCACCACAGCCCCTTGGGGCTGACATCCCGGCACTCAACTTCCTGGCTTGTCTTTTGGACCCCACATCTGGACTTCCCCTTGCTTAGTAGGGATGGGCAAATGCAGTTCAGAAGTTCGGAGTTCGGACCAAACTCGACCAGTTCGATAGACCGAACTGAACTCGATTTTCGAACCGAATTTCCGAACTCGGCTCTGTTCACCTATCCCTAAAAGTTAATATTCCATTTAGTTCAATGGGGTTTGAATTTTCAAACTTTGTTCAGAAGTTCGGATCGAACTCGAATAGTTCTGTCGACTGAATCGAACTTCCGAACCGAATTTCCGAACTCGGTTCTGTTCACCCATCCCTATTGCTTAGCTTCTCACTCAGATTGATTCCCAGCTTCCAACTCATTGTCTTACATCTCCACTTCGTACCTCATTTTTCCTACTGGTCAATTGATTCATTCCTCTCTGGACTCTGTCCTGTGCGATTCTGCCCTTATCTGTCTTGCAGGCCACTCACAACCTGACGCTAACACCACCAATGAGTATTTTCAGAAGTGACACTACCACACTTAGACTCAATTCGAGGTAATGGCCGCCACCCCACCCCAGGGTAGGCCTGTACCCAGAACAGACATGACGGTGCGCCTTACCACACTTTGCCCCAAACCGTGGTAGCACTTACCACTAGCTGCTCATCATGATTTTCCGAGATCACAACTGGTAGTAACTGCTAGCATGGTTCGGAGCAAAGCGTGGTGCACATCTCATGGCCACCGAACAGAAGTGATGGTGGTTGTGACCCCAGGGTGGGGTTAAGTGTGGTAAAGTGTGGCTAAGTGTGGTAGCTTCACTTCTGAAAATACCCAATATCTCATCTTCCATTTTGGCTCTTTGCCACAGTTATTTAAATATTCTTTTCTTCCTATTCCTTCATTTTGCTGCTTATGATCATATTTATATGGAAGCTGGACCTTTATCCTTATTCATTATTCATCTCCTGCTCATACATTGAAGGTCATAACCCTCTAAAATAAGTGATTTTACTGGAAAATATGTACAGAAGATAGCCAGAAATGCACTGGAAAAGATAATAATTGTATCTGCCTCCATGGAAGGTTTCTCATTTGTCTGCTTCCATACAAATTTGCTGCATTTTTGCCATTAGCACCCAAGCCCAGGCAGTTGCAAACCCTCCTCCTGGACAGAACTAGACAGAACTATTTGGCTTCATATCCTCAGGTCAGTCAAACACTTCACAATTAGTTCTAACCCAATCCTGTGCCACTTGTGAAAACATTTGCAAGACTTGCAGTGAGGTTCTTGAGCTGTGGTGTAGCCCAGAAGATAAGGTGCTAAAACTCAGACTGGGGAAACCAAAGGTTCAAATCCCATCTTAGCCAGGGACCCATATTAACTGCATTTTCTCCATTGCCATCTCAGTTCAGTAGGTCAAATCAGAATAGAAAGATGAAGAAAAGAAAGCACACATGCAGAAGTCACAGACCAAAATGCCCCTAGAAAAGTTCCCTCCTGCTACTGGTTATTGTGGGGCAGGCCCCACAAAAGGAAAGGCCTCCTGCAAATCATCAATCTCCCCATCTCTACTGGCTCCTTCCCCTCTGCCTTTAAGCCTCTTATCCTCAAAAAGTCCAATCTTGACCCCTCTGACCCTTCCAGCTACCATTCTGTCTCACTCCTTCCTTTTGCTTCCAAGCTTCTTGAATGTGTTGTCTACCCCCGCTGCCAACTCCTCCCTTGACCCCCCCCCAAAAATCTGGCTTCCACCCCCTTCACTCTACTGAAACTGCTCTCGCTAAGATCACCAATAATCTTCTTGTGGCTAAATCTAATAACCTCTACTCCATTCTTGTCCTCCTTGATCTCTCTGCTGCCTTCAGTACTGTTGACCACTCACTCTTGCTGAACTCGCTTCACTCCCTTGGCTTCTGCGGCTCCGTCCTCAACTGGTTCTCCTCCTGCCTCTCTGACCGCTCCTTCAATGTGTCTCTTGCCAAATCCACCTCCTCCTCCCTTCCACTCTCAGTTGGTGTTCCTCCCAAGGCTCTGTCCTTGGTTCTCTCTTCCTCTCTATCTACACCCTGTCCCTAGACAAACTCATTGCCTCACATGACTTCCAATATGATCTCTACACTGATGACACTCAATTCTATCTCTCTACTCCCTCTCTCTCTCTCCATCTGCTCAAGCTCGTCTCACCAGTTGTCTCTCTGATATCTCTACATGAATGTCTCAACATCAACTCAAATTCAACATGGCAAAAACTGAGCTCCTTATCTCCCCCCGCCCATCCTTCCTTTCCCTCTTCCCTGTCAGTCCTTATTGACAGGGTCACCATCCTTCCTGTCCCTCAAATCTTAGGCTTCATCTTTGACTTACCCCTTTCTTTTAAACCCTACATCGAATCCTGTCATTTCTCCCTCCATAACATTGCTAAGATTCACCTTTTTCTCTCTGTGTCCTCTGCCAAAACCCTTGTTCACGCCCTGGTCATCTCTTGCCTAGATTACTGTAACCTCCTTCTCACTGGCCTCCCCTGCTCTCACCATTCTTCCCTTATCTCCGTCCAAAATTCTGCTGCTGCTGCCAGGGTCATCCACCTCGCCCATTGCTTCGACCACGTGCAGCCGCTCTTCTCCTCTCTTCACTGGCTTCCCTTTCCTGAACGAATCCTGCACACACTCTTAGTCTTCACCTATAAAGCTCTTCACAACCTTGCTCCCCCCTACTTCTCTGCACTGAATGACCTCTGTACTCCAGTCCATGAACTCTGCTCCTCCTGTCCCCTCTCTCACGCTCCCACACCTCCCCATCTCTCCTAACTGCCTTTGTCTCTTCTCCCTAGCTGTCCCCCATGCCTGGAACTCGCTCCCTGCCCACATCCACCTCATCCCCTCCCTTCGTACCTTCAAATTCCTCCTCAAGTTCCACCTCTTCTGCTCTGCCCTCCCCGACTCCTCGCTCCCCTCATCTAACTCCTGCTGATACCTTCCATCCAGTACAATCTGTTACCTGAGGTCTGCGTACTCATATCCTCACCACACGGACCAGCTAGCCATCATTCTCAATGTAACCAAGCCAAACACGTGCACCTGGGACCTCACATCTTCGTGAACGTTACACTCCTTGTCTCTCCCTCTGTTCCCAGTCTTTCATCTCCCCCAGCCCCCTCTGTGTCTCAGATTGTCAACCCTAGGGCAGGGACTGTGTCTATTCCATTACTTTGTAAAGCGTAGGGTACATTGCTGGCGCTATATAAATGCTTGCTAATGATAATAATGATGCAGATGAACCAGCAAGGAAGAGATTAAAATACAGCAGATACCGCTGCTGGTGCCCTGTTGCACTATTTGCTGGCCCCATTGTTCTCCTGGAGTGGCTATCCATCAATCTTGAACGCTGAAAGTGGTTCACAGCCACAAAAAGGACGAGGGAATCACTAATCTGTACCAATAGTGGGAAACTGAAGCTAATGAAAGGGCTATGGGTCTGGCCTACAAGGGCTTCATGACTCGCCTCTTTGCCACAGTTACAGGCCAAAACATCCCTAGAAAAGTTCCCTCCTGCTACTGGTTAATGTGGGGCGGACACCACAAAACGAAAGACTCTTAATGTTCTGACAATGACAACTCTGGCAGGAGCTAGGAGGATAAGGAGTGAGGGGATTATATCTTCCTAATATTACATAACCTCAGAATTACTCTGCTGCCTTCTACATGGTACTCTCAGTCACGTTCCCTGGTTCAACGGCAGTAGTGGTCACACAGCGCTGCTTCGTCATGCTGATTGATGGCTCTCCCCAGCTGCCGTTCTAAACCATCTTCCCCACGCTCTTTGACCGAGCGCTGCAGGTTGACCCCCCTGGTGCCCACATGCAGTTGACATCACTGGTCTATAGGGTGGTGAACATCCTCATTGAGCTACATGGGGAAAGTGTCACAAACCACTCCTTTGTTGTTAAAAAGGCTTGCCTATACTTTCCCCCTCGGAAACACATTTTAGACTCTTTAGAATAGTTAAATTGCTTAGTTGCAATTAATAACTTTAATAGTAGCTCCCTTCTCTATTACTGCTTTTTTTTAAAAAAAACAAGTCTTATTACTGGCATCCTATTGATCCCTTTCTGCTACTGCCACTATTTGTAAGAGAAAGCAACATTTTCACTTCCATTCAGTAACTTGAAAGAATAAAAAGCAATTTAAAAGAAAGATACTTAGCATAGAAAACTCATAAACCTCCACCTAAATAAGCAGTTACAGAAGAGCAGATGTTTTTAGATTGCATTGGTAAATGGCACCATGTTATAGGCCAATCAATACACTTAATGCTAATTGTAATGTACTTTTGTCAAAACGATGCTTTATCTTAAAGTTAATTTCTGATTTATAATGCTTTCCATCAAGTAATTCTGAAAACCAGCACTGGCTGTGTTTGGTGCCTGCTAATGGGGGACTGGCACCTTATAAATGTTATTCTGGGTGATTTCAGAAGTGACGTGGTGAATGTCCACCACAGTCAACCTCAGTCAAACGCGGGAGGTGGTGAAAGCACCGTGCATGTCTGTTTGCTCGCATTCAGATGTTCACCACAGTCAATCGTGGCCCGTGGTGAAGCTAACCTTGTTTCGTGAGGTCGGGGCAGGAGGAGGTCCAGAAGTGTGGTGAATGGTCACCACAGCAGGGGTGAATGAAAAGTAACTTCTGAACGGAAACCCACAGCCGCAGTGGAAGGAATTGACCCCAGCCACGGTGCATTCTGGGGCTTGAACCACAGTCCACATCTCTACTGCATGTCTGTTGTGTTCTCCCAGCCCATGTTCTCTCTGATTGCCCCTGGGCGGTGGTCACGATCCTGTCACTTCTGTTGGGGCCGCACGTGTCACCACAGCCTGCGGTGAATCCATTCACACTGGGGTGGGATTCACTGTGGTGAATTGGAACGCGTCACTTCTGAAATCACCCTCTGTCTCAAGGATTTTAACACAAGGGTCAGACTTCCTGCCACAATATTTCATTTTTCTAACTGTATTGATGTTCAGAATCAATGTAGCCAGGAGCTTGTGGTCCCTGAACCAAGTCTACAGGTCTGTGATCCTCTCAGGCTGCTCTTCTCATACCACTTTATCTGGTGTTGTCATGTTTTTTCATTGAAGGCAAGGGGATTGCACTGGAGTACCTGGTATAAGGCTTGCAGCATCAGCTGTACTGGTTTCATATTAGTGAGACATTTCATTGGCATTAGGGCAGCTAACTCTTGATTTAAATTGACGTTGGCAAGAAGAAAGATAAGCCATCTTCACAGACAGTGATGCTCAAAGGTTTGTGCCTATGAGACAGAAACTGCTGGTGGGTCTCATTCGTGGTAAATGCTGCACAGAGTTGCAAGTTGACAGTAGATGGGAGATTTCAAAAACACCCAAATAGTTTAGAAGTATAGTTATCATTAGATGTCAAGCTATGGTCCTAAACCACTCTGTCTAGCAATGGGACACAGGTACAAGTGTGGTAGAATGCTGAGCAGGGTCGCAAGATGACCTTAGGCACAGGTTTTCAAACATCCCTAGCATACAAGTATAATTAGCCAAATTTAGGAGCATAGCTATTGTTACTGAAAGTCAAAACTCTCAATGAGCCTATACTCCTATCCAGCATCAAGCAAAAAGGGCCCCCAATCTTGGTTAGAATCTGTAGGTGCTACTCCAATAGAAGCCTGATCATTTGGATACAGCAGGCTTGGAAAGAATTTTGGAAAATTTTAAAAGTTCTCTTCTTTGGGTTTCTACAACCCTGATTGGTGAGGTTTCTTTGGAGAGTCGTGGTGTGTGTGTGATGCTTGGGAGTAGGGTTGCCACCTATGTCAATTTTTCCAGGCCGCTTATGAAACATACATGTTACAGGGCCTGCCTTCGTACCACCTCCATTTTGGGGTGTGTGTGGGTGTGTGTAAGCAGATATGAAAAGCAGGATGCAACAACAATAGAACTAACTCCAGAGTAAGTGGCTTGAGGATTGTGGCTACAATGGGCCATTTATCTGTCACCCAGTGCTGGATACAGGGAAGTTCAGGAGGCATGGCCTCCCATGTTTCTTAATCACCACAGGACTTCCATGAGTCAAGGCATTCCACATTTGAAGGCCTTTGAGCTTCTATTTTGCACTTGTCCCTTTCATGTTCATGTTGTCATTTCAAGTATATTCAGGAACCCCATGTATTCGGGGGTGGGGGTGAGGGGGTCTCTCTAGTGCATGTGGCCCTGAGAGGTCACACAGTTTGCACATATCTGGATCTGTCCCTGATCTCACCTGAAAGGTGACTGCTGTCTGAGGCATCCTTGCCGGTGATATCGAAAGGTTTTCAACAGTTTGAATGTAGAAAGCAAAATGACTTTTTTCTCTAACTTTCACCTCCCACACAGCACACCCACACGTATACTGATCCTGTGCAGCACACCCACACCTATATAGTAGGTGGTTTCTGATCATCCTCACACTAGGGCACAGTTAAGAATACATCCAGCAAAGTTACTCTGGATTTGTACCAGTTACTTAAACAAAGGAGCTAGAGGACTGTGTGTGGGTGAATATCTACCTAATTACAGCTGTCATTAATGCAGGACCAATAATTTTTAAGGTTGCTTAAAAGTTTTCATTATTACTAGTAATAATCATGTCTACAGTGCTTTCAGTGTTCAAAGTAATTTACAATTTTTTCTTGTTCACCCTCACAACTGCCCTGTAAGGTAGGTCACTAATATCCCCATTTTACAGATGGGGAACTGAGGCTGAGAGAGAGTGACTTGCCCAAGGCCATTCAGTGAGCCATGACTAAGGGAGGATTTGAACCTTGGTCTCGCAGGTCCACGTCCAACACCTTATTCATTTGGCTGCACTGGAGTTCTCAGTAATACTATTAAGACCCTCTTTTCTGATACTCATAGGGAATTTTTAGACGAGCGGAGGAATCTAACAGATTGACAAACCCGCTCTTTAAAAAGTCATGCAGGGAGCATTTACACACACCGAAAGTTGCCAACCACCACTGAAAACAGCTGTGCCTTGTGGCTCGCGCATTATTTTTAAAATATTCTCGCAGATTTGTAAAACCTTGGTTTATTTTTAAAAACGGAGTTTTAAAACCTTGGTTTTACAACTCCAGTTTTAAAAATAATGTGTGAGCTGCCGTGCACCACTGTTTTCTATGGCAGCCGGAGGCTTCCTGTGTATGTAAACGCTCCCTGCATGACTTTTTAAAGAGTGGATTTGTCAATCCACTAGATTCCCCCCACTTATCTAAAAATGCCCATAATCTTTAACAAACCTTAAATCGTTTGGCCAAAAGTTTTCCATGTCTAATTCTGGTGTGTGTTGTTTGTTTTCTTTAAATCAAATTACAATAACAATAACCACTTTTTAAATGGTGTAGTTATTTCAGGAAGTAAAATCCATGTTAAAAAGGAAGTTTTTGCCTGTTTGAGAAACTGCAGTGCCTCCACTCTTAGACACAGGGTACTTGCCAATGTTCAGGGAGGGGCAGGGACTAATGTGAGTTTTACTCACTTTAGTATGGTCATTTGAAACCCCCGATCATGGGCATGGGGTTTTTAGTGTTATTTTTCCATTCCATTATATTCAATAATGCGAGACAAGGCTCAAAATCCAGCCCTGTATCACGTTAGTCCCTGCCCCTTACTGATCGTGGGCAAGCAGGCACAGAGCTTGATGCTTACATGTGTCAGGGGCTGCGTCACTGTACGGATATATATAAGGATATAAGGAGCTGCCTAACTGAGTTAGACCATCAATAGCCCAGTATTGTCACAACCTGACACGGCAGCAGGGTTTCAAGTCCGTGTCTCCAGCAGAGGCCTCACCAAGATGTGCTACCAGAGATCCTGAATCAGAGATGCTGGGAACCGAACTTGGGACCTTATTCTTTATTTATTATTTATTTTATATATTTATACCCCGCCCCCTCCTGCCCCTGGCAGCTCGGGGCAGCTTACAAGTATCAAAAAGACATTACAGATCCCAATAAATGCAAAGCACTATAACCTAACCATTAAAATAAAACATGAAAACAGTAAAATCTCCAGTAAAATGTGTAAAAAACCATCCATCCCACCCAATGCCCCCTATCCATCCCCTCCACCAAATGCCTGTCAGAAGAGCCATGCCTTACACTGACGTCGGAAAGCGAGGAGATCCAGGCTGAAGTTCCAGAACACTGGAGCGGCCGCCAAGAATGCCCAACGGTCTGTGACCACTCACCAATCCCGCGGGACCCCAGACACCAAAAAAGATACGTAAAGTATTTCAGATATCAACGCTATCACTGCTGGTATTTCGGAAGATCTAGAATAATAGACACCTCAAATGTGCCCAGTTGGGTGCTCCTCATTAGAGATAAAATGAATAGTCATCGAATTCACACTATCCAGTTCAGATCTAATCAAGTAGATAACTACTTGTTTCTGGCTCATCGTATACTCATTTTGGATATTTTGGTTCACTTATTTTGATATTTCTGCTATTTTGATTCAGTTCTTTCAGTTTTCTTGTTTCAGAACAATGAACACTACTGCATATGCATGGCAGCTGAAACAAGGTGGCCAAAATACTGAAATAACCAAATTAACCGAAACAAAATACCTAATAAGTTGATGTGCAAATACACATTTCAGTTGGGGACACCATTCAGATAGTTTCTTCCAGGATATGAAGATGTAGGCACAAGCGTAACTTCATTGCCTCTTCCAGGATATGAAGCCTGTTCTCTCTCGCAGCTCTATTTCTCGTTTGCTGGCTTCTTGTTGTTTTAAGTGACTTGACCAGGATCACACAGAAACTCTGTGACAGACACAGGGAAAGAATTCTGTCATATGGAGTTTCATTCAGCAGCTTACACCACAGGAACACCTGTTCTCTGGGTGTTTTTAAACAAGCCGCAACAATGCATGGCCCCCTGCCCTCCACGTGTCCAACTACTCATTTGAAGTTGGTGTGGGGGGAGACGCGCTCTCATGACCCACGCAGTGGCCACGCATGGCACCGTGCAGACCCGGGTGGCCACTTCCATGCTGGGGGCTGCTCGTTTGAAGCGCTGCCCACAGAGACTGCACGCGTGGGCACCCCACAGCCATGCCACGCAGCAGCCACAGACCCCACCCCCCCTTCCGCAGCACTCATTTAAACGCACCCTCTGTCTTTTCTCTCATTAACCACACACCCAGCAAGTGAGAAAATATCTTACCGATGGAAGTCTCCCTCACCGCACACAGTGATTCATTGCAGGAGCACTTTCTGTCCTGTGTGCGGAATGAGATGGGGGCCCTTTTGAAAATAATCCTAAGTGAGCATCTAATAAAGACTGTATTCTAACACATAAGCACAAGAGGAATGAGGTGGTCATCTTATCATTATAACTTTGTATGGCGCACGCACTCTCTCTGATACACAATCATATACTTAATGTAAAGTCTAACATTTCACAGTGCCTGTAGCTGTAACTTCTATTTTCTGACAAATCCTTACTTGTTCAGTACCTTCCTCTCTCTCCCCAGCAAGGCAATGAAGTTATACTTGTGCCTACATCTATCACGCAATGAGAAAATGAGAGAACATTGCTCCTACTTCAACCAACTCCCCTGGAGAGAGAATGGAAAATGAGCTGCCTGATAGCAGAGCTCATGAGTGTGTCATAGTTCCACTTTCTTGCTGTTACTTCTGAAAAAACTGCTCTGTCTCTCGCATTCGCATGTGCACCTGCACACCCACTCTCTTAAATTGCACAAAAACACTCTCTTAAAATTGTCTCATTAGCCTAATGAGAACAGAGATAGGCAAAGGGTTAAACTGGCTAATTTAATCAGCAGGCGCCGCAGCAGTCACTACTTAGAGTTCAGGAGGGTGGCAGACCGAGACAGCCAGGGCTGTAGGGAGCCCTTACCCTAACACTACATTTGGAGGATAAAGAAAACTAAGATGAGTGGGGCATCAGAGTACTGGTACAGTCAAAGTCAGTGTTTTCATACTGGGTTGGATGCCGCTAGCCCTCTAGAGGCCTCCCTGTCTCTGTGCCCAAATCACTGCTGGCAGGAGCTGACATGACTCTCTTGCTGAGAAGGGGCAAGTCCCTCTTTCCCAGTCAGTGTGCATTACTCTGCATTACATAAAGACATAGTGGAAGTGTACATGGTTTCAACAACATTCTTTCCTTTGTATAAAACACTGGGAATTGCAGAATGGTCAACGGGATCAGATGCAGTGGAGGACTAAAGCCCAAGTTTGCAAAGTGGTTATTGGTGATCTCCAAATGTTAACTGCTTTTTTACTTTTCTATTTCCTTCCATTAGACAATATTTAAAAAGAAACGACTGATAGCAATGGTTCTTAAATGTAAACCCATGCCACCAGAGAGTAAGAGATACATGCCAAATATATCAAATGTCAGGTTACAATGGCATCTGTTGATGGTCGATCCCACTTGGGATCCTGACCCACAGTCTGGGAACCTCTCTTCTCATGCAAGTGGAGCCACATGTCAATTCTTCTAAAAAAAAAAAACCTCGCACACAGACCAACCAAATGGTTAAGGTTGATTGGGTGGGTTTTTTCCTATCTTCTCGAGTTATAGACAGACATAGAGAACATCCCTAACATAACGGGACAGAGAACCTACATACATCAAGGGATAGAGAATGAAACTGAAAATATCATAATGTCATTATCTGACTATGGTGCAACTGCACCTTGAATATTGTGTGCAGTTCTGGTCATCCTATCTCAAAAAAGATATAGTAGTAGAAATAGAAAAGGTACAGAAAAGGGCAACAAAAATGGAAAGTGGTATAGAATGGCTCCCCTATGAAGACGTTGGGGCTCTTCAGCTTGGAGAAGAGATGACTGATAGAGTATATGACAGAAATTTACAAAATCATGAGTGGTGTGGAACAGGTTAAAAGGGAATGGTTATTTAACCCTGTCTAAGAGTACTAGAACTAAGGGACACTCCATGAAACTAACAGGTAGCAGATTTAAAACAAATAAAGTATTTTTGCAGTCAACACAATTAAATTGTGGAATCTGTTGCCAAAAGATGTGGTCAAAGCCAGGAGTATAGCTGGGTTTAAGAAAGGGTTGGATTAGTTTCTGAATGATAGGTCCATTAGCAGCTATTAACCATTGGGGAATGTATTGGGGAATGTAACCTCTTAGTGTTAGGAGCTAGGACTGAACAACAGGGAATAGATTGCCCCAATGTTGGGTACATCTTCCAAGCGACTGAGATTGACCACTGTCAGAGACAGGTGCTGGGCTCGATGGACCATTGGTCTGACCCAGTATGGCACTACTTATATTCATACATACATACATACATAGATCTACATTACAGTTGAAACAAATAGTCTTTTTTGCATTTGCGATCATTTACATTTTCGGATAACCAACCAAATATTGAAATAAGTATTTGCCACAAAAACAATATTCTCATAGCTGTTTATATGGTTATTTAATTTTGCTTATTTGGTTACTTTGTTTCAGCACTATTGGTATACAGCTTGGTGCACTTTAGCACTGAAGTACCAAAATGAAGTGACCAAAATACCGTACTGACCAAAATAACAAAAGAAAAATACATGAAACGGATACTCGTTTTCACAAACGAAGCAGGAACCGAATATCAGTTTACATTCACTTTGTCAGAACAGTTTTAGTCAGGTGAAGTAATCGGATACAAAACATCAGTAATTGTTGCAGCTCTAATCTGGGTTAAATAATTGCATGAGCTCGTGAAGGAAGCTCAATGGTCTCAGAAATAAGATAAGCAACTTTGGGGGTTGATTCTCGGGACTGGAAATTGGGTTACCTGGATGCTCTTCTCAACTTCGCAGTGCAGAGTCTGACTGTGGGACCCCTTGCAGCCTGCCAGTTGGTGGAGGGAGGGGGTGGAGGGTGGACCATGTTGCTTGCCTGACAGCCAGCTGTGGTTCCTCTGGGTACAGTGCAGGCACTTCCACATCAGGCAGCCTCTTTAGTATGGAGAACATGGAGAAAAAACAAACATGCCTTCTACATCTGTTAGTCAGTGGCATTCTCCTGCTAGGGCAGTGATAACCAAACCTTTTGCTTACATGACTCCATTTTGATATTTAACATTCTTGCAATCCCTGACCACAATACCAGACTACACATTCACCCTGTTTTCTCACCTGAAAGCTCCCACTTTTGAGACAAAATTAATTTAGCTGTATACAAAAAATAACCCACACCATCACACCCCCACACATTTTCACTTTATATCAAATGCCCATGTTAAATGCTATCAAATCCCCCTGACATGCCCAAGTTAAGACAAACGTAATATCATGCCACCAATTCCCTCTAACAAGCCTTCAAATGACCATCAGACCATCAGTTTGCACATGAATACACGTCTCTAACATGCAGACTTTCTTGCGCACAAAGAGAGACACTCTCCACCACCAACACTCTGCTTCATACAATAAAAGCAGTAGCAACAGGTCTAGCCACTCTTGCTTCTTCTGCTAGATCTTCTCCCTACTGTAATAAATAATTACTCTCAGATTGTAAGCCCTAGGGGCAGGGACCGTGTCTGTTTTATTACTTTGTAAAGTGCCAGGTACACTGCTTGCGCTATATAAATGTTTGTTAATAATAATAATAATAATAATAATAATTTATGGAAGAGATTATAGGCCAAGTTTCCCAGAAATAGGGGCCCAGTTAATCCCTATTTGGGCTAGTTGCCGGATTTTCAAAATGTCAAGAAACTAACAGCTTCCGTGTGGCTCAGAAATATTTGAATATAAGATCTAGGCTATGGGATTAAATTACTTCCTGGAGGATAGTTGCATCAACTGAAGCTATCCGCTATTAGGCCAAGTTGGTCAGGAGAGTAATCATCTCAATGCTAGACAATAGGAGTGAATGACAGATAATGGAACACTCCACATGTGCCCTGGTGTTTGTACGCTTCCTCTGAAGCACATGGTATGCTGAGCAACTGATTTTTCACTGGAGGTAAGTACAAAGTAGTTTTTTCAGTTAGCCCAATTCTTAGAGTTACCACCTCTCTTGAGGCTTTCACCCCGTCTCCTTACGGGGGCGGGCCGCAGGGAGCACATGACACCTGCTCTTTGGGTTCTGCACTGGCTGCCTATAAAGCACCAGGCTAAGTTCAAGGTGCTGGTTTTAACCTTTAAAGCCCTTCACGGCCTGGGCCCTGCTTTTCTGCTGGACCGCCTCACTCCCCATGTGCCCGTGCGACCCTTGAGATCTTCTGTGGGAGCCTTTTTGGAGGTTCCCCGGGCGAGGTGGGTGGCCACCGATGTTAGATCTTTTTCGGTGGCTGCCCCTGTGCTGTGGAATTCGCTCCCGGAGGAGGCTCAGTTGGCCCCCACTCGCCTGTCATTTTGACGTTTATGTAAGACCTGGCTGCTCTGACAGGCCTTTGGCGAGGGGGAGGGGTGGGGTTGGGGGGAGGGAGTGTTTTGTTTTTCCCCACATAATATAGAATGTTTAATTGTTTAAAATGTTTTATTGTTTTTATCGTTGTTTTTCACCGCCCCAGGCTGCCCTGTGGGCAGGAGGGGTGGGATAAAATGTTTATATAAAATAAATAAATTAAATAAAGGGGCAGGGACACCTCAACATAGGCAGGGCTCCCTCCACCCCCAGGAGCCTGTCATGCCTAGACACTTTGGGGAAAATCTGCAGGGATGGCAACACTCATTCTTACTGAAACTAACAGGGATGGTCACTATCAGGATACTGGGCTAAGAGGAGTCATTGACCTGCCCCAATATCGATTGATTAATTTTGATCATTTCTATCCCGCCCCTCTCGCACAAGGCAGCTCACAATATGGCAGGACTTAAGTCCTTAAATGCATAATTCTGTGTCTCTAAACTCTAGGCTACTATTTTTTGAAGATCTTGTCTCATGTCTGTAACATTACATTAGTACCTTTGGTCAAGTTATTAAATCTACCCGTAGGCATGTGAAGCATACAATCAGATTAGACAGAGTAGTCTCAAATCTCTTGGAAGCAAATGTTGACAGAAGCGCCGGTGCAGCCCAGTTCAGTGGACTTGGACCTGGGAGGGCACGATCCAAATCCTGTCTTTGCCATGAACTCACTGGGTGGTCTTGGCCAAGTCACACTCTCTCTCTCACCCTCCATTTTCCACCTGTAAAATGGGAATCATAATATCCTACCTCACAGGGCTGTTGCAAGGGTGAGCTAGATAATGATTGTAAAGCACTTTGAACACTGAAAACACTATTTAAGTGCTTAATATGAATAAGCACTCTTAGCAAGTTTGTCTTATCTGCAAATGGTGGGGATTCCAAAACAGTTTGGTGATTGAGACGACCATGTTCCAGTGCAAGATAATGGGAGTTGTGCCCCTAAGTCACTCAGCTATTTTTGAAAATCCCATTACATCCTAACCATTGACAGTTATGCATTCACATCCTTGGACCATCAAGTGGTACAGTTGCAGTTATAAAGTTGACTGTACTGCTTTGAGTACCTATCTGGTTAGGCATATTTGTAATAGACCATGGCAAGTTTTCAGAACTCCTCCTGGCCAACTGGCAAGCATTCTCTCCTCCTCCCCAGTTCGTCAGTATTATTCCCCCACACTTAAAAAACAACAACTGAAGTCTAGCTTCAAAATCCTCTGGAGAGAGTCCAAGACCAGATTAACCATAGGGTGTGTTTACATGTAAATATCAAAGCAGGCTTGAATTTTTATTTATTTATTTATTATTATTATTTACAGCTGCTGTGTATTTTCTCACTTATGGTTTCCATTCTGAAGTGAGAAAGCAAACAAAATCTGTTGTCAAACACATGGCTGCTGTCTCCCAGACCAAAGTACTTAAGCGAAATGGGAAGTTCCTTGTGGCTGACAGCGGGTGCGCGCATCGGTGGAAGCAGAACCAACGGTGAACATAACTTAGCAGCAGTTTTAGACAAGGGCAAACTCCTGTTGTGTGCGACCGCATCACTGGGGGTGGCCTCTCTGTCCGGCCGGGCTGATTGGGGTGGGGGAGGAGCCAGGGAAGTGCACATAGGTGCTCCTCTGGGCCCCTCCTACCCCAATCAGCTGTTTGTCGGGGTGGGGAGAGGGGTGCGTGTGCGCTCTTTGGGGCTCCCTTCCCCCCTGAACTGTTTGTCAGGTGGATGAGGGGAGCCTGAGCTCTTCCCAGGCTCCCCTATTCCCCTGGATCCACCTGACTGACAGCTGATTGGGAGGAGGACAGGGAAGGAGTGCACTCTTCCCAGGTTCTCCTTCCCTATCGACTGTCAGTCAGGTGGGGAGAGGAGGGCACGCCCTTCTCCATCTCCCGCCCCCCAACAGCTGCCTATTGGCAGCGGGCCCAGTCCTGCTATTCAGCAGGATTTGGAGCCCCTAGCCGGCTTCCCTGCCCTACTACCATGTGCCTGGCTCCCTGTGCTTGCCCTGTACTGTGGCATTGGTGCTTGCCCTCCACGGCACCGCATGGATATCAGGCCCCTGCTGCTCATGTGGCTAGACCTAGAGCTTCAGCTATTCTCTATATGCGGATGTCTCTCATATCTGCCTCTTTCCACCCCATCGGCTTCTTCCAGTAGCTCTTGCCACGTGCTGCCGTCTTAAATTGAACAGCCACAAAACTCTACTTTTTGGCTGCTTCATTCTCTTCTAGTTACTGTTGCTAGTGCAAAGCTATGCTGCATCACTCCAGCCCACCACCTTTCAACTCAAGTTACTGGCTGTGCTCATAAGTCAACAGCAAAAGCAGCCACCATTCTGCTGTTTCTGGGGACTGCTCTGGGGCACCTCAACAGCAGCTCAAGTCCCCTAAATCTGCTTTCCATCCTCTTTGACCTCCCAAAACTTACCTATTGTCTCCTTGAAATGGTATTTCTAAACTTCTTCTCCCTGCCTAGTAGCAGATTGTAGGGATGGGACTCCGGGGCAAATGTTGGATTTTATTATTTGTTGTTGTTGTTATTATTATTATTATTATTTGGTTCTCCGAGAATTTTGGTTCGGATTTGGTTTTCTTGCATTGATTTTTTTTCCATGTTTTTTGCATTGAAAAAAATCAGTGCAAAAGACTCAAATTGCCCAAAGCTGAAACAAGAATAGAAATTTTGGGGAAACTGAGTCGGCCATTTTGGGGTCAATTTGGTTCTAACCGAATCTGAAATTTCTATCCTAGCAGACGGTTTACGTTCCATTTTACAATCTCTCTATTGGCTTCCCACCTGATGCATCGAATCAGAATTAATGCTAAAATAAATTGCAGATTCTGTATTCATTTGCATTTTGGAATAGCACTGCGAACATCCACATGAACACACACTGAAACCAATATTTGCAGATTCATAAACAGCCCACATATTCCTATTATTATTATTTTTAGCCATTTTTGGTTGGATATTTGGTTAATTGATCAAGTATCCAAAATGAAATGGCAGAAAGAAACAAGGAAAAAGCAGATGAAGAACCTAATGATTAGCTAAATGAAACAGGCATGAATTGCACTTCGTACCCACTTTGCTGGACCTGAACGGACATGGTTGAATTTGACAAAAATGGTACTTGCCATGAATGTTCATTTCAGCTTGAACTGAAATGATTAGTCACCAACTTTAAAGTTCCCCAAAACTGTTCCCACTTTTTTTTTTGTCAGGCCTCCCCTGGCATCTTCACTCTGCCAGTACCCCAGCCTCATTTGCTCCCTGTGTCAGGTTTTCTCCTATAGAGGAGCAGCATTGTAGCAACCATTACATTTTCATTAACTGTCCCCTCCAACTCCGGCATGCAAAAAGTGTGTGAACATGGCCACCTGAGCTAGACGGAATGAGTATGGTGTGTCACTGGTATTGGATACATATAGATATAATGTGCCGTGAAATTCTGGCCCTGGAGTGGGGACCAGAGGTCCTCCAATATTGTGCTGTCTGTCTGTACAGGCAAGTTTTGTCATGGAGGAAAAAGACTCGCTCCCTCCTCCATATCTTGCCTTCTTTCTTTTCTTTAGAATCATTTTGTGGCGCTTTTTCTAATCATCCACCAGCTCCCTATTTAGAGGCTATGGAAGTGACAAATGAGATCTCGGCGACAGTGAGGCTTTTGCGGAGAAAGTGAGGGCTGCTCTCTTTGGTGCATTATCTCTTTAATTTAAGTGCTACGCTTGCAACTCTGGATAATTGTTCAGTAGGTGAAAAGTCTCCATCTCATGCTGACACCTGTCAGCCCTCTCAGCCATCTCCCCCTCTCTCTTTTCAACCTTTTCTCCAAGAAAGTGCCTTTAAAAACCCAAAGTTCTGTTCATTAGAACCAATTTATAAATTTAGGCTTGCAGTATGAAATTTGATTTGTCCTGCATAACCCGTAGTCTGCACTAGCATACCTGTTATCAGCACAGTACATTGTGAGGCTGCAAACACCGGCACAATCAGTTTTTCATGTATATTTATGTGCCCAACCTCTGCACTAGATGATTTTAAAAGATACAACCGCTCCAAATGTAATTCCCATGCATTAGTGTATTATCTGTAATAGGCTAATGTCTATATATGGTGTGGCTCACTGGAGAAAGATCCAGAATCAAAATGCATCAGGGGTTAGAAAATACACTAGCATTAGATTAGAAGAAAAGTGAAATATACAATAGTGTACTGTGAGCACCATGTCACACAACCACCATAATGGTTGCCTCTGAGATTAGATGGAGCCACAGTCCTTATTTGGGAAAACAACTATTGGTAATTAAACTGTGATCTCTGTTTTACTGTGTTGAGAAATAGCCTACTGGGCATCAGGGAGGGTGGCAGAATTGGGCCCTACAGAAGAAAACTGAGATTTCCTCATTGTAATTGTAACATATTCTATATTAATGCCATCTACCATTTCTCCTCAAAAATCTTTCCCTACAGCCCCCTCCCTAGTATTTGTGGAGTCGCTTTTGAATGGTTCTGTTCATTCCTGTCAGGGAAGTACCAGTGGGTGGTGATGGGCGATTGCTCATTGTCCCCGTGGAATCTCCCTTGTGGGTCCCACAGGGTTCCATCTTATCTCTCTCTCCTGTTAAATGTGTATCTGAAGTCATTGGGGGAAATTGTGCACAGTAGGAGTGGAACACTGGGCCAATTTTCAGTTTCAGCTATTTCCGTTTTGGTTTATGGTTTTTTTACGGAATTATGGTTTGGGTTTTTGGTTTAATAATTAAATCCATTTTTAAAACCCTGATTTTTCCCACCACCCCAACTCCCCAGGGACCTATTTCTCTCACTACCCACCCTCTGGGGCCCTGGCATGTTACTTACCAACCTCAGTGAATGGGGGTCAAGGAACTGCCTGCTTGCCGGCTGCTGTGGTGAAGGACCGCCCAGCAAGCCCCCTTGCCATGGCATGCTGCTGAGCTCCCTGTTCTGCAGCACACATGTACAAAATGGCCACCAGGACCATTTTCTGCATGTGCAAAATGGCTGCTGCCCTTAACCAAAATGGTGGCGGCCCAAATTGCCATGTATCTTCTGGGGAGAGCATAAAACATCTCCAAATGTGCCTGGTATTTGGTGGGCAGGGACAAGCCTTGGAAGTGAGGGGTGCTTTGTGAGTGACGGATTGTGTATGTACTGTATATGGTTATGTTTTGTAACTCACCCTGAGTCTTTGGAGTAGGGCAGGCTATAGGTCTAAATAAATAAATGCAAATAAGCAAATGAATAAATTGGTTTTTAAGACCCTCAACTGTATAGGCCCTGACTATATTCAAGACGGAACCTCACCCTATTGGCTATCTGCACTCAGATGCTGTTTTGGGATCTCACTATCGCACCTTAAATCAGCAGGCATAGCTGACTGGTTACTGTTGATAGTGGGGTGGGTGGGTGGGTGGTGGCACAGGAATGGGGTCTGGACAGGAGTTTTATAGGGCTTCACAAAGTCTGGAGGGGGCATGTGCCCCCCTCACAAGTTCTCTATGTCAGCAGGCAACTGGGCCCTTGCTGTGGTGAGCCCCTTAGCATGGAACTCATTGGGTATTTTCAGACGTTACGAGATCAGAGTCAACCACAGTGAACCACGGTCAATCCCACAGCGGGGCCAAAGCGCCCTGAACGTCTGTTTCGTGGGTGCCAGATGTTCACCACAGTCAATCCCCACCAGGGATAACCATGCTTCCAGAGCTCCAGCCTGGACCATCTCTGAAAGCGTGGTCAAAGCAATTCCCACCGGGAAACAAAAAAAAGTAACGACTGAACGGCAACCACCGGCTGGAATCAAGCAATATGATTCCCAGCCGGGGACAAAGCATGCAGCGTCACTGCCAGGCAATGAGCAACAACACAGGCCGGGGAGTGAGATTTAAAGGGCACACAGCAGCAGCCAGGATGAGTCGCCCTGGTGCCTTCCGGGTGCTTTGACCACGGCCCGGGTTCAGTGTAACGTCTGTTGCGCTGCCCCGGGCCATGGTCTGCTGGTCCGATTCCCTGCCATGGTCCCGCTCCCATCACGTCTGTTTGGGGCCTCTCTTGCCCATGGGGGGTGGTTAGCCGGTTCGCCACCGCTGGGAATCCATTGTGGTGAATCGGGCGCTGGTAACATTTGAAATCACCCGTTGCCTCCAGATGTTGGTCTCAGTTCTCTCGTCACCTTCAAAACAATCCCTGAACTTTTTGTTCTCTAGATATTTTTAGAGGATCCACTGCTGGTTGCCCTTCATGCATTTTTACCTCCCCTTTTACCTTCCTATTTTTAATTATATTAAATTGATTTTATGTGTATTTTAAATTGGTATGGCATTGTATTGTATTTTTAATGTTGTGAAGCACTCTGAGCATCATCCAGTGGAGTTCTATACAAATAAAATGTATTCATTATTATTATAAATTATTTATCTAGAAGACAACCTTCTCCCTTATTTTCCATTATGATTTCTACAATCTCATCTCAATAGTATTTGATTCCTGGACCCATTTCAGTGAGGCTTCTACCCTGGCAACGGCACAGAGACTGTGCTTGTGGCCTTGGTTGATGACCTGTGCCTGGAGATTGTCAAGAGGAATTCTGTCCTGTCAATCCTGTCAGATCTTTCGGTGGCCTTTGATACAGCTGATCACGAGATGATGTTGACATGACTGGGTCTGCGGGACCTGGGGGTGGGGACCACTCTAGTGGTTCTGCTCCTTTCTGTCAGGGAGCTCCCAGAGGGTGGAGACAGGTGTCTGCTTGTCATCCTCTTGTGACCTCCTTTATGGGGTCCCACAGGGTTCTATTCTGTCTCCCCTCTTGTTCAATGTTTGGAAGTTGCAACTGGTGCCGACTGCAGTGGCTTGCCTCCTTTCGGGGTTTAGGTGCCATGAGCACATTACACCAGTGCTCCGAAGTCTGCACTGGCTCCCTATGTCTCCCCGGGCACCGTTCAAGGTGCTGGTTTTGGGCCTTAAAGCCCTCAATGGTCTGGGCCCCACATATCTGAGACACCACATATCCTTCCATGCCCCATTGTGTCTCCTACAATCAGTCAGGAGCAACTTCCTGTGGGTGTCATCGGTTAGTCTTGTTCGTACAAGGGCTCGCAGGGAGGCATTCTTTCTCAGTTTCTACCCTGATGCTATGAAACTCCCTTCCCCTAGAGATTGACCCCGAGCCTGAGTGTCTTCTGGAGGCATTGTAAGACCTCATTTATAAAGGAATTTGGTGGGCAGGGATATGGGATGGGAGGTTTGGTGGGTGGGTTTGGCCTAGAAGTGTGATATGGGGAGGTGGTATTGGCTGAGGTTTGTTGGGGGGGTTGTGGGAAATTTGAGGTTTTGGCATTTGTTTTTAAGGTTTGTGAGGTGCCCTGAGCCTTTGGGAAGGGCGGCATAAGTATTCGAACAAACAAACAAACAAACAATCATCCACGGGCACCCTTTTTGCAATTTTATCATTCTACCAGGCCTGTACAACATGGGTGCAGAAAGGGATGCTTGGCAGCTGCTCCACAGCTTTCAAAACTCCCTACACAAAGTCCCAGCCTGAACATTTTTCAAAGGCTATAAGACCTATTTATTTGGCTAGGCATTTGGCCAGAGGGGATTGTGTTTGGGACACTATTTTAAATTGGGAATAATAATATATGGCATACCCATCTGGCTCGTCGGCCAAGTTGTATAGAAGAAGTAGCTCCTTGCTGCATCAGAGTGTTGGTGGGTTTTTAAAAAAAACTTTAGGGGAGTTTTATATGACCTCACCTCCACCCCCAAATGCTGTGGCATATGAGAAAAGACAGGAGCACATTTAGGGTGCTACTGAGCCTGCCCTCCTATTATGAATTGATTAGGCAGTTTGGCCATGGTCAGAGACGTAAGAAGGATGAGACCTGAAGAAATTCAGTTCAGCTAATTTGATGCATAAGCCTCAGGCTCGCACAAATCAAGAAGGTCCATGAGAATAAATCTGTAAGTAACTCACACTCTAGCAGAAGAATGTATCTCCAAGGCCACAATAACAACCCAGACAGCCACTCTCTCTGAGATAATGAAGAAGGTCTGAAAGAAAAGGGAGGTAGCCTCAGCAGATCAGAATGGTAATTAGGCAGTAGAGAAAGACTCCTAAAAAGCAAACATAGTTTTGGTGGCTATGCTCCAAGTGATAGAGAAATGAATGGTCAGTTTATTTCTGCATCTGGCATGTTGAAAGAAGGGACCCTGCAACATGTATTCATAATAAATAAAGCTATAAAAGGAAATGCCCGGGGCCTTATCTCTTGTCACTGGCATTTGTGGCCACTAGCATTGTAGTGAGCCAGTGTGGGCCTCTGACCCTTACCATCGCTCTCAAAGATACAGAGACTCCTGTCCAGCTATCTGTTGGGCCCCCTCCTCTTCTCCTCTGAACCAGCTTGCGTCTCGGACCGTGGCCTCTGACACATAAGATATCCTAGGTTGGGTTACTGGGGTTTGTAACTGGTAACACTGCCATGTCCAGATGTTAAGTGTCTATCCAATAAAATAATAATTTATTATTATTATTATTATTATTATTATTATTATTAGAAAGCATTTATATAGCACCAGCAATGTACCTGGCACTTTACAAAATAATTGAATAGGCACGGTCAATGCCCTAGAGCTTACAATCTGAGAGATATGGGGGGGGGGGGAGACAAAGGAAGGGGAACAGAGGGAGAGATAAGGAGTGTAACATTCATGAAGATGCAAGGTCTGAGGTGCATGCGCTTGGCTTGGTTACATCAAGAATGATGGCTGGCTGGTCCATGTGGTGAGGATATGAGGACACAGACCTCAGGTAACAGATTGTACTAGATGGTAGGTATCAGCAGGAGTTAGGTGGGGGGAGCGAGGAGTTGGGGAGGGCAGAGAGGAAGAGGTGGGTCTTGAGGAGGGATTTGAAGATACAAAGGGAGGGGGCGAGGTGGATGTGGGCAGGAAGGGAGTTTGAGGTGTGTGGGGCAGCTAGGGAGAAGGGATGAAGGTGGTTAAGGGAGCAGGGGAGGCATGGGAGGGTGAGAGAGGGGACAGAGGAGGAGCAGAGTTCACAGACTGAAGTATGGAGGGAAATTAGCGCAGAGAGGTAGAGGGGAGCAAGGTTGTGAAAAGCTTTATAGGTGAAGACTAGGAGCTTGTGCAGGATTCATTCAGGAAGAGGGAGCCAGTGAAGAGAGGAGAGGAGGGGCTGCACATGGTCGAAGCGACAGGTGAGGTGGATGACCCCGGCAGCACAGTTTTGAATGGAGATAAGGGGAGAAAGGGAAAGGCCAGTGAGAAGGAGGTTACAGTAATCAAGGCGAGAGATGACCAGGGCATGAACAAGGGTTTTGGCAGAGGAGACAGAGAGAAAAGGTCGAATCTTAGTAATGTTATGGAGGGAGAAGCAACAGGATTTGGCAACAGAGTCGATGTAAGGTTTAGAAGAAAGAGGTGAGTCAAAGATGAAACCTAAGCTACAGCTTGGGGGATGGGAAGGATGGTGACACCATCAATGAGGATCAACAGGGAGGAGGAAGAGGAAGGATGAGGGGGGAAGATAAGGAGTTCAGTTTTAGCCATGTTGAGTTTGAGTTGACGTTGAGACATCCAGGTAGAGATGTCAGAGAGACAGCTGGTGAGGTGAGCTTGAATAGATGGAGAAAGAGGGAGTAGAGAGATAGAGTTGAGTGTCATCAGCATAGAGATGATATTGGAAGTCATGGGAGGCAATGAGTTTGCCTAGGGACAGGGTGTAGATAGAGAAAAGGAGAGGGCCAAGGGGAACACCTTGGGGAACACCAACTGAGAGTGGAAGGAAGGAGGAGGTGGAGTTGGCAAGGGACACATTGAAGGAGCGGTCAGAGAGGTAGGAGGAGAACCAGTCAAGGACGGAGCCACGGAAGCGAAGGGAATCCAGCAAGAGTGAGTGGTCAACAGTATCAAAGGCAGCAGAGAGGTCAAGGAGGACAAGAATGGAATAGAGGCGATTAGATTTAGCCACAAGAAGATCGTTGGTGGTCTTAGTGAGAGCAGTTTCAGTACAGTGAAGGGGGCAAAAGCCAGATTGGAAGGGGTCAAGGGAGGAGTTGGCGGAGAGGAAGTCAAGGCATCGTGAGTAGACAACACGTTCAAGAAGCTTGGAAGCAAAAGGAAGGAGTGAGACAGGACAGTAGCTAGAAGGGTGAGAGGGGTCAAGAGCAAACTTTTTGAGGATAGGCGAGACAGTGGCGTGTTTGAAGGTGGATGGGAAGGAGACTGAGTTATACCCACATACTTTGTCTTGTTAACTGGCGACCTTTGATCCCGTTTGGGGTAAACTGAGGTACAGCAAACTCATTTATTTCCTAACATTCCCCCTCAAAAGATGCCAGCTAGTGTCATTTACAGTGATGCCTACTGCACTGTGCTGGCAATGTGGCTGAAAATCAACAGCTCACCTCAGACAAGCCACTTTAAAACTGTCATATGATGGTTTTTTGACACTCTCATGCCAGGAGAGGTTCAAAACAGTAAGTCAGAGGTGACCGGCTGTGTCTGCATTTCCAGGCCTCTGAGCTATGCAGTCACCAAGGAGCAGGATGCCACAGAAGTGCAACCAGGGGCCAGCACAGCTATGAGAACATAATGATTACTGAGCAGTGTCCTAGACATGAAGGTGATTGCTAGAAGTGGCATGCTGTTACTGTACACCTCTAAAGTTGCTGCGATGATTGTCCATTCCTCTCCAACCCCTTTCCATTGTAAAAGCAAAACTGTCAGTTGCTATGTAAAACCTAGAACAGAGGGTGCAGAACAGAGAATAAGGGAAGATTTACCCAGTACAAGTGAATTGCTTTGTACTGCAGGACGCAGCAAGTAATAGGCATAGAAAAGAAGTAATGAAGGTTACTTACCTGTAGCTGTTTGAGTGGGCCTGATTACTCTCACCACTGAGGGCTACATCTGTATAAAACTGGTGCAGAATTTTCTGGAAGTAGCTCTCCTGAAGAATGTTTCTGTCCCCTCTTGCCCTCCCCATTTCCTTCCAACCACATTGCAGCATAAGCTGGTTGGTATGCTGCAGTGAGGACAGAGAGAAGTGGCAGGAAAGATACCTACATCCCCTTTGCAAGTGTTCACCGTTATGCAGAGATCCTAGCCCCATTTGTGTTCATTATTTGATTCTTGGTTTCCCCTCATTGTATCTAAATTGGAGCAGAAACAAGGTGTTTTTGTATACACAAATACTATTTGCTTTTTCGGATAGCCATCCAAATAATATCCAAACCTGAAATGGATATTTGTATATCCACCTAATCAGATAATGGATACACTGACTGTTTTTACTGTCATGGTGGGTGGAGGGGTGTGTGTGTCCCTTTACACTGATACACACACACACACACACCTCCACCCACGGAGCCTCCTCCAGTTTTCCGGAGGGGTCCATGGGTGGAGGTGGGTGTTGTGCGGGCGCATGCACGCACCCCCACCCATCCCGCTTGATGTTCACATGGGCAAACACCAAACAGACATTCATCCCGCCACCCACCTCTGGCAGTTTACGCGGAGTCCCTCCCGCCCCCGGACACCCGTCCAAACACCGAGCTGGGGGGTGGGGGTGGGGAGGAAGGTCCCTGTAAAAACGGCCACTGTATTTGGTTATATTTCAGGTACCTGAATTTTTCTGGGGGGTTTGGTCATATCAATTTGGATATTTGGTTATTTAAGTAAATATTGAAACAGAAATGCCTGGGGGGAAAATGGCAAGTACAACCTGGAAAACAAACAGGAAGAAATACCTGAATGAAGCAGGGATGAACAGCTGTTCCTATCCATTCTCTCAGACCACATTTGAAGTGTGCAAAATCATCGAATACAACAATATTCATCACAGATATTAATTTCAGCTCCACTTTAAATGTTTGACATGCAAGTGATTTTTTTTCCTGACAGCATCCTCCCAAGGGATTACTTTGATTTATATATCCATTTTGCATTTGTCCCGTCTTCAGTTCAGACTTTTTACATGCCCAAGGAAGGGCCCTGTGTGGCCTGAAAGCTCACCAACAGGAATTAGTTCATTGAAAGATCTCATCTGAACTCCTTTGGGTGTTTTTAGACAGATCTGTGGGTGGCCACACTAGGTCTTCTTCGGGAGGTGAGGGGCATGAGCCACAGTGGGTTTACATGGAGGCAGTTGCTGCTGTGGCCCACTAACTATAGATGCTTGCCACCCTCCCCTGCACCATAGAGCTCTGGGTGATCAGCAGCCGCTCCAGGCTGCCACCTGTAGCTCTATGGTGGTTCCCTGGGGCAACCTGCAGCCGGGAACAGAGCTGTAGCGACCGTCTGCCCTTTGGATAGACTGCTTCTCCACTCCTGGCCAGTACTCTGGGTTTGGGTGTCCTGATCTGCGTGCAGTGCTCCTGGATATTCCAGAGCACTGCCAGTGCTGCGGGCCAAGAGCAGGTGGCACCTGCTCTGCCTCACTCCTGGGCGGCCCGTCCTTACACAGGCAGGCCACCTGGGGGTGAGGCGGGGCGGAGGTGGAGCATGAGTCTGTCTAAAGACACTCTTTGTCTCCATCTCTTACATTTGGGACCAGCACAGGGCAGCAACTGTCTATGAATGCCAGAGCTGGGGGAGGAGCTGAGATTTCCAGAGCTGACAAGGGGAATTGGCCAGCAGGGAGTAGGAGTTCCTTGACCAGTGCGGTTGGGCTTGAGCAGGGAAGGTGGTTCAGCAGGCCCGTCGTGAGGCGCTGACGCTCTACTAGTGGGTGGCTTTAAGCAAAAAGGATGAGGCAGGCCTGCTGGTCTCCCAAGTCCCTGCTCGAGCCTGGCCCCATCCCTACCTCCCTGCCTCCTTCACTCAGCTCCTGCTATGGCGTCAGCCCTTCTCATCCCTCTCATTGGCCCTGGAAATCCCTGCTCCCCAGCTTCAGCACCCATGTCTACTGCCACTCTGGTGACTCCTGCCCTTGATGCCCTGATGTCACCGCCCCAGTGATCCCTAGCAGGGACTCCTCCCTTCTGGATTGAGGATGCAGCTGTTGTTATTGTAAGCAGGGGTCTCCTAATAACAGCAGCAGCAACTGCCTCTGATCTCCATTTCTCTCTCTCTCACACTCACACACACCACCCTTTCTTTCCACCTCTTCTAAGCACTGTAGGATTCATGTTCCAGATGCATGTGTTCTTGCTTTGGTAAGCTACACATTCACATTTGTACCTCCCGAGTTTTCTTTTCAAACCAAGCATTTCACTGGAAGTGCTAAACAGCTATAACTATACGTTAAATTCCATCCATCCATCCATCTAAATTCTCCTCTTGCCCATTGCAGTTTCCCTGTAGTTTACTACCAGGGCATCAATAAGAAATGTGGGAGATAGAAAGCCATCATTGCCTAAAAACTTTAAAAGTCCTCTTGTGCAATCTGATCAATCGCATAAACCCCCATCCTTGGCTCACCCCTACTATCAGCCACCTCTGATCCTGGTCTCAAGCAACTGAGCACCTCTGGCAGAAATCTCATGAGTTCTCTGACTTCCTCCACTGTAAGTTCTTTCTGCATTTAGCGATGCCCTCTCCCTAGCCAAAGACCGCTATTACTCCACATTAATCAAATCTCATTCCTGCAACCCCTGCCGCCTCTTCTCGACATTTGCTTCCCTGTCCTCCCCACAAGATTGATAAACTCCGTCTTGCTATTGTTTCTCAATCCTCTCCCTCCCCTGCTATTCCCCCTCCTGACTCTCTTCTCCCAAGCTTCTCTTGATGAGGTCAAATCCCTCTTCCATTAATACAACCCCTCCATTTGCCCCCCTTGGCCTCATTCCCCCTCTCCTCCTAACGGTGATTGCCCCCACTGTTGTGCCGTCTCTGCTGCACATCACCAATCTCTCCCTCTCTACTGGGTCATTTCCTTTGGCTTTCAAACAAGCCACCATCTCCCCTATCCTTAAGAAGGCCCTTTTTGACCCCTCCTGCCCTTCCAGCTATTGCCCCGTTTCACTCCTACCCTTCACTTCCAAGCTCCTGGAGCGAGCTGTTACACACGCTGTCTGGACTTCCGCTCTTCACATTCTTCCCTTGACCCCCTTCAATCAGGCTTCCACCCTCTCCACTCAACTGAGACAGTCCTCGCCAAAATCACCAATGACTGTCGCTTCGCTAAAGGCCTCTAGTCCATTTTTGTCCTCCTTGATCTCTCTGCTACCTGTGACACTATCAACCATGGCCTCCTCCTGGATTCACTATACTCCCTTGGTCTCAGGGACTCTGTTCTCAAGTGGTTCTCCTCATCTCTCTTGAACCACTCTTTCAATGTTGCTCTTGCTGTTACCTCCTATACGTCACTTCCCCTCTCTGTGGGAGTTCCCCAAGGCTCTGTCCTGGGCCCTCTGCTCTTCTCCCTTTACACTCTTTCCCTGGGTAAACTCATTGGGCATTTTTACACACACCTTAAAGTGCTGGTCTTTCAATCTTCTGGGTTTACAAGTCAGTTCCTGCCTGCATTCTTTTCTCTCTCACACNCACACACACACACACACACACACACACACACACACACACACACACACACCTCTGAAGCAGTTCCTGGATGAATTCTTCACACACACAGACACAGCCCTGAGGGAGCCTAAAGTAGCCGCAGCTGTAGATGTGAGGGGCTGCCATGGAAACCAAGTGACCACAGCTGCCTGGAGCAAAGCAGTTTACCAGGAGAACATTTTTACACACACAAGTTCTGGGAGACACCCAGATGTTACAGGATCCAGATTTGTAAAACCACAGAGATCAAGGACTTCTTAAATCTGTGAGAACGTACAGAAGTTCAAAGAGCCAGATGTTCAAGATCTGGATGAGACACACACAAAGTTCAGGATGTAACAGCAAACATGCAGGAGAAATGTGTTGTAAAAACACCCATTGAAACCCACGGCTTCCAGTATCACCTGTATGCTGATGACACGTAATTCTCTCTCTCCACTCCCGTGCTCTCCCCCCCTCCATCCATTCTCATATCATTAATTGTCTCTGAAATCTCTGCCTGGATGTCTCACCGCCAACTCAAAATTAATATAACCAAGACCGAACTCCTTATCTTTCCCTCAAAACGTTCCCCTCCTACTTCCTTCTCAGTTTCTATTGAGGGAGTCACCATCCAGCTGGTCCCTCAGGCACGTAGCCTAGGATTCATCTTTGACTCCTCAGATCCAGGGGGTTGCTAAATCCTGTCGCTTTGCTCTGTATAATATTGCTAAAATCCAGCCCTGCCTCGCTGTTGCCACCATGCTCTAGTCATCTCTTGCCTTGACCACTGCAACTTCCTCCTTATTGTTCTCCCCTTCTCTGATCTCACCCTCATCATCTCTGTTCAGCACTCTGCTTCCAGTCATCTACCTTGCCCATCGCTTTGACCACGTTCAGTCTCTCCTCTCCATCCTGCACTGGCTCCCTCTATGTGAACACATTTGGCACAACCTCCTGATCTTCACCTTCAAGACTCTTCATGGCCTTGTTCCCCCATATCTGCTCTTGTATCCTGCCATGCTCCTGCTTAGGAACTTTGTTCCTCCTCTGTCCCCACCCGCACCTGCTTCCAACCCCCTTTTTCTTCTAAATGCCTTCGTCCCTTCTCCCTTGCTGCCCCTCATGCCTGGAACTCCTTCCTGGATACATTTGCTCTGCCCCTTCCCTCCCAACTTTCAAATCCCTCCTGAAAACCCACCTCTTCCGTCAGGCCTTCCCTAGCTTATCAGGAGTGAAACCGCGTCCTCTTCCCCCTCTTCAGAATCTAGTTCCTTGTAACTAAGTGAAGCATGCACATCTGAAACTTCTCAACCTCATGAATGTAGTCTTGTCTCTCCCAATGGTCACCTCTCCCTTGTCTCCCAGATTGTAAGTCCCCTGGGGGTAGGGACCTGGCTAACTATTGATTGTACAGTGCCAGGTACACTGCTGGCATTAAATAAAATAATAATAACAACAATACTTATTAAAACATTAGATATCCTGCCCCTCCTGCCAAAGGCAGTTCGGAGCGGCTTACAATATATAAAAATACACACACACCCAGAAAAAGAGCGAGGAAAAAAAATAAAAACCCCACCTTTACCACCCCCATAAAAATAAAAACCCACCCTCACCCATCTCCCTTGCCAAAGGCCTGTAGGAAGAGTCAGGTCTTGCATTGACATCAAAAAGAGGCGAGATCCGGGGCCACCTGGGCCCTGCCAGGAGGGAGTTCCATAGTCTTGGCATGGCCACCAAGAACGCCCTCTCCTGGGGGACTTCGAGAAGGGCGCTTCTGGTCAACTGCAGGAGCCAATCCAGGGCATGGGGAGAGAGGCGATCCCGCAGATGTATGGGTCACAAGCTGTGTAGGGCTTTATAAGTAAGAATCAGCACCTTGAATGGGGCCTGGAAGACTATAGGCAGCCAGTGCAGAGAATGGAGCACCGGTGTAATATGCTCCCGGTGACCCGTTCCCATAAGGAGATGGGCTGCCACACATTCTGCACCAGGCTGCAGTCTCTGAACAGTCACCATGGGTAGCCCCACGTAGAGCTCGTTACAATAATAAATAATATCTTTGCAACTCCAACATTACCCATTTTCATATATCTCTCCCAGTTGCTAAGTCTATATGAATTGAGATAAATGAGATCGTTTGCAATCAGTCAATCCTGCCAAATTCAAATTGGCAACTGCGGTACTTTATACGCACGTGTGTGTGTGCACGCACATGCATCAATGTGTTGGGTTTCTTTTGCAGGATGAAATGAGGGACTCAGTCTTAACTGCTTCTTTGTGTAACACAGGCAGCAATCTCTCTCCCCCCCCTCCCCCTCATACCCCATCCATAAAAATAACCAATTTTCTCTCACAGGTCCAAGTCCTGCAAACTTTAGTCTCTTCATTGGAAAAGTGTGCAGAATCATCTGTAAGTTGTCCAAAGCTTATGAAACAGAGGAAAATTTACCTCCACATTTTCCCACAGCTACTAGTAGGGAAGATTTCCCCAGTCCAAGTATGGTAACTATGAATAATCCAATTTGATTGGCTCAAGTTCCCTTTCACAGGAGAGATGGGGGCCGGTGACAGTGCGCCTGCTAGGACACATGGGGCAGTGCCTGTCCTAGCCCCCAGGACTCTCTCCACTTCCCCATGAAGCTTTAAGTCTTGAAAATAAAAAAGAATTTACCAGTCGGTCTGCCACTGGATGCGGAGCTGGGTGCACTGCTAAAGCAGTTTGTGGGGTGCCCACACTTCCGGGTCTGGCTGGAACATAGTGCGCAAGCATGCGCGCTATCTTCTGCAAGTCCTCACAACGCAGGCTGCAAGAAGAGTCAGAGGTCAATCTCTGTGCATGCATGTGCAGCACTGGGGCCAGGCAGGGCCAGACCAAGCAACAAAAGCCCACAGCTGCGCAGTGGGCTGGGGAATTGGAACCGAGCCGTTGCAACTGGTCTGGTGCAGGGTCCCCCGCCTCTTGGCAAGTTGCTAACTAAGGAATCCTTTAAGGGTCAAACAACTCAAATCGCAGTATGGGCGGCTGGGCACTCAGTCTATACTGAGTGCATTGGGAAAAGAACTTTTAATAATCTGTCACTAGAGGGCAGTGTTGCACAGAATCCAACGCAGGGGGAAATGCTGCTATTTAAAAGGATGCCTGGATGGCAGAAGCAGGCACCCAGGCCAGGGGACTTAAGTCAAAGTATGCTCTCGGTGCTGGGAACTGCAGCTGCAGGGGGAGTTGGGGAGAGGCAGGCTGGAGGAGGAGGAGCTCTGTGTGTTCTGTGGTGTGCTGCGCTGGCTTTTTTTCTCACGTGGCTGGCTGGCTGCTCAGAGTCAGGCACCATTTAACTGGAGCTGTGTGCCCTGTTGTGTGACTGCTGATTGGCCTGGCCCTGGACTGGATTTTGCCTGTGGCTGGCACTGCACGCACCTCTCTTTCCTGGTGGGGTGGGTGAGTACATTGATATACATTCATGGGTTTTGAAAGGAGGAGGATTGTGTGATGGGATTGGGACATTAATTCACCAGAAATTAATTCATTGAGTTATGAGTTATAAATTATTTTGTAAATTGTTTGTTGTCTCTATAGGAAGAAACAAGGAACTTGCTTGCTTCTTGGAAGGGGTGGGGGTTGATGATCACTGAACCCAAGTCTGCCTGGCTGATTCTCAGGTGGAGAGGGGAAGGGATCACCTTTGCTATGAGAGCAGTGAGAATATTCTCACGAGATGAAAAAAAAGCCCACAGAATTTCTCCCCCCCCCCCCCCCATTTTGAAAAACTGTCTGAACAGATTACTTCACAATTATTTTGGTTGTTTGGTTATTTTAAATATTTTAGGATTTATTTTTATTTGTTGCTTAGGGTTCTGGAGTATTTTGGTTTGGTTATTTTAAAGTATACATTGAGATACAGTTTTGGATATATGTTTGGTGACTAAGAACATTTGTTTTGTTGATTTGACACACATTCTTGTGTGGTTTTAATGTTTTGGAATGAGGAAATACCTGCATTAGCAACTTTGAATTTTGTCCCCCACTCTTCCACCAATTCACCCACATCCCCCATTAGCCACATGTTCTACTGGCTAATGTTGTCTTGGCTATTCTAACCCTAACCTGCCTGGCTGGCAGCTGGCTTTTACCCTGAGAAGAACTGTGCAGTATGGTTGGGGTCCTGGGAAACCCCATGCTGCTTTTATGGTGTGCTAAGGACTGCACATGATATTGTTGTCTTAAGATGGTTTGCTTTACTTGCTCTGTCTTTGTATGATGTATTGCTGCTTTCCTTCTCCCCTCCCAAGCATGAGTAGAGACACCATTTTCTAAATTTGTGGGATTACTGACCATGGCTACTCTTCTTTAAAATGGTCCCTTCGCTGTTTCGCTGCTGCTCCCTGCTGGAAAGTAGTTTCTGGCCTCTCTGCTTGTGAATGTGCTTTTGACCATCTTGCCTGCGATTTTGTTGAGAAACAGAAAAGGATTGTTTAAATTTGGTTTATCCAGCCCTGGGCCCAGGCGGGGTGCAAAAGATAACCCCTGACCTCATCTTACAGCATGTCTAGGCTGCTGCTTTGATGGGGATGGTTTGGTGGCAACACAGGCTTGAAACTGGCCAAACTTTTTTAAAAGGCCTGTTTCTTTGGACGGGTATTTGGCTGTTGGGGATACAGTGTAGGTACTAGGGATGCTTGTCTGAATGGGGCTGGTTTGGTGGCAACACAGGCCTGAAACTGGCCTAACTTTTTAAAAAGGGCTGTTGGTCTGGCTCTGCTTCTAGACCCTCCAGCTAGGCACCGCCCCTAGGCTTGCCGGTGGGAGGTTCAACCTGTCCACTGTCCCACCAACCACCACTGATGGGGGCAGAACTCCTCTTCAGGCAGCTGTCACCTCACAAAGGTTTCCCTGGAATGTTAGCCTGCAATTTCAGCTGTCAAGTTGGAGTCAAGTTGTGAGCCTGCCAATGGGTGCATTATGGGGCCTCTCCAAACTTGTGTGGACTCCAGTTAATGTAAGCGTAATTCTGTGCTGCAGGATCAAGACTCTCTTCCATTTTCAGGGCTTTTGATTATGAGCAAAGCAGTCACTCAGTTTCATAATGTTGGCAAGTCCTTTGAAAGGTGTAAATAAACCAGTAGGGTTCAATCTGCCTCCCCTCCCTCCCCATTCAGTGAGAGGAGCAAACCAGTGCAGAACTGAACCCTTGATTGTTTGCTTTGAGTCCCCCCCTTGAACCACTGTCCACAGAGCTTCTCTTATGAAGTGAAGAACTACAGGTGTTTGGAGAAAATAGGACCAGTTCTGCTCTTCTGGTCACAACAAATACCAACAACCCACTTCTGGCTCCTTGAATAAGAATCACAGTAAGACCAACTACAGGTGGTCATAGCCTGGGCCGTATCCAGGCAAGTACAGACACTGTGACCGGACAGGGCCCTGTATGTTGGGAGCCCCATAAGAATCTCAATACAAAGGGTTCATGAATAAACCCGAAATGACAACCTGAATGCGAGAAGCAGTGGTGTAAACAACAAGCCCACAGGTCCCCAAAGGCAGGGAGCACCAGCCTACAGAAGGGTTGTAACAATTCAGAAGGGGTCCCTAACCATTTGGGCCCTTGTGTAAACTGAAAACAATTCTGCAGGTGTAACATACAGGTCTGCAATGCAGGGAGACCTGACCCATAAAAGGGATAGTATGTTTAATGGAACATCAAAAATGAATCGTGGGAACATTTTCCATTTTCTAATGGGTGAGTCACAGTGTGTCCATCAATCATTCAATGTTAGGAGAGGGCCCGCACCACCATTTTACATGGGGTTCCAATTTCCCTGGACCCAGCAGTGTTCCTTGCTTAGCACTTGTAGTCCACAAACCAGTATATTTATTTATTTAGTCGACTTCTTAGCTGCCCCCTCCTACCGCAGCAGCTCGGGGCAACATTCAACAGGACTAAAACATAAAAATACAACATAATAAAAACTATCAAAATATAAACAATAAAATATAAAATCTATAGAACTCAGGCAGAGCCAAAAAACCCTCCTCCCTTCCAACCCTCCCCCACCCCACCCCACCCATCTCCCTCACCAAAAGTCTGGCAGAACAGCCAAGCCTTATACTGTCTCTAGAAAGAGGGGAGATCTGGTGCTAGGTGGACCTCCGGCATGAGAGAGTTCCATAGCTGCAGTGCGGTGACCAAAAACACCCCCCTCATAATTGCCACCCGGGATACCTGGGGAACTCCGAGGGAGGCATCTGCAGCAGACAGCAGGCATCTGTCCAGAGCCCAGGGAGTGAGGTGATCCTGGAGATAAGTGGGGACCAGGCCGTTTAGGGCTTTATAGGCCAATACCAACACATTGAATTGGGCCAGGAAGACTATAGGCAGCCACTGCAGAGAAAGAAGCACTAGAGTAATGTGCTCGTGGCAACCCATCCCTGTAAGGAGATGGGCCACCTCATTCTGCACCAGCTGCACCAATGGTAGCCCCACATAGTGCGTGTTGGAATAGTCCAGTCTTGAGGTGATAAAAGCATTGATGATGGTGGTCAGATCTGTGTCCGAGACATATGGATGAAGCTGACGAACCAGATGTAATTGGCAAAAAGCTCCTTTCGCCACGGCCGCCACCTGGGCATCCAGACTGAGCTACGAGTCCAGGAGCATCCCCCAGAGTACATTCAATGATGGGGACTACCACCCCCTCAGCCCTACCCAGCACCATCACCTCTGTCTTGTTGGGATTCACCTTCAGACCTCTTGCCCTTATCCAGTACCCCACAGCTGCCAAACACCAGGTAAGCACTGAGGCTGTCGGGTCTGGGTCAGCTGAAAAAGACAGGTAAGTTGGGTGTCATCAACATACTGATGACACTGTACAACAAACCTTCGAATGACCTCACCCAAAGGCTACATGTACGTGTTGAACAGGAAAGGGGACAGAATAGAACCTTGCGGGACTCCATAGGTGAGTTCCTGGGGAGAGGATGAACACTCACCCAACACTACATGCTGTGTTCTTCTGCCAGGAAGGAACAGAATCATTCAAGAACAGTCCTGCCCACCCCGGTATAAAATGCAGCTGAAAGCTCTAACAGGAACAACAGGGTCGAGCAACCCTAGTCTAGTTCACGGCAAATGTCATCAACCAAAGTCACAAGCACAGTCTCGGTGCCAAATCCCAGATGAAAGTTGGACTGTGAGGAATCTAGAAAACTGACTTGGTCCAGATGCTCCTGAAGCTGCTGAGCCAGTACTTGTTCTATAACCTTCCCTAAAAAGGGAAGGTTAGAGACAGGCTGATAGCTGGCGAGGAAGCCAACGTACAATGATGGTTTCTTGAGCCAAAGCAGTCCGGCACTCTGCTCTCCCTAAGGGAGATGTTGACCACCCCAACCAACAACGGCCCCAACGTCTCCCGGCTGGCCTTAACCAGTCAGGATGGGCACGGGTCAAGTTCACAAGAGGTGGCCCTAACAGCACCCAGGGCATCCTCCACATCAGCAGGTGACACCAACTGAAACCGATCCCATAAAACAGAACAAGACGGGGCTTCCATCACCTCTGGTTTTCCCATTGCCCTAAGCACAGCATCAAAGCTGTGGTGAATTCGAGCGATTTTATCTACAAAAAAGTCAACAAAAATGTCACAGCCAGCACTGGAAAACTCTGGTGGAGGGAGGCCAGACTGACCAGCCCCCTCACCACCTGGAAAAGCTCAGTTGGATGCAACTTTGCAGATGTTATGAGAGCAGTAAAGAAACCCTTCTTTGCTGCCCGCACAGCCACGACATAGATACGTAAACTGACTCTGTGCCACAACCGGTCAATTTCAGCACGCGCACGATGACACGGTCACTCCAACCGCTGCCCTTCTCGCTTCATCCATCGCAGGTTCTCTGTAAACCAGGGGGACCAGCATTGTTGGCGGTCAGGGAGCAGATGCCTAGGAGGTGTTCAGTCAATGGCCTCAGTAAGCAGGGTATTCCAAAAAGCCACGAGGTCATTGAGTGAGTGGCTGTCGAGAACTGAGGGTAACTCACCAAGATCATCCCAGAACCTGAAAAATATCAGGTCAAAAGTATGCCCTCATGGGTTGGGCCAACAAACAACTGAGACAGTTGCCTGGTTGCCATGGCAGCCATAAACTCATGCTCCACTCCCCCAAGACTTAGTATATGAGAACATACTAAACTAAAGTCCATATGCTCTGGTGGGAAGGGATCATTTTTGGCCAAAGAAGTAATGCGGAAGGCATGGCTAGAGAGGGAGGGAAGTGGTTTACTGTCACAGAACTCAACAAAGTTTGTCAGAATAGTTAACTGTATCCTGCACAGGTCCAATGACCCCTTCCCAGTCTATCACCATATTCGTAGTGCCCAATCACACAACAGTTAAAATGGGGAGTAGTATAGTGATTTATGGGTGGTGATGTCATGTGTGAACTTCAATGGAGCTACTCTGGAGAAAGCGCAGGGCCTATACTTACCGTGTTGCTGCAATTTGTGGCATTTCCTCATGGAATCATCTCCTGGTGAGTAGCTGAACTCATGAGGAAGCTACAGCAGGGCCTTTAAATCCCAGGTTGTGTAAGCCAGGTGTGGATTTGACACCATTTCCCTCTGGAAGTCAGCCCAAGCCCTTTCCAGATCCACAGAGGAACCCAACCCTGGGGGGTTAGGAGGGTGTTGGATTTGGGGCCCTAGGGCTGAGCACAGATAGTGTGCCAGTTTTAAGGCAAGAGAAAATCCCCTTGTCCTTCGCCTCCTATCAGAGAAGCCTGTAATTTACATTTAGATTTATTTCATTTTATTTCTCATGCTGAGCAAGTCCTACAGCTGAGGACACTTTGGCCTGCAAAGCCTTTTTCAAACAGCTGAAGCTGCAGTCTCATCCTCTTTTCAAACTGTCAGACATCAGGTGCTGACCCGGCCCCATTAACCAATTACCTGCACATCACATGATTAATCTTTCATTGCTGTTTGATCAAGTTCACTTTCCATCTCCACATTATTCCTTTCACAGCCCCACTAAGTAAAATCTTCATGGTTTTGACACTTTTCTCTTCTTTTTTTGCGCACTCTGGCCTGTGCTGTGTCAGCCTGGGAAAAGAAATGGCAGTAGCTGTAATTTAGAAATTCATCAGTTCAGGCTGACCTGATCCCAGAGTTAGTAACTTCTGAACAGGGGTGAGAGCACCATAAAGGCTCCTGGGAGAAAAGGAGCTCCCTGCAGACAGGGCTTAAGTTGTGCCAGGACTTGCCAGGCCTCAGTCTGATGCCTCTGTTCATGCCATGGCACTTCTTGCAGACCCTGTCACTGGGTGTGGCCACATGATGCCCTTACTGCACCTTGGGCAACCTTACCCCACTTTGGGCAGCTTTACCATACGGTTGCCAGATGTTCATCCTGCCAGCAGGGTGGAGCACACAGCTGGCTGCTACATGCTGCATCCTCTGAAAAAGGCCAAGGACACAGCGTGTAGCAGTCTTACCCAAAGTTGGGTAAAGCTGCCCAAGGCATGGTAGCAGGGGCGGCTGGTGGGTTTTGTTGTTGGAGGGGCACTGGGGCAGTAAGGCCGGGCCTAGGGGCGGAGCCAGGGGGACGGTAGGTGGAGCCAGGGGGACGGTAGGCCAGTGGCATGGCATAACCCATCAGCAAGGAGTTCCCAGGGTTAACATTGGATAGAAGAAAACACAGTCTACATGCACATCAAGCTTAAAATAAATAATGTATAAACCCCAAACACAGGGAAACACAGAAAACACTGGCAGAACAATGGCAAAACACAGCAGCAAATAGTTCCCAGGGTTAACATCAGATGGAAGAAAACAGTCTACATGCACATCAAGCTTAAAATAAATAATGTATATACCCAAAAGCACAAAATTTCCAGCATTG
>QEPC01013045.1:1912041-1954673 GCA_003113815.1 Sphenodon punctatus
TCCCCCCTTCCACCCGCGCAGCCTGGGAGGGGGAGGGAATTTATTTTAATTTATTTCATTGGTTTCAATGGGGACACAGCGCCCCATTGAAACCAATGCAATAAATCCGGTACCGGTATACCGGATTTAAACCGGGAATCTGGTTTTTGGGAAACCGGTAACCGGTAAATCCGGTAGCCGGTATTGGGCCCGGGGTCCCACCCCTAGTCATTATGGATGGCTTTGCGACTGGAGGGTTCCCCAACTGCCTGGGTGCTGTGGATGGCACCCACATAGAGATCCTCCGCTGGGGAGGCCGTGGAATATGTTAACAGACACGGATACCACTCCCTGCAGCTGCAGGCTGTGGTGGACCACCGAGGGTGGTTCATAGACATAAGGGGGGGTTATCCCCCATCACCCTATTTATTGTATTTTTATATTATCCTGGCCTGTTCTTTGGTGTGTTTTTATATATTTTTATACTTGTATTTTATATTTGTTAGCCGCCCCGAGCTGTTTGCAGGAGGAGTGGGATATAAATTGATGAAAATAAATAAATAAATAAATAAATAAAATTAAATCTTTACAGGCAACTCTGGGTGTAGCCATGATGCCCAGATCATGACCATCTCCCCCTTCTATTCCCGGATGTACCGTGGGGACTTTGCGGACATGGCAATGACCCGGATCGAGGGGGTGCTGATGCCCGCCTGCATCCTGGGGGACCCGGCCTATCCTCTCACCCGGTGGCTGATGAAGGCATACCTGGTCGCCCGGAACCCTGTGGAGACTCTCTACAATACCCGCCTGTGTGCAAGCAGGACAGTGGTCGAGAGGGCCTTCAGGGCCCTCAAACAGCACTGGAGGAGCCTCATGGGCCACCTGGACTACACAGTGGAGACCTCAATCCTGGTGATTGGGGCCTGCTGTGTGCTGCACAATGTGTGCGAGACCGATGGGGGTGCTCTCGAATACCCCATGCCCCGGCACCTTCCCGGCCCTGTGCCCCTGTATGTGAATGCAGAGAACCCGCAGGAGTACCGATACGCAAAGCGCATCCGTGCTGCCCGGACCAGGCGGATCAGCTGGGAGGCCGAGGCGTGGGGCGCACACACCCGTCTCGACCACCCTGGGGACCCCACCAGCACCCTGGGTGCGTCCCTGTACGGTCACCTGCCCGCCCACAGTCCCGAGCCCATGAACGTACCCAAGGAAGCAATAGCGGTGCCCAACCCTTTATTTCCACACTCAGTTACACGTGTCCCCACCACCACCGCCACCACCACCCACGTCCCTGTGCCGTGCTCTCCCACTCAGACTTTTATTTATTTATATTTATATATAAACTTTTATCCCACCCCTCCTGCCATGCAGCTCGGGGCAGCTCACAACATTTTTAAAGGACAATAAAAACAATTAAAATAATCATCAATATTATAAAACAATCAAACAGGACTAGGAAAAACAATCTAAACCAAAAATAGGTGGGGGAACTAAAATCCCCATACCCTACCCACCCTCCCTCCCAAAGGCCTGGGCAAACAGCCAGGTCTTACAATTTTGCCAGAATATTAACAGGCATGGGGCCAGGCGAGCTTCCTCCGGAAGGGAGTTCCACAGCCACGGTCCCACTACCGAGAATGCCCTCTCCATCATGGCCCCCCGCTTAACTTCTCTCCCCCTTTCCCCCGTCCCCCCCATCTCTGCGGTCTCCCCCTCGGGTTGCTGTGGAGCTCTGGTAGCTTCCCTCCCCCCCACTTTCCATGTCCCCAACTGTGTCCTGGGAGGCCTTGGTGTCCTGAGGGGCGGGCGGTGGTGGGAGGGCGGTTGCTCCCTCTGGAGGCCTACAGGGACCGGGAGGTGGTGTCAGGTCCTGGGGAGAAAGAGGGATGGGGTTGCGGCTGTGCCACTGCTTCGGGGCTTACGGGCCCCAACGGGGCTCCATGCAGACGCGGTGTGCCGCTGCCCCACCATTACTGATGGCGGGCGGGGGGCAGAGACAGAGCAATGCAGCGTCCCCAGGTATCCCGGCAACCTGGGATGCCTTGCGCAGGTGCAGCCCTGACCCGGAAGGAGAACCCCGATGCTCAGCGCATTTGCGAGCACGAATGGGGCAGAAACCTATTTAAATCCCACAGGGGTTCATTGCTGGTGATCGGACCTGTGCTGTGAGACTGGCCCCGAGCGTTCTGTGTATAGTTGTAGCAGAGAGTGAGATGGATAACGTGTCTGAAAGCGAGTGTGTGCGAGGTGAAAGGTGAGTGCGTGGGTGATTGCTTTTTCCCTAGGGTTCGTGTGCGGCATGTGGGTGAGTCGGCCTTTTCCCCATCCCCCTTTTGTCCTAGTGCGTGTGCCCTATACCTCCTTATATTTTGTCCCTTGGATCCCTAGGCCTCAGTCCTCCCTCTGAACCACCACTGAACCTGCACCCCCCCATCCTTGGTCCCCGGATACGTCGGTGAGTGAGACCTATAGAGTGGGCATCGCTCTGTTTGCCGGTCCCCATGATGAGCATCGGCTAGGGGCAGCTCTTGCAGCTTACTCCCAATGCCACTATAAGACCCTGAGGGACCTTTTTAACAATGTGTGTTGCCCTTGTGATTGGAGAGTGAGTGACTTCTACCCCTCCAACCCTTTCCCAACCCTAATAGTATCACCAGCAACTCCAGACCCTTTAGGGCTGAGGAGACATGGAGCCCGGAGCTGTAGGTGGGGTGGAGGCAATGCCTCCTGGGGCAATAAGAAAGACCCTACTCATTGGTCCCCCTTTGGGGGATGTGGGGCTGCCCCCCCCCATCCATGGGAACTCCACCCGTGGGTGTCAACCCCACAGGGACAGAGGGGCCGGATTTGGCCCGAGCCATACAATCACTAGCAATGGACATCCGAGATTTACAGGAGCGTCCAGCAGGCCTTAACCTCCGAGAACCCAAGGGCCCTAATATTGCTAAGTTCAATGGAGACCGAAAGATGTTTCGAGGTTTCCTGGCCCTGTGTGAACTAGCTTTTTCCGTACAGCCCCAGACCTACACTGCTGACCAAGCAAAGGTTTCCTTTATTACTGGTCATTTAGAGGGCCTAGCCTTGTCTTGGGCTACTCCCCTATTAATAAGCCAAGACCCCTGATCCAGGATTATGCCACCTTCAAGAGGGAATTTACCTTTCTGTTCGATTACCCTCAGAGTTAGGGACGCGGAAACCGCAATCTTAGAACTAAGGCAAGGGCGTGGGTCTTTACTAGAGTATGCAACCCACTTCCAACAATTAGCAGTTGAACTTGCCTGGTCAGACAATGTCCTAAAGGTAATGTTTAGAAAAGGGTTAAGCGATGAAATCAAAGATCAGTTGGCTTATGTACCCCTTCCGGCAAAATGGGCAGAGTTGGTGACCCTTGCCATACAGATTGATGAACAACTGGCAGAGCGTCGACGGGAGCATTAAGGAAACCGAGGGGTGCCGCGGCCGCCCGCCTGCCCCCTGTCCCGTGACATGGCTGCGGGGTCTCGGGCCCCAACCCCCCTCGGATTGGCAGCCGGTGCCCCCCCCAGCACTCTTCCCCCCCACTTGGTGGTGTGCCTCACCGGGGACCATTGGCTGTTCCTGGAACTGCTTTCCGGCATCCTCGTCACCCGTATGTCGCCGGTGCTGGGGCATGTAATTTCCTGTGAGGATATGGGAGGGATTGGGTGAGGGTGGGCTGCCCTTGTCCCCCAGCGGCCCCCAGGGCCCCCTTCCCATGTTCTGGGGTGTCCAGGGTGGCTGGGGGTGGCCCCGTGCCTGGTGTGTCCCCATCCCCCTGACCCTTCCCCCCAGTCTGGCCCCCCTCCCACCCCCGTGCTTACCCTCTATGTCCATCTCAGAGCCCTCTGAGGCCAGTCCCTCGGTGTTGCTGGGGTCCCCCTGTGTCCACTGGCTGAGGGTGACCAGTGTGCCAGCCTCGGAGTCTCCCGGTCCAGACAGGGGATGGGGGCTGCTGGGGCTGCGGCTTGTGGGAGGCGTTCAGGTCCCTAAGGTCCCTGTGCCTTCCTCCTGGGGGGTGGGGGCCCTGGAGCCTGTGTCCTCACTGGGGGCAGCGAGAGGAGGGGGTACCTTGGGCCGTTCCCTGCCCTGTACCACGGCACTCCCCACAAGGCACAGGGCAACAATGGAGCCCTTCATATGGAGTATGCGGTCCAGGGCGTCAAAGTAGGGGGCTGTCTGGGCTCTGTGTCCGGACCGCCGGTTGTTGTCCTGAATGACTTTGTACCCCCTCTTTAGTTTCTTCACCTTTGAGTGGCACTGGGCCACAGTCCTGTGATGGGCCACCGCCTCCATGTCCCGCACGATCTCCTGGAAGACGTGCTCGTTCCGCTGACTGTCTGCGAACTCTAGTTGATGCTCCAGGGTCCCACAGATGCGAATGAAGTTCTGCATTTTCCTGTGTCCCCATTGCCCCCCTCGATGGAGCCGTCTCCAGGGCTGCCTCTCCGGCTGCTGCTGCTGCTGTCCCTCCATGGGCCCTCCAGGTCCTTCACCTCCTGGCCAGTGCCCATCTCCTCTGGGGGCTCGGGCTTCTGGGCCCGCTTCTGTGTCTGTGGGTCATGGGGGGGTGTTGGTTTGCCCCTGTCCTGTGGCCCCACCCCTTCCCCCCCTCCTTCCACCCAGGCTGCCCCCTTGGTGCCCCTGTGCCGTCGGGTCCCCCCCTTCAGTTCCCTTACCCGTTTCCGGGGTGCCTCGTCCCGCGGTCTGGTTGCCGTCTCCAGGGCTGCCTCTCCGGCTGCTGCTGCTGCTGTCCCTCCATGGCCTGCAGGTGCATAACTACTCCCTCCTCCGTCTGCGCCTCCACCACCTCCTCCTCCTCCCTTGCTCTCTCCTACCACTCTCCGCTCCCTTCCGACTCGCTCCATCCCGCCACGTCTCCCTGCTGCTGTGTGCCCTTTAAATCTCCCTCCCCAGCCTGTGGTGTTGCTGGTTGCCTGGCAGCAACGCTGCGTGCTTTGTCCCCGTCTGGGAATTATTTAGGTTGATTCTGGCCGGTGGTAGCCATTCAGACATTACTTTTTATTGTTTCCTGTTGGGAATTGCATTGACCATGCTTTCGGAGATGGTCTGGGTCGGAGCTCTGGAAGCGTGGTTGATTTTGACCCCTGGTGGGGATTGACTGTGGTGAACATCTGGCACCCGCGAAACAGATGTTCAGGGTGCTTTGGCCCCGCTGCGGGATTGAGTGTGGTTCCACTGTGATCTCGTAACGTCTGAAAATACTCCCTGGCTGAAGAACTATACTCAAAAAAGTGACAATCAGTTGGGTGAAAACAGACATAATGCTAACTTTAACACCACTTTAATATTTCTTATGTATGTTGCAGGGCTGAATACGGCAGCAATACAGCCCTGAAACATGCATAAGAAATGTTAAAGTGGTGTTAAAGTGGAGTTATCATTATGTCTGTTTTTACTCAAGTGGCTGAACTGCAAAGAGGTATCAAGTGGGATCCCAGAGGGTCTAGTGCTATTCATCTTTTATTAACGACTTTGATGAAGGGGTGGAACAAACACGTATCAAGTCTGCAGGTGACACAAAACTGGGAGAAGTAGCTAACACCTTAGAAGGTAACATTAAAAACAAATCTGGATAGGTTGGAAATCTGGGTTGAAATTAAGAAACTGAAATTTATTTTTTTATTTTATTTAAAGCATTTATACTCCGCCCCTCCTGCAGACAGCTCGGGGCAGCTTCCAACAATATAAAACAATCGGCAAATTCAACCAAGTTAAGTGTAAACTGTTAATCTAGGGAAAGAAACCCAAATGCACAAATAAAAGATTGGGGGATATCTGGTTTGGCAGCAGCAAATGTAAAAAGAAGCTAGGGATTCTGATTGATCGCAAACTGAACATGAGTCAGCAATGTGGTGTAGCAGCAAAAAATGCTAATGTAATTTTAGGCTGCACTAATGAAAGCAGTATTTCCAAGTCAGTAATAATTTTGCTATTCAGCGCCGCTCAGTCCTCACCTCGAGTACTGTGTCATTTTAGGCACTTCATTTTAAGAAGGACATTAACAAGTTGGAGTGGTTTCAGAGGACAGTAACAAAGATGATTAAGAATTTGGAAAGCAAATCATACGAGGAAAGCTTGAGGGAGTTGGGTCTGTTTAGCCTAGTGAAGAGAAGATTAAGGGGAGACATGATAGCAGTTTTCAGATATCTAAAGGGCTGCCCCAAAGATGTCAAGGAATTGCTCTTCATTGCTGCAGACGGCAGGGCTAGAAATAATGGGCTCAAGCGACAGGAAGGGAGATTTCAGACAAACCTAGGGGGAAAGTTGCTAGGAGTAAGAGCTGTTTGGCAACAGAACAACTTGCTGAGGGAGGCTCTCCATTGCTGGAGGTTTTCAAGAGCATCCAGACAGCCATCTGAAGGGGATGGTGTAGCTGTAGTCATCCTGCACCCAAGCAGGGGGCTGGACTACATGATGCTTGATGTGCCTGTCAGCTCTTATGATTCTATGAGAAGTTCACGAGATAATAATTAACTCACTGTGGGGGGAAAACATTTATGTGACAATATGAATTAGCATTAGCAGCAGGGGAAGACCGAGACAGCAAGATCATAAATGATTATTTTTTGAACAGTTAAGTTTGTAGCCCTCATTGGTGCAATGAAAAACTTAAAAATAGGATCAAAGAGTAAGCAATGCACTGTCTGCCTGAGTCTGCAGGCAGCATGACATAGTAGTTCTATATGTACTTTATTGCGTAGTCAAAGACCATAGCATTTGCATAAAACAAACCAGACAAAACAAAACATAACAAAGTCATAATATCTAATGGATAAATTGGCAACTAAGGATTTAAAGACAATTCCCCCATAAAGACTTCTTAATCAATAACCCCATGGTTTACTCCTAAGGGTTCCATCGCCCCCCAAAAATTCCTGGGGTAAAACCGACATACAGTTCTAAACACCCCCTCTCGGTTGCCTCATTTCCTGCAATATTTATCCATTAATTAATGAAACACCTAATCATCCATCGAGATATTGAAAAATTAAACTAAAAAAGTAAATCCTGCCCCCAAACTCTAACCCATCCCACATAATCCTATAAGGGTGGGCATAGAATGATAAGAACGCAATAGTAATAACTAAGCCCAGGACTTGCAATAAACCAATAACAACCCTATCCACACATAAAACTTCAATCCTAATACAAAAATCCAAAGTTACTTCTCAAGGCTGGAGTCACAAGACCAGCCTACCCACTAATACCCATGAGCTTGCTATTTGGTTTATGGAGGGTTCCATGATCCAACTCCAGTACCTTCCATATAGTTCTAACTTCGCCGACTCTCGAGTTGCACCCGAGGCCCAGACCCCCCCAGCTGTTGAGACACCCCCAGGAGGCCGGGAGTATGGATAATGTCTGCTTCAGGAACTGACCTAAACTGGGACAGCTGGTCAAGGATAATGGGAACCACCTGTTTCCGCCTTAGCACAGGAAGCTTTATTTGTTCCTTGATTCCCACAGACTCAGACCCAGCCCCACCATCCATCATAGGTCTCAACCCCTCCTCAGAGGGAGGAACCAACAAACCTCCCCCTGGGGCCCCATCCAAAAACCCTTCTTCGGGAGGATTTTGTGCCACTCGTCAATAGACTCTGAGCTTTCTTTAGTGAACTGACCACCAGTAGTTCTAAGTGGTGTCTCATGCATCTCATTGTGGCATTAACATCAAGACCCACTGCTCTGGGAAACTTTTAAAGAAACTTGCAAGATCCATTCTCCTAACTTCCATGATGTGGTCTCCTTACGTTTAACTTTGCCTGGCAGATTCCCTGTGCCTGGAAAGAAAATTTCTATTTGAGTATAGAACTTTACTCAAAAGACAACTATAATGGTAGATTGGAAGAGGCCATGTAGGTCTTACAGATTTGTTACAAACTCATAAAATTCCATTGTTGAGCACTGCCAAAGAAGAACCACCTTGGAGACTATTTTAATTCCCAAGCAATACTTATAAACACAGTAAGGGCGCTTTTAGACGAGACACTTTTAATGTGGTTTTGTAAATGCTCATTTAAATAATGCACATTTTTTAAAACCAGTTTTGGCATCCCTCAATCATCAGCCGCTTTTAGACAAGATAAATTTTGCGCATGATTGGTGAAAAATGCGTGTGCTTTAATGCTCGTTTAAACACCTAAACCGTTTTAAATGTGCATTTGCTACGATCGAGCCAAAACTGTTTTGAATGTGGTTTTGTCTAATTCCAAACCGGTTTTGAGCCCCTTTGATGATTGGGGGATGCCAAAACCGGTTTTAAAAAATGCACCATTATTTAAATGCGCATTTACAAAACCACATTAAAAGTGTCTTGTCTAAAAGCGCCCCTAAACCGTTTTAAATGCGCATTTGCCATGATCGTGTAAAAGCCAAAACCGTTTTTAATGTGTTTTTGTCTGATCCCAAACTGGTTTTGAGCCCCTTTGATGATCGGGGGATGCCAAAACCGGTTTTTAAAAAATGTGCATTATTTTAAAAACGCATTCAAAACAGTATTGGCTTTTACACGATCATGGCAAATGCGCATTTACAACGGTTTAGGTGTTTAAACGAGCATTAAAACACGCGCATTTTTCACTAATCATGCCCAAAATTTGTCTTCTCTAAAAGCAGCCTAAGATGTATTTTAGAAGTTAATAGCCATCTACAGAGCAAGTCTTAGCAGAACAATCTCAGAATGGAGTTCACGTGGAAAATGGTTAGTCATTACTTACCATAGTTGCCAGTCAATATTATCTAAGCTGCTGCGGTGACATCCTATTCCAAACACCAGCAAGAACTGTGGTAGCTCAATGCAACAGAGGAAACATTTTTCTTTTTAAATAACAACCCCATGAGCTTTTGCTGAAAAGCCAGTCAAGGTGGGCAGGTGCATGAGATGGTAAGACCACCATTGTTTCTCTTGTCAAGGCTAGACAGACAGAGGTCAAGTTCTCCTGCCAGGAAAATGTCCTTGGAGGAATCCTTTATTTCCCCTCTGTCAGCACACCAGGGAAAGGTTTCACTCAAGTCACCTTTATATGTTTTATTCATATAAATGAATAAAGGGTGATCAGGATCATGAACAATACTGGACACCATCAACTCTGATTCCTACAGAAGGTGAAGTTGCTAATTAAAAAGAGGCACTCTGCACCCTCCATGATAGGCCCTCAGCTAGACTATTTGCATTTAAACACATGGATTTAGACTTTTAAAACAGATATGGGGCATGTTATTTCTTTGAAGCTTGGTGCTGGGGTGGTGCTAACACATGGACTCAGGAGGACCAGCCTAATAAGTGAACCAGAGTTTGAATACTGAATTCCCTTGCTCTTATCCACTTTGTGCCAGGCTCAACTTCATTTGAGCATAGATTTGTCTATTCACTGGTAAAGATATCCGTGGAGAGAAGGGTGAGCAATGATCCTGCACAACCTTTCCAAGTAAGGGCTTAATTTGTTCTTGCCTGCTGATTTTGATGCTCTGTCCAGGTGCTATTGAATTTAAACTGTTTATTAGTTTCTGCAGTTTGTCTTAGTGGAAAGATTTACTGTCCTGCAGCCCTTCTGAGAAAAATAAAAACTCCTGATCCTTCTTCAGGGATTTCGTAATCAAGGAGTAGAAAATTGTATTTCAAAGCTGAAGTTAATGAGAGATCATCCTGTTATAGGGTAGACCTCTCTCCTCCATTTGCTACAAAAAAGGGCAAAAAAATAAAAATCTGCAGTCTGTCTGCTGTCCTCTCCCGGTCATCAGGACGTTTCCACAGCATAATCCTGCAGTGTGGATTTGCCAACTGGAACCTGTTACACCTCAAGTAAAAACATCTGAGACTGCTTGAGATAGCATTGAATCGGATTTCCAACAAAGGCAATGAATTCCAGTATAATTATCAAGATATTATCTTATTTACCGCAGTGTCTCAGTCCAGGTTGGCTGGGTACGACAAATTGACATAGCAGTAGCGACACTTCTTAATCTCACTATTTCTAATGCAGCAAAAAGGCATTTGGTAAATAGGTTTGGGACCATCTATTCTGCTTTAACAAGGAGCAAATTCCTCCCCAAGATCTCATTTTAAGCTGACTCTTCCAGTGGTAACCTCCCACAAAGAATTAACGTTGATAGGCTGTTTTTCACTTTCATTACTTGGAGAACATCCGTTTCACAGAAATACATCTCACATTGTGCTGTAAAGATGGCTTTGCTTTTGAGGTGATGGAAAAACAAGGTAGTATTAACAAGAAGTACAGTTTATTAGACGAATCTCATCTACAGGCTGTATAATTTGCATTTCTATCTTATTTAATGGAAGGAATCTAGTTTGTGTATATTTCCGCTGTACACAACAATGGGCTCAGTCCCATGATCTGCAGATTGCAAGCACACCCGCGTGCATCTAAATTGTGGGCACATTGTGCCGTGCGGAAACCGCGCACACACATAATCTGCGGGGTATGGATCTGCATTTCATATTAAAATGCAACAAATTAGACAAAGCAATGCTTTCACTGAAGCCATTTTTATATTTACAGCTAAAACTGAGAGGCTACGGCAGCTTGTTCTAGACATTTCAATTATTATGGGTTGAACGTATGACAGTGATAACAGCAATAATAGTTTCCTCACATACTTTGAAGAATAGAACAAACCAAGTTTAAATGATGTAGGTTTTGATTGACTTTGTTTTATTAAATTTGTCCTTGATACTGACTCGACAAAATTTGAGAGACTGCTATAACTTAATGGGAAGCTATAGCAAGAACATTTTAGAATAAAATTTCTCATGACACACAATTTTCTATGCTTAAAATAGTCCAGAAGAATAGGTGCTAAGGCAAGTCCTTTGCTATGGCCACTGTCCAATTGTAGAGAGAGAGCTGGAACTAGCTCTCTCCAAAATTAGCAATTCCATTCTTAAGTGAAGTAGGCATCCATGGAAAATTGCTAATGACTTTCCAAGGACAAAATTATTGTTCATGCACCATTCCAATTCTGTCACTTTTGGCACCAACACCCTGGAATAGGGTTTTCCAGCATGGTAGTACAGAAATGAAAGAACCAGGCGTAGTCCATCTCTTCATTCCCGTGTCCACTTAAATCAACGTGAATTTTGCCTGCATGGAAATAGGTTCCTTTTTTGTGTCAAAGAACCCTCAACTTGAACAGGATTTCACGTTTGATTTATGGAAGTCTTTGGATCCTATGGTGCCCTAGCTTTATCTCTGACCTATTCTATATGCTTTATTTGTTGTAAGCTGTTTGAGGTCTGACAGGACATTTGGAGAATATTCAGATGTATTTGTTTGAATACACAAGACACCTGTGACAATAGCCAAGTCTGGATCACCTACTATCATTTCCTCCACGACCTTTAAAGGGGTCAGAGAATGCATGTCGTTCCCCCTCTGCCCCGCCCCCCACCTTCATTCTGCACTAGATGCAATTTTAGGTCCCAGAAGTGAAATCAAGCAGCACATTAATCAGCTCTACTTTCCAGCCTCCTCAATTCTATGTCATCTTGTAGCGCTTTGCTGTCTAATAGAACACACATTTTGAAACAGGGGCATGCTGCCCTTTCAGGATACATTCTGTTCTGATACCACCACTGGAATAAAATTGTTTAGATGAAAAGGACCAATTTTGTTTTGGTGAAAGCAAAGTGCTTTAGCTGCCTTTTAGGAGGCTTGCTTTCAAGTTTTATGCTTTAAAGGTACATGGAGCTGCTGTAGCACACACGTCCTCTCATCAATGTATTTGCATTCTGTTGTTGGAAAAAATGGTTTGTCCATCGGTAACTTGGCTGCACAGATTGTAGAATGCAGAAAGCGCATTACTGAAATAAAGTTGTACGTAGAAACAACTTACTCAGGGCCAAATCCAGAACAGTGCAGACTGTGCAACTTCACATGACACCCTGTTTTGGAACGAGCCTGTGATACATTCATGAATCAAATTTAAACAGCAGCACGAATGTGAACACGGATTGTGAGGAGCCTTGGCCTGTGGAAGGCCAACAGCAATTCAGGAGAAAGACCCAAACATATGGGGTCCATAATTAAACAACATATATGTGTAACATATGGGCTTGCAAGGTAAGGAACCTCAGCTCCTGAAGAGGATGCTGTATTTCATTTTTATAAATGGGTAAGTAAGCGGGTGTCCATAAAATATTCCTGTTTTATAAGGGGGCCCACATGACCGTTTTGTACAGGCCCTGAGCTTTGCTGGATCCAGAACTGGATGTACTAGAACACATCTGTGTTCATTAAAAATATTCTACCAGAAGATGTCCAAACCGCTCTAGACAAGGAAAGTCCAACCATTTTGTCCTCCTCCCAGGAGCACAAGCCCTAGCCCAGAGTTCACACACCATATGGGCAAGTGTAAAGCCCTGGCTGATTGGATACCAGTATATGCTGGTACCAACAGGAAGTTGGGCAGAGCAACGCCCCCCCCTGCACTTTTTCAGAGTCTCCCTGTTGTGTTCCTGTCTTGATTCCTAAGCCCCTTCCTCTCTCTAGCTCCCAGCCTTCCACATTTGGCATCCTTACATGCACCCCATCTGCCAGGTTCTCTTTCTTGTACCTGCTCCCTCCTTTGATTCTTATTTTCTCACCCTTCCCTCAGAGGCTCAACGTGGTTTTAAAAATACATAGTATATATGAACACATAAAAACCATTAAAAAGAAACCCTAAACCCCACCCTCCAACCCTTTCCCTAACCCCCCACCTCACTCAACCCTATCTCAGCCCACTAAATGTCTGGCCAAACAAAAAGGTCTTACATCTCTTCTGAAAGACAAGCAGGCTTGGACTTAGGCAGATGCTCCAGAGGCAGAGTTTCATAAATGTGGAGCAGTCACCAAAAATGCCTCTCTGTGTGCCCTCATTGTACAAACCTCACTGGCTGCTGGTACTTGGAAGAGGGTGCCCTCGGCCGACCTCAGAGGCCATGATGGAACATAAGGAAGGAGGTGGTCTTTCAGATACCTTGGGCCCAAGCCATTGAGGACTTAATAGGTAAAAACAGCAACCTGAATTGTGCCCAGAAAGCTACTGGCAGCCATTGCAGATTCTGGAGTGCAGGTGTAATGTGCTTCCAGCAACCAACCCCTGACAAAAGGCTGGCCACTGCATTCTGTACCAACTTTGTCTCCCCCGCCTCCCTTTGCCCTGCAGTCTATGCTCCCGAGTGTAGTGTACCCCGACTCTTGTGTTCCCTTCATGTTCTCCCCTTTCTTTCCTTGGGAACTCAACAATAAGCTGACCCTGTCCAACACTCAGACCTTTCACAATCAGACTTCATCGCATTTGGACTCGGAGTGGCTCAGAAATCTCCTCATACCTCGTTTGTACCCTCTTCTCTGGTTCCCCGGACTGTGTTCTCCCATGCTCTGACCCTTACCTCGTTCCTAACCCGCTCTCTAGTTCCCCAACCTGTATTCTCCTGTGCTCGGACCTTTACTTTGTTCCTAACCCCCTCTCCAGTTCCCTGGGCTTGCTCTCCTGAGCTCTGACCCTTAACACAAACACACTCCTGTGTGTGACAACAGGAAGTTTTGCTCTCCAATGAGGAACTGACTGGCAGGGAACAGGAATCTTGGGGATGACCTTGAGACCTGGCAACAAGGGATCAGCCCAGAGCTTCTCATGGCAGCAGAATTTCTGATGTCCCGTGTCACACAGACTCCTTCATGATGGAATGAAAAAGCCACTAGTTTAAACAATATGTTCACCTTGTTAAATGGGTGGGTCAGCCTTGACTCTACAGATTGCAGATCATTCAGGATGGTGCAGTGCAGTGGAATTCTGTACTGGTACTCTTTCAGATGTAAAGGGACTGGTTGAACACTGAACACACATGAAAGGACATTGAGTATCCAGGAGAGGGGTATGTCTTTCAAGCTGAGATACTTGAATTCAGATTGATTTATCTGTCATAATTAAACAACAGATGTTCACCTTGAATTTTCTAAGAGCAGGAGTCTTGGCATAGATAATTGCTTAAAATGTATAAAATTTGGAAGTCTAATTTTTTTTCTTATATAAACAGGAAATAAATGATTAGACTGAGTCAGGAGTTGTTTTTCTACTGTAGCTGGGTTGTATGTATTTCACAGGCACACTGTTGAAAATAACAGATGGCTTAATACAAGTGGATTTTATTGGTTCTAGGGGAAGGAGTGTGTACTTGCATAACTGGTTTTCCCTCAGAACTGTTTGTTGGCCGTTTGCTTATAACTTTAGATGCAATCATTCTGTGTTTATGGACAGATTTTAGCCTGTTAGCTTTATATTCACCTGCTATGAGAGACTTGGAAAAATCTGGTAGAGAGAACTAAGATGAGGTCTTGTGCACTGAAAACAGATCTAGAAAATTCTCTCTTTTCTCCTTAAGTACGTTGGGTAAAATTCAAGGTTCTGGTTTTGACTTCTAAAGCCTTAAATGATTTGGGCCCTACATATCTAAAGGACGGCCTCCTGCTCTATGTCCCATCATTATTCCTAAGGTTGACTGGGAGTACCCTCTTGCACCAAGCCCTTGATGCCGACACACATTTTTGGAGGCTGTTGCATAACTTTGGAATCCCCATTACCTGGAAGTTTGCAAACCCCAATTCTGAGCATTTTCAAGACACAATGTAAGCATTTATTTAGCCAAGCCTTGGGGCGGGGTGTGTGTAGGATTTGTGGGAAAATGCTTTTAATGAGAGTTTTATATAGTTTATATTTTTATGGGGATTTTGGTGACTTTTCCTTCCTTGTCCTAACGAAGTTAAATCAGACTGAGTGGTTCTTATATAGGTTTGCTTTTCAGCAGGTGTTTCTAAGTCAACAAGTTTGTCTGTTTACCTGGACATTGCCAGTCCCTGCCACAAACATACATGGAAAAAGGTTTTTATCCCTTGTCTTAACAGAATAAGTCCCAAGAACAGGTTAGTGGTGGGAAGAAAAAATGTCTAAAAAAATACTACTTAGGGCCCTGAATGGTTTACCCTGGCTATATTTAAGAACTGTTTCTCGAGTCTCACACCAATGGGTATCTACGCTCAGGAACCACCTGCTGTTTGGGGGTCCCACCAGGGCCGAATTTAGGAATTTTTCACTCCAAGGCCCTTCGCCAGCTGCTGCCCCCCAAACAAAGCCCTGCCCCTGTGCAAAACCGACGAGAATGTGTACAAAATATGCAAGATATACAGAGTTGAACACAGACACAGCATAAGGCAACACACCAGGTAGCAGCCTGGTGCATTGCAGGCCTGGCCTCCAATCTCCCCTTAAAGCCAGCCTACACCACCTGTAGTGCAACCATGCCATTCCCCACTAGGGGTACTAGATCATTCCTTCTGGGCCTTTGGCCCCAATACCTAAGTGTACTTAGGTGGGGGCACATGGCAGCAGCTCCCAGCCCCCCCCCCCCCGCACAGGCGGGGACACTGGCCAGTTCATACAAAATGCCTCCCTTGTCCCTGAAGGCTTCCTTAGGAAGCCTTTGGGGGCGAGGGGTGAGTCACTGGTTGTGTGCCTGCATGCACACAACCAGTGAGAATGTTCGGAGACATCTCGAAGAACCTGGTTTAAAGCAGCAACCTTCTGAAGTTTGCTGCTCTAAACCAGGTTCTTCGAGATAGCTCCGAACATTCACCTGGGGCCAGGAAGGGCATTGTCTCTGCCACCCTAGGGGGCCCACCGCCCCTGCTAGCTACACTGAAAGGTCAGGCAACGAGCTGAGCATCTGTCTGGAATCCACTCCCCCAGGACAGCTGCCAGACAGACTCAGTCACCTGTAGTGTCTGTAGAGAAGAAACAAATCAAGCATCTTTGCCAGCCTTATCACTCCCTGAAGCGCAAAGCGTTTGGTGAAGGAGGACATTCCAGGACCTTCGGTGTGACCTTCAGAAACTGATTTCAAAACTTATGATGAAAGGATCAGAGATAGAGGGCAGCTACAAGGCCAGAGCCCTAAATGTACCAGAGCCCTAAATTTCTCTGAAGAAGTCTGTCTCCACCAAGTTTAGGAACTTGCGGTTTCTACTCTAGCAGTGCAAACACCTGTGGTCTTCTTCATCTGCTCATGTCCCTCCTCTCAAATAGCCTGGCCTGGAACAAAATCAGTGGTGGGGAACTAGCCCTCATATGCTGCACGAGGGTTGCCACCTTTTGCCATTTGACCCCAAGACTCCCATAGGCCAAATGGGAATCTTATGATCAGATTGCAAAAGATGGCAACTATGGTTATCACCTATGCAAATGTTTAAGGAATGCTTATGAAAAATACATGTTCCAGGTCCTGCATTGATGACTAAGGTGCACATTCAGGTCCTGCAACATGTATTTTTCATAAGTGTTCCTTAAACATTTGCATAGGTGGGAACCCTACTCCCACCCTCTTGCAAATTGTCTGTTTCACCCCTCTCCCAGGTTGCCTGGTTTTCCACTCCCCACCCCCAAAGAGCACTCTGATTCCTCCCCCCAAATCCCAGTTTGAGGACACAAACAAATCTCCCCCACTTGTCCCCACGTACTGAGCAACCAGGGGAAATGGCGGTTGCTCCATGGGTGCCGTTGAGTGGGGGGGGGAGTGGGCATGCGTGTGCAGCCATGTGCACACCCAGCTTGCAGCATGCACACAGACCCCCCCCTCCCGACCCAGCCAAGCTGTGTAAAAATGGCCTGTGAGGAGCCACTCGAACAAGAACAGGTTGCTGCCTAATTCTTCGAGATGGCTCCTAACATTCTCACAACACGCACCCTTCCAGCCCACCCACCCCATGGAATTTCCTTATATTCCTAGAAAGGGTTGGAAGGAACTGTCATTCTGAAGGGGAGAGTGCTTTTTAGACTAGAGGAGCTTGAGACCATCATGTGGGCTATTATTTGAGTATGGTGAGAATGCCATGCACAACCCAGTTGTGAGAATGTTGGGAGCCATCTCGAAGAACCTTCTTTACAAGGGAACAACCTTTTGATCACTCAACATGGGGAGAAGTTGTTTGTAAACAAATAGCTCCTTTATCTCCGAGTCCGATCATGTCCCTGCTGCAACATTACTAGCAGGCAGAGGCAGGTGAGGGATGGGACCAGAGCAAGGGAGGGGAGGCAGAAGAACTTATTGGGGAGAAGCTGGCTGCAGTCTGCTGGCTGCAGTGTGCATGCAGTCTGCTGCCCAGCCAGGCAAGGGTGGGGCCCCAGCTGACTCGAGCCCTCCCACACATCCTGCCCCCTCCCACAAATCAGCAAACCTCCCAACCCAGTGCCGCCTCCAACCGTCCATCCCCCCCTCCAGACCCCACACCAAGAACCCCCCCCCCCCCAGCCCTTAGCCACCAGTAGACAGGGCAGGGGCTCCAGCCTGAGCAGCCAGTGCCCCCCTCCCCCTGCTTTTCTTGTCTCACCTCGAGTCACCTCGTCAAATACCTGGAGTCCGAAGAGCAGAGCGTCGAGTTGGTTGCAGCTCCCCTCGGCTCCTGCTTGTCGTGGCCACTACCAGCATGGCGGGTGGCCCCTGGTCAGGTCCCCTCACTCCACACTCAGAGTTCCTTCTCACCTGCCTCGATCCTGCAGCCTCTGAACCATGTCCCCCCCCCTTTTTCTCTTTTCTCTGTCGGCGGCTGGCTTGCACGCACTGACTCGTGCCAGCAGCTCTCCACTCCAAGTGATACTCCTCTTGGCATGTGACGCAAGTGAGTGTGGGCCGGAAGGGGAGGGGAGAAGGGAGGAGCCAGAGAGGCCTGGAGGGGAGAGGGATCTCCCAGGCTTCAGGTGCTGCTTCTGAAAGCAGGGCGGCACCTGCAGAAAACTGAGGGAGAAAAGATCAGGGTGGCTGGGCGGGGATGGTGTGTTGTGTTTCTGCCCCCTCCAGAAAATGTCAGGCCCTAAATCAGGCCCTGGGTACTGCCATCGTGTCTTAAGTCAGTGGGCGACTGGTCTTTTGCTGTGGCGGGATCCTCAGTGTGGAACTTGTTCCTGGGGATGTTTGTCTCAGTTCCTCCCTCCTTACCTTTAAAAAGCACCTGAAAATATATTTATTTTCTAGGTGCTTTTAGGATCCACTGCTGGTTTCCTCAATGTACTCTGTCCTCCCTTTTTCCATCTCCCTATTTTACGGTTTTTTATTACTGTCTTAAATTGCTTTTTACGTAGGTAACATGTGAAGCGCTCTGAATGCTATGTGAGACGGGGGTGGGGGATTGGGGTGCTATATAAATAAAATTATTACTTGTAATAGAGTATCTGGTTGATTTAAAAAGCAGCAAGCACCACTGCAGGCACAGACTCAGCAGTGAAGGAAGGTCTCTTGTCTAATGAAGAATATCAAGAGGCAGGAATCTAATGAAGGTTTTTCTTTTTCAATCAAATTTACATTTTTATCTGATAAAACTTTCTTTCTGAAAGTCTCATTGTGAGTCAATCCAAACACGTTGCCATAGCAATGGCAATAAACCATACTCTGTCCTAAACATCAGCTTAACTATAAAGTAAGTGTTTAATTAGAGAGATGAAATGCTGAACAAAACCCGCTACCATATAAAAATGTTCAGTTCATCTGCTTTAACTGGACAGATCTGAATTAATACAACTGTGCTGGTAACAAAACAAAAGCCATTGAGCAAAAAATCTGTTGTATACTCATTTATAGCTCATGCAAAAAACATATCTGAGTCACTAATTACTATTCTTTCAGCCTTGTGACAGGAATTGCAAAAAACTGATTTGGTAGCTGCTTGAAAGGATTCATTATTTCTGAAATGCACTTTGTGTAGAAAGGTTAAAATGCCTTAAACACACACTGCTACAAGTTGTTCCAAATTCTAGCAGTAACGGTATACAAAGAGAAACTAAGAACTGTTTTACATTTCAGACATAAATGTTTGTAGACAGATTACAGCATTTATAGCACAAAGTTCTTACACTGAAAATTCAGCTATAGCTAACTAGCTCGTAGAACTGTGCCAATATTGTACAAAATAAGAGGACCGATAGAGATAAAAGGAGCCATTTGGTCTTCGTCCTGTATTAGTTCTGTAGTGTCCATCTGGTAAGACAGGCTGTCAAGTGTACTGAATTGTGTCAATTTTCTGTTGTGGGTTATTGCCCACTAATGAAAATGAACACACTTATTTTGCTTATGAACATGAATTCATACTTGAACTTCCATTTGAAAGGTCATTGTTTTAATATTTTAGATGCAGTTCTGGGGAACTACTTCCTTCTCGCTACGATAGGCCTGGGTTTTATTTTGTCCCGTCTACAATAGCATTAAGCAAATAGTTTAGCCTCTTTCTTTTCCCTCTTCAACGTAAGTGTTTTGTTTATGTCTGCAAAACTATTTTGGCAATTCTTACTCTCGAACTCCTTGCTCTCCAACTCACAACAGGAATAATTGTATTATGCAGATACTACTCAAATGTCTGTCCTTGTGGCTCATTTTTTATGATTGATATCTACTCTGTAAGTATGCAGTCCAGTTGATCATTAAAGTAGAGATGGATAAATATTTTAATCAAGATGGCTGAGTAGAGCCTTCTGGAGTCCAAGGTCGTGATCCATAAACGATTGCTTCAATGAGGCAACTCTGGCATAACTGGTTTGTGGATCGTGGCCCAAGCAAGAGGAGATGCGGCATTCCCTTTCTCATCTATTCCAGTCTCTACCTTATTTATGATTTATTTAAATTTATATGCTGCCCTTCCTATAAATGCTCATGGTGGCTTACAATAAAAAATAATAATAAAACATCTACAATCAATAAAAAAAAATCTCTTTAGCCCCCCCACTCCTCCCCATACCTCCCCCTGAATCCTGACCAACTCTGTCCTTGCCTGCCAAATGCCTTTCCAAATAGAAGTGTCTTGCATTATTTCCTAAAGATAAACAAACTCAGGCTTAGGTGAACCTCCAAGGGGGTGGGGGGCATAATTGTAGGGCAGCCACTGAGGCATAATTGTAGGGCAGCCTCTCTATGTGACCTTGCTGTAGAAACTTCACAGGCAGATGGTACCTGCAATGGTACCTAGATGACCTCAGAGGCTGTGACGGAACATGAGGGAAGAGATGGTCTTTCAGATTCCTGGGGCACAAGCTTTTTAGGCCTGTGTACACCAAAAACAGCACCTTGAATTGTGCCCCAAAAGGTATTGGCAGTCAGTGCTGACTCTGGAGCACAGGTGTAATGTGCTTACACGACAATGATTCCCTGTGGTTCTAACACTGGGAATTTCTCAATATAGGTGCTTTCTCCATGCTCTTGCTGTTGTGAAAGCTTAGATGATGAGCCCTCTGCATTGGTTGATATTCCCCTTCTAGTAAAACCAAAATATAACTAGGAGGCATAACGTTAATTTCACCAGCACGTGAATGATCAATTTCCATGACTGCTTTGAACCCCACCTAATATACATAGAAATATTTAGAGATCTAATTAATTTTATTAAATCTTAGAAGGAAATAAGACAACGTAAACAAGGTTATAAAAATCACTGTTTCCTGTGGAAAGATACAAGACGTGCAGATTTCAAAGACTTGAGAAAAACAGGTGACTACTTTCTCTTACAAAATAACCTTCTAATACAATGATAGGCAGAAAATCTTAAATAAAGGGTCAAGTACCCTAATACAGAAATAATCCTGGAAGTCCTTTTTTCTATCCAGTGTTGCAGGCAGCAAGCTCCCGCCCCTCCCCCCCCCCATGGTGTTGTGCAATTAATAAATATCTTAGTGCACATGCAGCGGTGTATAGTAATGATGCCAAAAAGCCATTACAAGAATGTGCAAGATGCCTCCTGTGCTAGAAAACAAATTCAGACCACACCCCTAGTAGGCTTCAAAATGAACCTGAAACCCAGTTTTAACTATCTCTTCTTGGATGTTTTGTCTTTTACTATTGCAGTGTGTGTTCACTCACACACAAGTAGTATAAAAGTTACTTTGGTAGCCAAATAAGTAAGGCTTTGGTTCTAGGGGCAAAACTGCATTTTAGATACTATGCTGATAATTAGAACTAAATTTTAGCAGCAACGATAAATATAGTTTAAACTTTATAAAAATACATTTTCTTGCATAGATATGAGCTGCTGCCCTGGCATTATCATTTTACTAATGCGTAAGGCTATTCAGTATGCTTTGAGCTTCTTAATTAGATTAACGAGAATTAGAGCATATCTATGAAAAATATACATACTATACATCTCTGTATATTGTGGTAAAACATGTCACCTGGTATCTTTTTTCTTCCGGTACTGTAAAACAGTTTTCCAATAGGAAGATAAACATAGAAGGCTGCTTACAGTTGTGCATACAAGAGTCTCATTCTTAGGCAAAGTACTACTGTCTGTATTGTAGAGACAGAGTACATTTAATACACAAGTGTGTAAGTGTCAGTCATGCAAAGTTAACCTGTATTTTAAAGTTGTAGCAGTCTATTATAGTTTTTCCTTAGCATTTGCTTAATTGGTTTTAGGCAATTAATTTACAATGCCCGCAACCTGGCCAGCAAAGCCTCTACCTCCGGAATTGCTTCTCCTCTGGAAGAAAAGCCAACAGGCTCCATTTCTTTCTCTACGTTAATTTCACTGTTAAAGGCTTCCTTCCTCCCAGCAGTCTTGCTCTTTGCTGTAGATGAATTAGTTTCCATGTTGTAATTAAGCTCCTTGGTGATTGGAGTCCTCGTCAAGCTGAAATTCATATTGTGGTGTGAATGTGACTTCTCCAGTTGTGCTTTCTGATTCTCTGCAGAGGCGGAGAACAAAAAGAACTCATCACAATGTTAAAGCATGTCAATTTTATAACTATTTTTTAATGCAAAAGCTTTTAACACAGTCAAAGCAGGCCTACTTTTAACATGCCAAACCAGTGGCAAGGAGGTGGAACAGGGCTAGTTATTGAGGAATGGGAATAAATAGCTAAGAATAAAAATATTCGTTCATTAATTCCTGTTATATCCTGCACCCTCCTGCTCACACAGCAGCTTGTGGCAGCTTACAATCAAAAATACACAATATAAAAAATATATCAAACAAAATATAATTACATAAAAGCTCAGTAAAAAGCACGGAAATAAGAACCCTCCCCCCAACCTGTATCCATCTCCCTCACCAAAGGCCTAGGTGGAACAACCAGATCTTACACCGTCTTTGGAAAGAAGGGAGGTCTGGGGCTAGGTGGGGCTCTGTCGGGAGGAAATTCCACAGCCTAGGTGCAGCCACCGAGAATGCCCTCCCCATTGTCACCACCTGGGACACCTAGGGGATCTCTAGTTGGGCACCCTCAGCTGACCACAGGGGCCGCACCAAGACCTGAGGCAGTCCTGTAGGTAGGCAGGGCTCAGGTCGTATAGGGCTTTATAGGTCAAAACCAACACCTTGAATCGGGCCTGGAAGACAGTCAGTGTAGAGAGCAGAGCACTGGTGTAATGTGTTCGCGATGACCCGTCCCCGTAAGGAGATGGGCCGCCGCATTCTGCACCAGCTGCAGTCTCTAAACCATTACCAAGGCTAGTCCTACGTACAGTGTGTTTCAATAGTCCAGTCTAGAGGTGATGAAGGCATGGATGAGTATGGCCCGGTCAGAGTCTGAAACATACGGTCAAAACTGTCGCACCAGATGTAACTGGCAAGGCGCTCCTTGCCACAGCTGCCACCTGGAGACTCATGTGGAGCTGCGGATCGAGGAACAACCCCCGACTATGGACTTGAGTAACCAAAGGAGGGCAGACCCCATCAATGAACAAGGCCACCACTCCTTCAGCCTCACCCACCAGCATCACCTCCGTCTTGTCGGGATTTAGCTTTAGATGGTTCGCCCTCATCCAGTCCCCACACAGCCGCCAAACACCAGGTAAGCACCGAGATTACCGGGCCTGGGTCAGCTAAAAAAAGAGAGGTAGAGTTGTGTATCATCGGCGTACTGATGCTAACGTACGCCGAACCCTTTCACAACCTCAACAAAGGCTGCATGTACATTCTGAACAGGAGAGAGGACAGAATAGAACCCTGGGGGACTCCACATATGAGGTTCCGGTGAGATGACGAGCACTCCCCAAGCACCACCTGCTGAATTTGCCTGGCCAGAAGAGTGGAACCATTCAAGAACAATTCCACCCACCCCGGCACAGTCCCGCAGACAAGTCACCAACATCTTGTTGTCAATGGTATCGAACGCAGCCGACAGATCTAATAAAATCAAGAGAGATGATCTGCCCTGGTCTAACCCACAGCACAGGTCGTCAACCAAGGCCACAAGCACAGTCTCAGTGCCAAACCTATGGCGAAAGCTGGACTGCGAGGGATCAAGAAAACTGACACAATTCAGATGTCCCTGAAGCTGCTGAGCCACCACCTGCTCAATAACCTTGCATTAAATAAAAGCTGTTGCTTCTAAGCAAGTTATATCCAGTCAATGTGGCCCATGGGAAATGTTGCTGGAGTAAGTCAGACATCTCTACCAATCTAGCTTGCATTTTCACAAAAGTAGGGTAGATCCAGTTAGGTGCTGAGCATTCTTCCCTTGCACTGAAATCAGATGGGAATTCAGAACACTCAGCTTCTCACAGGATTAGGCCCTGTAGGTAAGAAGGGAAAGCATTATTTACTTTTTTTCTAACCACCTAAGCATATTTCTTGTATAGTGTTAGGCTTTGTCAGACTCTCAAAACTCGCAGGGAAACCAAAATTGTATTGTCATTTAATTGCACCAGAAAATCTATTTTTTCCTTTCTAGCCACTCACTAAGTGACAATGATCTTGACTTATCACAGCAGCTGTAGTAGTCAGTTACACTAGCTGATGATTAAAAGGCTCTGCCTGATTGACTCCCCCAAAAGAGCACTAGACAAATTTCTTTTTTTAAATCAAGTGACTTCTATCTACCAGCCTTTTGAGTGATCCCCCTCAAACTTCTTAAAAACAGGCACACTCAATATTCATGTAACCTTGAACAAGACTTGAAAATGGCTTCGACAAACTTGACATGACATTTAAAGTTTTTTGGTTATTCGCTGAAAGATGTTCCATCATCCCAATAGTAATGACTTTGGAGCACAGGCAGTCACTCATGACAGTGTGTTTTATGTGAGTGCTGAAAATTCCTACTGAAAACAGCTTGTACATTAAAAGACGGCTGCTGAAGATATTTACTGCACTGTCATTCCCTGACCAGGGGCTCACAGTGATGGATGAGCATTTTACACACTTTCTTGGACAATCTCAACGAATTTTAGAAGGATGATCACCTTTTGGCTGCTGGAAGAAAATAAATATCCTCTTTCTATCACCTTCTATCTCAGATGGACAATTGTTACTTAAAATCTAATACCTGTAGTTTTCACTTAGCTGAACAGTTAAGAGCTTAAGTGGGGAAACCATACAACAGTGCAGACAGCTGCAGTGGCACACATTTCAGACAGGCTGAAAAAATAAGACCAAAGGCAAAGTGCTTTTAGAAGAGAGGGCCATGGCCTATATGAGAAATGAGTTATATGCATGTGTGACATTAAACAAGTGTATACTAAAAACATAGTGCCATTTGACTTTTTGGAATTATTGTAAGTGATGAGAGACTTTTCTCCAGCTCTGTGGGTTTTAGGATCCCATAGAAACGTGCAGTACATTTGTGACCCTAACCGTAGCTGTCCATGTTATATTGGCAAACAGAGGTTTCTTCATATGGCAATTTCCTGCAATTTCGTTCCCCCATTTCAAACAAATGCAATTGGCTGAATGCTGGTTGCTTAACACTAGAAACTTAGCTTAAGATTTTCACAAGAGTTAGGCGACCTTAGGGTTTTTCTGGCTTTCCCCTCTGGGGCATGAGGTGAAGAAAAATGTTCCTTTTGGAAACTATAGCCTAAAAGTGAGCCAGTGTGGTGTAGTGTTTAAGAGTGCAGTAGTAGAACCAGGAAGTAGGGGGAGGCCCCTGGTTCAAGTCTCACCTTAGCCATCAACTCACTGGGTGACCTTCGGCCAGTCACAGATCTATCAGCCTAGCCTACCTCAAAAAGTTGTTGTTGAGGATTAAGAGTTAAATTTAGTTAGTTAGTGTTACAATTAAGTTAAAAAATGAATTGCAAGCTACCTAAGGGATAGGGTGGGATAAAAAAATCTAAATAAATAAATAATAAATAAAATGGTTTAAAGAAAATGTGTTGTGTAAGTTTTAAGCTCACCCACAGGGACTGCTTCTTGGTAGTAAGAGGGTACGCTTTGTAGTCATAGGTATACTATCTTTGGTCTCTTGCAACCTAAAAGCCCTGAACTGTCTTAAACATACACAGAAACATTTCAATAAACCATGCCCAACAACCTTACCTTGGATTTGAATTCCAATTGCAAACCTTATGCCAAGTTCTACAACAGCCAATGAAAATCACTGAATAGGATTAGTGCTGAAACTCGGTCCTCAGAAAACACTGAGGACCAGGGCATTCGACTCAATTTTCCGAGTTCTGAAGTTTTGAAGAGGGGCCTCCGAAACTTTGTAACTCGGAAAATCCCTTGACCGAGTGCAGGGAAGGGGACCCGAGGCCAGAGCTAGACCCTTGCTCCCCCATCCCTGGCCCCCACTACATGTGGAGAGAATAGGCTATGGTGGGCCATGGAACAGAAGGTTGTAGTCTAGTGGGGGTGGGGTGTCAAGGTTGGGTTACTTACTTTCCGGAGGGGTCCAGCGCTGATGTGTGACCTCTTACTGGCTAGAAAGTTTGAAAGTTAAAAAACCCACACTTAACATGCTCAGAAAGACTTGAATGGCCCTTTCTGAGCATGCTCGGAACTTTTTAAAGATGGCCTTTGCAGCATCAGCAGGCCAGCGGCATCTTTGAAAAGGGCTGACGTTTCAACGGCTGAATGAGACTTGGCTAGGTTTTTCAAACAAAATACTGATAAGAGAATATGACAATCTTGCCTGCTCTGGAGTGACATGAATGGTTCATGCATTTTAATGATCAGGTGTATATTATGTTAATATGCTCTCTCACTAATGGTGTGTCTAATTAGGTTTATATGGCATTATTCTGTTCGGCAGGGAGTGATTTCTGTTTTGATGTTCTTACGTGCTTGGTTGATAGATACTACAGAGATTAGATCCCAGTTGTCATTTTTTGTTAAGGATCCATGACTTCAAGGATTGTGTATTGGTGCTTAACTAGTTGAACATTTTACACTAATATAAATAAGTTGATATCAAAGCTCTTGGACTAAATCTCATAAGACGTGTCATACTGGGTCAGACCAATGGTCCATCGAGCCCAGCATCCTGTCTCCGACAGTGGCCAACCTCAGTTGCTTGAAGTACCTAACAGGTTATTATGGGGCAATCCATTCCCTGCTGTTCACTCCCAGCCAGTTGAGCACAATATGGCTTTTTCTTCAGGTATAAAGTAGATTTAAAGCGTGACAATTTTGCCCTCTTGCCCCATAGTTTTTCAGAGAGTAGGAGAATCCTCCAGTGGCTCCGAGTGTGTGTCAAGTTTAAGTAAAATGGTTTGTCTGCGATTTTTAGAATGCTTGTTGTAAGGAGAACATATGAAAGAACAAGAGATGGACTAAAACAGAAGTATTTCCATTTCTGATGGCCTACCGATTGTCATGATTAAATATGATTCTGAAAAATCACACTCTTATTTTGCTTTAATCATATCAAGGTGTAAAGAAATCAAGTTCTCCATTCAAAATGTACATAAGAGACAAACAATAAAATCCTATATTGGAAGTCTTGACACACCTTTAACTATGGTATTACCTCCGTCCTCAGTACTGCTTCTTCTCACACAATCTACACATTTCTGTTTTGCATATCTGGCAACTAAAAATAGTGGGTTGTAGAGAAGTTATTGTCTCACAAGATTCATGCTAGCCAACACATTGCTCTTAATTCTTTGCACACAGAAAAAAACTTCTGTTCCTTTTCAACTAATAGGATACCAACTCATCCATTCTCCTGCAAAATATTTCATGTTCTGTTGTGCTAAACTAGCCCCTTTTAGGACCGTTCCTACACTGTATTTTGAAACTAATATGTACAGTGGTGCTGATATGACTCATTTACCCCAGAACAACCTCTGCTAGCTGCTACAGCACCTCCTTCCTCTGCAACAAAGTCAAAGTCAAATTTATTGGCATGGGCTTCCGCCATGGCCTAAAAAGAATATACAAAACAGTATACAAAAAAACAAAACAAACACAAACACACAAACATAACTGCAACCTCTGCAACATAATGAGAACCGGAAATGCACTCTCACATTAGAGCTGTAGGAATGAATAGTACCTGATTTGCAATGCTGATGCAGTTAACAAGCAAGTTTTGGGGATAGATTAAAGCCTAGTTTTGCCAGCTGCGAAGGTACAGTAAAGCAACTCATTCGCACAGCAAATTAAAGATAGGGAAGGAGTATATTTTAGCACCTTTAAAAACTCAACTGGAACGCAGAACAATGCTGAAAAGAGGGTATATGAATCTGTAACTATCGGTACTAGTAACTTCCCAATACTTCTGTTTATCAAGCTATCATGAAAATCCTAACCCTTGTTTTCTTGGAAAAGGTGCCATGAACAACTACCACCCTGCCCCAAGCAGCTGCCCCACTACCAAATACTATCCCATCTAAAATAGGGCTGAAACGAGATTATCTCGAGAATCTCCTGAGAACCACGTAACCTGGCTGCGCGTGTGCAGGATGGCCCTGGTGGCCATTTTTGCATACGCACAGACCATGTTTTGGCTGTTTTACCTTATCAAGAATCTTGCAAAAATCTTGAGTTTCACATAAGCATTTTGAGTTTCTAATATTTTGTCTTCTTTGGAACATTATATAAGTTAACAAGCGACAGAAGCAGAAGTGCTTTGAAAAAGCTACTAGCTGTAGCAGCTTGTTCCAGAGCAGTTTGCCAGAGGGTAAATATTGCAACAGGTGAGAACCGGGCTTGAGAGGCTACCAAAATACTGACCTCCCTCTCCCTTGGATACTCCAAAATGCCTAACACATCTGGCTGCCTCCTTCCAACTGCAAAAAAGCTGGAAGAAATTTACTTTCCTCACTGTTTGTTTTTAGCACACTGGAAAAGTCAAAGCAATATACTTGAGGCAATATGGAGAATCATTCATTTCTGCTTCATGCCCCTTTCTTCCAGTATTGCTACTTTTCACTAAAATAAAAAAAACCTTGCCAAAGATAAGCAGCGATGCGAAAGACACCAAGTACTTACATAAAAAAAAATCAGTATAAAGTAGAACCAACAGCAATACCAAGCAAGGGGAGAGTTTTTTGAAAAATGCTTTGCTAACAGACATCTATCAAAATCTTGTGCAATATGCTGTGGAAACACAATAATTCAGTTTGTTTTCCTGGAAATGGCCCACTTCTGTAAATAGCGGAAAGAAATACTTTATAATATTATTTTTGCAGAGTGTAAAATGTCATCCGTTTCATTCTTCCTGTGGATTTTGAACAGAATATTTACATTACACCAGAGCAATAGAAACCTGCTTCCGGATAAAATCTCCAACATGAATTCATGTAAAAAGGCACCTTTATTTCTTTGGAGTGCAGTATCTGCCTGCCAGTTGCAGAAACATGTTTTAAACTTTCAGCAGCAATACTCAGGATCAGGAAGGTACTTAAAAATTAGGGATGCTTTGTTACATCTAAACACATAATCTATCATTGAATGGAGTTTACATTGCCTGAAAGAGTAACTGAAGTGAGAAGGTAGCTCCCGTGGGCAAGCAACTGATTTACTTTGACTTTTTTTTGCTTGTGTGGTTAATAAATATTCTATTCTACTCTGACATATTAAGAAATATTAACTATAAGTGGGGGTGAACTTTAAATTTGGCCATAAGGAAGTGTTATAGACATTTAGACAAAGGGTCAAATTTTCAAAGTGCCTAAAAAGACTTTCAAAAGTTATAAGAATCTAAACCTGCCTGCAACTCAGGCTTCTAAATGTTTAAGTCATTTTGAAAATGAAACTATGGAAATTACATCATTTATTACTTTCGCAAGCCTTACTCACAATGACTAAAATTCATAGGCAGTACCTATTATCTTATAGATACAGGCTTTTATCACCGATGAATAGTGAGATGTTAATTTTGGACAAATCTCATATAGCTGCATATCAGTAAAGGGGTGTTTGGGCATAAAAAAACCACTACAAAAAGTAGCTGGAGGTAACACAATGTGTGGAGTGGGAGGGTTTGCAATGTGATGCTTGTGAAGGCTGAACTACTGTACCATGTAGCAAAATGGTGGAACAGTGCTGGAAACGTTCCCCAGATCACCACATGGTACAGCTGTTCAGACAACTATCATGTTGCAACTCTGCATCCCCCCCACTCCAACTCCTGTGCCAATCAGATTATCACTGTGAGCTTTTCCAGTGTCCCAAAGTACCTCAGTCCTAACCTTCCAAGACCCATGACTCTCAATCCTGGTTCCTGTCTTGCTCAATATCTGATCTACTACGGGTCTTTTTGAGACAATCTAGGCTTAACCTACGTGTTCTATACACACACCTAAATACAGTCTATAAATTCTACAAAGCAGCAAGTAGCATACAGGATGGGTTTAGCCATTTAACAGTACACACACACTTCTAATTCAATCATAAGTCTTCTTCTCAACATTACTGCAACCATGCACATTCTAGATTACTGCAACTATTAATCATCACATACCACAAGCTTAATTCTACAAGCATCCATGAATCAATGTCTAAAATTACTAGGAATACCATACTTCTCCTTTAAAAGAGGATGCTTATGAAAAAAACATATTGCAGGGCTGCACTGGAACCAATGCAGCCCCACACCATGTATTTTTTCATAAGTGTCCTCTTTTAAAGGGGAGGCATGGTAACCCTAAAAATTACCATCACCTAATGTAATTAGTTGCAGACCTCTGGCACTGTGAACGGTTGTACTGAGAAGTGACAGTTTGGTTATGGGGGCGATATCAGATTGGCCACACTGGAGTAGCCAAATTAAAGGAGGTGATGCCTGGACTTCTGGAAAGTCTGCTGAAGTGTTTGTCAACCTGTATCGAATTACCCATATCATCAAACTATCAACCTTTTAAGCAACTCTAGCTATAGTAAGCACCGTCTCTACTGAGAATAGCAATTCTGCCAAATTCAGTGTTAGTTTGAGAGCTATATATGGTTAGGACTGCCCAAACATTTTTGCACAGGGATACATTTTAAACAATTCCTATAAATACAGTGGGACCAACTTAAATTGATCTTGAATATGTCAAATTTTTTGTTAAGATGAAGATATATGTTTCCCCCAAGATCCAAGTGCAATGAATGCATTGCTTTTTGATTTGTATAAATTGAAGTCTGTACTCTGATAACTCCAAGTTTTAAGGTGTATACAGCATATCCAACCAGCTAAAATTATCAGTACGTTTGAATGAATTAATGATTTATTTGCAGCATGTGGTTCAAATACTGTAGCATGAACCTTCCAAGCTTGCAGTGTACCTGCATTGCAAGCCTTCCTGCTCAGATGAACAGCAGAGAACAGGAGTGCTGAGCCTGAAGTTCTCTGCCGTTCAGGTGTGCAGAGGGAACAAGAGTGCTTAATTGTATTACAAGTTTGGATAGAATCCAGAAAGATTATATGGTTGCCGTGTTGGTCCCAAGTGTCAGAGAGAGAAGCAAAGTGGTTCGAATGTTATCTTTCATTGGACCAACTCCTGTTGGTGGAAATAAGCAAGCTTTTGGGCCACACAGGGCCTCAAGCATGTAGTGTAGCCAGTCAAAAATATACAAACTGAGCAAATACAGAGCAGTATTTAAAGAGGCAGGAAATAGTGGGGTTAGATAAGACAAGGTGACTAGTGGGGTAGGGGTATATTTGTCAAGGAGGAACATAGGGTCAGACACGTGTGATACTGGCCTACATGTAGACTACAAGTCTAGTAAATATGTATAGCAAAAGGTTCCACATGTATGTAATGTTACAATTAAGAACTGTAAAACTCAAATCAAGACTGTGACACTTGACCAAGCTCCAGGAAATGGAAAGACAATTTGTGGATTTGCCCCAGACGGATGGCCAGAGACATTTAAAATGCTAATGCAGGCAGCCACTGCCTACGTGCAAGAGACACAGAAAGCTGATAGCAAGAACAAAAGGAATCCTAGAAGCCTCGAGAAAGATACGAGGGGTTTCCTCCTGGGGATATAAGGAGTTGTACCCCAGAGGGGACAGGGACTATCAGAACTCACTCAACGTCTTGCAGCCAGGAGGGCTGAGCTGAACCATGGACTGAGAGGCATGATTTTGCTTTCTACCAACCAAGAGGACAGTGCCCAGTCATTCTACACCTATGACTGAGGAACCAGAACTTATGGACCTTTGTAGGGTAAGATGCTTATCTAGGAACTCAACCAGTATAGATCAGGAATGTGTTATATTTACCTTTGATTTCTAGTACCACTCTGTATCAACTACCTTGCTTATGTAATCAATAAACTGACTTCTTATCTTTATGAAGAAGTGTCCGTGTCTAACATTGGAACACATGTGAGCAACAAGGGCTTTCAAGCTCTTGCAAACCCAGAGATTAAAGAGTCTGTAAACAGGAAGAATTGGGCCCTTGGGTTACAAAGGGATTGTCCCTGCGGCAGGCTTGAATTGGCCAGAGAGGAAAATTGATTCAAGTGGGCTGTACGCGAGGGAAATTGAGTCACTCAAACCCGGTAAAGTGGGGGTGTGGACCTCCAACCTGTGACAATATTAATAGGGAGAAAAGTGCCAGACATAAAAAAAAACAAAAAACAGAGGTATAAAAACAGGGCTGTTAAGGATGTGTAGAAGACAGACATAGGTGTGGGATAAAGGGGAAATCGCTAAGGTGAAGTGAAATCGCATAAGAAAGGCTCTGGAACATAGAATCTACATATGACAGGGTCTGATAGTGGCAGAGAGGGAGGCACAGAGTTAGGAATAATAGTATCAAACATTAAGGAAGTAGGTATATAAGGAGGCAAGCAAAAGTGGGATTAGATAAGGTGGCTGGTGGAGGGTCTGTAATGCCAGACAGAGCAATAAAAATGTGGGTGTGTATAGATGTAGGAGATAGATATGGGTGGGGGTATCAAGAAATCGAATAAGAAAGGAACTGGAAACAAGTGACACAAGGTAGAATCCCAGTAGGATGCTGACTGTCATAAACAATATATAGGAATTATAAAGTGAAAATGACTGTAAACAGAGATTTATTGATTAGCTGAACGTTTCGGCTTCTGCCCTCATCAGCAGCTGTTTATTTTTGAAATAAGGTAAGCCAAGGAATGCAGTTGCACATACAAGAAAATATAGGGGTTTGCGTGTTAACTTCTAAGTTAAAGCTGTTGGGTGTGAGGGTGTCAAGTCTGTAGATCAAGAAGTTTTCCCTGGTGCCCAGTAGTTTGGGGTTGGAAGGTTTTTCTATAGGGAAGATTTCTAGGTCAGTGAGTGTGTGATCTTGTGAATTAAAATAAAATGTCTAGCAACAGGCTATTCCACTTTCTTAGTGACGATGGCTGACTTGTGATTTCTGAACCGGGTATGGTGGTGGTTTTCCCCATATATTGCATGTGACATCCATTATGTATACACTGTATCACATAAATTATATTGCTTGATGTGCAGGTGATGTTTTGCTTGATGTTATAGGTCCTGTTTGTAGTGCTGCTTTTGAAAGTGGTAGTTTCTTTGAGATGGCTGCATGTGACGCAACGTTTGGATTCACAGTGATGTGATCCAGGGTTGTTGACCGGTGATTTTAATTCAGATCTACCGAGTAATTTACGTAGATTAGGAAGCTGGTGAAAAGCCACAAAGGGAGGAAGGTTGATGGCTTTTTCAGGACGTGGTGAATTGGCTACTAAGGGGTAGCTTTCTTTAATCGTCAGGTGATACTTCGGAGATGTACGATGAAAATCCACCACTAAGGAGATGCGGCATTCTTTGTGAGTTTTAGTCACCACCTTGTAGAGGAGGGATTCTCTTGTTTGTGAGGATGCTCAGCAGATGTTGAAATCTATGACATGGGAGGGATAGCTTCTGGTAAGTAGATGTTCCTTGAGTTCTTTGATGCCTTCGAGGTAATTGACGTTATTGTTACAGATGCGTCTAATGTGTAGAGCTAAGCTATAAATGATGTTCTTTATGTATTTGGGATGACAAGAACTCCAATTTAAAGATAGGTGAGCATCAGTGGGTAGTAAACCCACTGATGCTCACCTATCTTTAAATTGGAGTTCTTGTCATCCAAAACACATTAAGAACATCTACCCCATAGAAAAACCTTCCAACCCCAAACTACTGGACACCAGGGAAAACTTCTGGATCTACAGACTTGACACCCTCATGTCCCATTTATTTAACTCCATAGGATTAGAATTTCTGATAAGTTGAACTTTTATAGAAGTCCCCCAAAATTGGACTTAAAAGAACATTCCTGTACAGTTAAAAGGAACCAAGCCAGATCTGCTCACCAAGATCCAACAACTTAAAAACTAACCAATTATTCAATTTTACACTAATAGGCCACTCAGAGAGGAAACTCGGTTTTGCCCTGCACCCTTCATCTATATCCCACCCCGTAATTCGCACCTCAACCCCTCTGCTATCCACCCTAGTCTCCGGCAATTGCATAGTTCCTCAGTTAAACGGATAGAGCCATTGTTTAGCCAAAACAGGTAAACAATGACACATCAGAACAGTGCTCCTTACTACAGTAACACTTCGCTAAATATTAGTCCAAACCCATGTGTCTTGTCTTTCGAAGCACAAAGCATACACCTTTTCTCAAAAAGCAGTGATATGTGGAAAAACTCCTTTTTGTGAGATTCTCCTTACCCCCCTGTGACCTGGATTTGGGGATCCCCTCTCTCTGGCAGGTCCCCAAAGCACCACTGGACCAGTCATAACTCAATTACCCCACTTACAGCAACTACTGAGCCCCACTCTCCCCAGAGCGTGCCAGTTTGTAAGGGGTTAATCCTCTGTTGCCTGTATCTCAGGGCTCCACAGTCATCAGAAAAGAAGGGGTTAGGCCCATCTTGGAGCTATCCATACAGACACATGGTTTATAATGAAAAAGTTTCATATAAGAATTAAGACAGATAATATTGGTTCAGAGTCAATACAGAAGATGCATAATGAAACAAAATCCGAAGAGTGTGCAATGCTAGCTTAACTTAGAAATCTTCCCTGTTTAAGTCCTTACCTAGTTCTAGAAAGCAAATTAGCCTAAGGCAGTCTCAGGCACATACTGGCAGCTTCTTCACAGGAATTCTTATCCAGGGACTGCGTCCCCTAGGTGCTCACAGGCCCCACTTAAATATACAAGTTGGTTTCTATTCCTGCCTTTTCCCAGGTATCTGCTTGTTGCCACATAGGCTGCTTGGAAATGTATTCGGACCAGACTCCTTTGTCCTCATTAAGTTTCCTGTTCCAGTTTTTGCTATAACTTTCATTCTAGCTTATAACACAGGCACAAGAGTGCCTGTATAGTTAAAGTGAGTTGCAAGTTCTATTAAAATCGCAAACATTGTACTGCTTATAAAAGTTATTTGAGATAGGCATGTTAAAGGTTTTACATTTCATTGCTGTGGTGAGGGCTACACTGTGTTCAAACTTCGTGAAAACCAGTTGAGAAACAAAAAAAGTTATGGTTGTTTGAAAAAGAGCTAAAACTGCATTTTTACGGTGGTTTCCAACCACGTTTTGCTCCAGTACAAGCAGTTTCAGATTGTTGCCTATTTGTTATGTTTGTGGTGGAGAAATCAGGGTCAGTGTGGTATGTTGTATGCTTTTGGAATTTTTAAATTTGGCTAAGGCGTTGCAGAAATATTAAGGTTTAAAAGTTGTGTTTTAATTAATGTTTAGGTAAGTTATGTATTAATAGGGAGCATGCACAGTTGTTGAGTGGGAAAACAGAGAGAAGTAGCACCAGTAGCAGACGGCGCCTCTGTCTCTCTCTCTCTCACTCACTCACTCTAGTCTGCCTGGCTGGAGTCTGGTCGTTGAAGTGCCTGAGGAGCCTGCAGGAGCCGACTAGGCAGAGTAAGTTTAAATCAAGCTGGGGAGGAGATAGAGAAAGGGGCCGCCTGGGGTCTGTCCACCACCCGATCCATGGGTTTCTCAGTCCCCCACCCCCAGCCCACCCTGCCGCTTTTGAAATGCTGCTGGGGGTTGCCTTGGGCCTGCCTGTCACTTGGCCTGGGTGTGGAGGAGAAGGGTTACCCAGACCCCCCCACCCCTGGGCCAGGTTCCTGCTGCTGCTCTGGGTGAAAGGCAGGCAAAAGGCTCCCTTAGCAGCCTTTCCTCTGTTAAAGAGAAGGTTAGGTGGGGATGTCGATGCACTTCCCTGTGCGTGTGTCTCTGAGCACTGTGGAGATGGTCCCACAGCAACTCCAGAGGCCGCCTGCATCGCCCAGCCCCCCTCCAGTCCTTTCACCTACATGGAGGGATGTGGGGAACAATGACCCTTGGAGCCCAAGCTGTGAGGATCTCTGTCTTCCCACCCTAGAACTTCCTTCTTCCCCTCAAAGTGCCCAGGCCAACCCCTTGAATTGGTCGCTTATTTCTTATTTATTTTTTCCAAAGCATTGTGCAGGCATGATAGGAGAGAGCCACCCATGTTCAGAGGTGCTGGGCTCAGCTCTGCCCTCTTTAATGCTCTGCTTCACAGAGGTTTCCTCCCTTGTGGGGGGGCTTTCTCCTCCATGTGGCAAACTGAGGGGCGGCAACATGACTAACTTAATTGGAAAAATTATAAATCTCAATAGGTTGCTAGGTCTAGAGTGACCATAGGGCTGCGCGGAAGGAGACATTTAAAGTGCATGGTGTTGTGTGGTATCTAATGCCTTACAAAAAGCATAGAGATTCAGTAACAAAAAACCTACGGTTTAACAACTGAGTTGTATACATACAACCATGATACAAAAAGCAAGGAAATTCCATGTTAAGGCTAACACCTTAACTTGCATGCCATTGCAGCACCACAGACCCTGAATAGTAAAACATGCTGCCCATGCTCACAACTCAGGGACCAGACACCCACAGTTTGCCCTTGGACTTTCAGACAACATCCTCTTCATCTGCACATTGAAACCCCCCATTCTCCACTGAACCTAAGCAAATCCTCCCTGGCACAGCTGCCCCTTCCCCGCAAACTCCCAGTCTCTCCTGATGCTAAACCAAGTCCCATTCTGCCACTGCTGCCCCCTCCTTCCAAATCTGGAGTATCCCCTAAGCCTAAGGAACCACCACCAAGAACAGGTGCTTCCTCCCCCAAAATTCCACTCTCTCTTGAGTGGAGCAATCCCCCCCTCCCCAAAGTTACAGTTCTGTGTCTTGGACTGGCTGTTTGGCAGGAATGGGCAGCTGTGGTGGTCATGGTGTGATTGGTTAGGTCAATTAAGACTCTGGTTTTGGAGGGAAGGGAGCAGCTTTGTGGATTTCCACAGTGTGGACTAGGGACTTGGGAAAGGGGTCACCTGTGCTATGGCTGGTTGATTAGGCTCAGAAAACACTGAGAATTTAGAATGAAGGATGCATTGCTGCCAAAAGGAGGTCTGCTTAGACTCCTGGGAGACTGGGAATTTGAAGGCAGGGGACAACTTGGCTGAAGAGATAAATGTTCATAAGATTTCTTCTTGACTAGATTTTTTTTGGAAAGCAGCAGCTCTGCTAGGGAAAGGTTCCTGAGGCTTGTGGTAGCCTGAGAGTTCTGGGGCAGAAGTCAGCTTTTTTGTAGGGAGTAGAGGTGTGCACCAAGGACCCATGTCGTTATTTGTTTTCGTTATTTAAATCTTTTGTTTTCATAAATATCAACATTTCATTTTTCATTGGTTTCAATGGAAAACACATTTTTGGCTATACCTTTTTCACTGCTCATTACATTTGGATGAAACATGGAAGGATTATACTGTGCCCTTTCAGTCTCTCAAGATCTAATTCACTTGACATAAGCAGTAAGTAGACTGAACTTATTGCCTCACTCCTACAAAACTCCCTACCTTGCTCCCTAGCAGATTGGTTAGGGTGATAAACCATGACATTTAAAAATAAACAGACCCTCAAAACTGAACCTCGAAGTTTTGGGTTTAGTTATAAAAATCTCAGCCAGAACAAACCCACTGAACTATTCATAATTATTGGAAAGGAGATATTGGATTATCACAGGATAGGCCAAACAAAGATGGGCTCGCAGAAGTTGCTTCCTTTCATTGATGAAAATGGAGGAGGGAAGAGGAAAAAGGAAACCTATTCACAAACCAATACAATGGAAAGATTCCCAAAGCTAATGTTATGTATTCTTGTATTTTGACATTTCTTGCCAAAACTCTTCTTCAAAATGCCGACTAGAAGAGATTTGTCTGCCTATAGTAATCTGTCTCTGGTGGAAACTTTGTGGATGCTCAGCAGTTTCTGAGTTTAGAGACACAAGCAAACAGCAAACAGCTGAACCAGTGAAGAGCAAATAAGGCAAGTCTTTGCCATTGTCAGAGAAGGTATTATTTACTTTATATTTATTATCTCTGCTAGAGTTTCATTAACTTGGCCAGCTAGTCAGCACAGCAGCTTAATTCAAGAAATGTTTAGCAGTACAGAAAATTTGGCATAAAATGGCCCATCAGGAAAGAGAAAGGTGAGAAATTCTCCGAATTCTGGAGTCTTCTCATCATCGCTTGGCACAACGGGGCTTGAACTGGATAACTATGAGACACTGAGCCAGAGATATTAAAGCATATTATTTTCCTTTAAGGTTCTGATTTAGACTAACATTTAGACACTTAATGTTGTTTAAATGAATGTCTTTTGTACTATACTGTTCAATTTGTAAATGAAATTGTTTTTCCATTTGTAACAACTGTTATTCCATTTGAATTTAAGTAAACCTGTATGCTTTTTATATATACTTTTGTCTCAAGTTCCTCCTTTAAAATATATATTACTTATACATACTAAGGAGGGTCTTACCCACATAGTAGGTGTGATCTCAGTGTAACCCACAAATTGGAAACAGTTACCCTATACTTAGGTCAGATTATGTCTGGTCTGGACCACTAAGTACTTTGCCGTTTAGGGAAACTGAGTCAATCTGCGACACTAAGACCCAACCCTTTGATCAGGCAAACTTATTACACTACAGTTTCCCCCATCTTTGAACTTCCTGATTACTGCTCTTCATCAAATTGGTTCCATAAACAATTATTATAGGATGCATCCCTATCAACCCAGGACTCTGAAATGAGGGACAGTGACTCTCAAAATACAAAACAATGCAGGATGTAATTTACATATCATTTGCATATGTATGCCAACTCAGAGTCATCTGTTACTTAACCAAGAGGTTGGGATAGAAAACTCCCTTAAAAAAATAATAAAGAAAGCAATCTTAAAGAAGTCAAATGACTTACATATCCACGCAACAACTTCACTCATAAGCCAGATTTCAACTCTTGCCCTGTGACAGATGCAGAGCTGCCCACTCCAGAGCTGCTCCAGGGGTGCACCCACACATCCACCCGTCCTGCCTGGGTCCACTTTAGATAGACCCAATGGGTTTCCCCTGGCCGTGTTGCACGTGCACCCCCCCACCATACAGTTGTGGGCAGAACGCCTAATACTCTAGGGTGGTGTCTGCAACTCTGTGGTGTTGCTGGGACAACAGCTGGCAGGGAATGGAACTGCAGTGCGGGTCCACTGAATGGACGGACAGCAGCTCCACCCTGGGTTTGGCCGGCCTGCTCTGCTTCACATGTTCTGGAGTGCCACCAGTGGAGCTGCCCCAGAGCAGGCACAGATTTCAACATCTGGCGGGCTGCCTTCAGACAGATGGGGTAGCTCAGGAGTGAAGCCGGCTGGTGCGGCCACCCCTGGTGCTGCTGTCTGTCTGTTTACACCCTTTATGGCCAAGCTTTATCACAGCACTTTCCTCAACTGCTTGGCCTCCACACCCCAATACCCAGCGAGTTATACAGTTTTCACAGCCCTCCTTCTGACAGTAAAGCTTTTCACCTGCTCCAGCTATTTCTCTTGTATGCATTCTTTTATAGGTATGACACTCTGAGGATTTTCTCATGGGCAAATATTAGCAGTAGCACATTACCTAACAGAGAGGCTAGTTAGAATTTTGTTGTTATTTTAAAACAAACTTAATCACAACGTTAGTCCCTTACAAGGGTCATGTTTGAACCTTTGGGGAGCGGATTAGTTTTTAAATCCAAACACTGATCATTTTCTCCCACGTGCTGGAAAACTCCTCTCCCTAAATGGGAAAGTGATTAATCAGTCAGAGAGAACAACAGGGAAACCCTTCCCTCTCTTATGGGAGGGGCTGCTCTGAACCAGCTTGGGGCAAACTATTTGGCTGCTTTGGTTATTTAAAGGCTGGAGACTTCAGCTTATTGTTTCACTAATGACTTGCAAATTGTTCTCCCCCTCACCTTCCTTTCTAATCTGGGACTTTACAGCATAGATAACGAGAGGTGGGAAATTTTCCATGACACTTGACATGTATGATAGGATGGTCTGATGTGGTGTATTTGGAAGCTTATTTTTTTTTTTTTAAATTGCTATTGAAAGACGTGCTAGCAAATTGACTTACATGGAGTTTTGTCTGAGTAAAGATGGCAGGATCATTCCTTTGTTTTATAACCATAGGATTTAAACTCTTTAGAACCCAGTTTTATTGCTGCTTACAAATGAATATCTGGTGCCAAAATCTATTTTAGAAATGTCTGCAGACCTCCTAAGACCATCCATCCAGCATCATGCAGACAAAAGTCTCTCAGTTATTTTGATGAACAGCAGTGCTTAAGAAATTCAGCTGATGGAAAACTCTGTTTTATTTTTTTCGTTTGTTTGTTCTGTTTTAGTGGTGACCTACTGTGGGAACAGCTGTCAGGCACAGGAAGCACAAATAGCAAGGACTTCCAAATCTTGGGGAACAGACTATTTCAGATTCTACGGGTTTTCTAACTCACCTGTTCCTGAAGTAGTAGTAGTAATAATGATGATGATGATAATATAATAATAATTTTTATAGCACCCCCTGCCTTACGTGGTATTAGGAGCGCTTCACAAAAACATACTTACAAAAAGTTAAATTCAAAACAATTATTAAATTTTTAAAAATGGGGCAGGAAAAAAGGCATCAGTTGATCTTAAAAGCACTTATAGAATACATACATTTTCAGGTGCTTTTTAAAGGTAAGGAGGAATGAAAACTGAGATGGACATCCAGACGGAGCGAGTCCCACACCGAGAAGGCCTGCCACAGTAAAAACCTGCTGACTTCAGACGCGATGGCGGAAACCCTCAAAGAGCAGGTGGTTCCTGAGCACAGAAACCCATTGGTGTGAGTTTCAGAAGTAGTCCTCAAATATAGCCAAAGCGTAAACCATTCAGGGCCCTAAAAACCAGTAGCACGATCTCAAACTGAATCCGTCACTCCACAGTCAGCCAATGCAGAGAATGCAGGGCATTATATCTTGTTCTGGACAAAATAGCTTAAAGAGGTTTACTGAAGTAAAGCTGTGGCTTTTATTTATTTTACATTTTATACCATACAAACATCACCTGTTTTTCTTGTCTTCAATAATGATAATCTTTGTTTCTATATTGCAGATGGCACTCGGAGCGCTTTACATATAACACAACTTTTAATCCTCATAACAATCCTGTGAGGTAGGTTAGGCTAAAGAGAATACTGTGACTGGCCCAAGGTCATCTGTATTGTACTGCAATGGGGTATGTCTTATATTCTTGAGACCCCACACAGGTTTGACCTGTCATGATAGTGTGATATTGTCATACTACTTGCACACTAACCATTTTGATGATTAAAAAAAGCATCTCAAAGACATGAAGACAAATAATACAATGTAAAGTAGTTGCATGTTTTACACCATAATCATGTGTGTCAGTGCAATGCATGATAAAACTATAGCTGAAAGAAAAGAACAAGTGCAAATGCAATCTCACTGGATTTTCTTAAATGAATCTCTGATTTGCAGAGAGCAAATACTGCAGTGGCCTAGGGAAATAGTTCCTAAATTAAGCATCACGTCCTGTCCCATGTTCCTGAGGGTCTGTACCTAACGACTAACGAAAGATGAGAGCCCCTTGGACACGACGACTCCAGGCAGCTATTTGTTCCAACAACCACAGCAGAGGTGCTGGACAGTCACATGTGGCTCCCAAGCCGCCATTGCCCGCCCCTCTTATAGAGAAAGGGCAATTAATATAAATGGAAATCCAAAGCCATCCTACAACACCCCTTGCTTGAGATGGGGTTTTTCTGGGGAGCTTGATGCACAGAGAACCATCTCCTCGGTTGTTACATGTATGGAAGACGCCCGTTACTCAGTGCAAGCATTCCAACCCCGAGAACGCCACAATGCTAGTAAAAAGCTGTAGAAGCAGGATTACTCATTACGGAGAAGTCCCTCTTTGTCATTCTGTACACTACTCTTTTAGTACCCTGAAGCAGTTTTAAGTAGTAATGAGATAAATTGCAACATCCAGAAACCTTGTCAAGTGCAACACAACTCATAAAAAAAAGGAGATACTAAGTAGTACAGTTGAAAACACTTAGTGTATGTTATTTTGCCACTTTTATGATGCACAAAATATAGAAAATGTTTCTGAAATGCTTAAACAGATCTGGAAGCTGTTGAAACTCATTCATTTTTTTACCCTGCAGACATGGACTTAACACGCAATATGGTGTCAAGATGCAGGTGATGGCATCGTATTTCTGAAAAGCAAGTTTATGCCTTAAGGCTTAACAACGGATGCTCAATAACTGGATTAATCCAAAAACATGTTAGGCCACCAAACTGAGACACCCAAATGCTTTACTGAAAACAGGAAGATTAGAAATATATGTTTTATTCACTTACGCGGTGGAAGTTGGTATGTGCAAGCATGAGGTACTTAACCCTGCTCAATCACATGGGGTATCTTTACTACCCCACGTGTATATTTTGCAAAAAAAAATACATCTATCAACCCTGGTTGATGGCTCAAACAAACATTGCTGTTCAGGCACTCTTAATGGCTCTTAGGGAGTGGCAACCCACAGAGACATTGCTATGTCACCCCCACCCCCTGAATCACACACAGGGGACTGAAACAATGGTGCGACCCTTCCAGGAAAAGGGGCAAGGAGTGTTTGATCAATGTCCCAGAGATTCTGCCTACATGTAAGGGCCCTTGCAGGGTGAGTGGCTGTTCTGAACTGCAGGGGGAAGGGTGGGCAGAAGCCCAGTAATGGGGGCTTGTTTTCTGTGCCTGCCCCCAAAAGAAGTTCTCACTGGAACAAAGATTAAGGTGAAGCCAGAACTTCAAAGTTACACAATTTACTAGCAGGGGCAACTGGTGGGTGTTGAAGTTGGAGGGACAGTAAGGATGGCCGGCCGGAGCAAGGAACAATGGTGGGTGGAGCCAGGGCAACGGTGGGCGGCATAACCCAGCAGCAAGGAGTTCCAAGGGTTAATGTTGGATGCACATTACATTACTTAATCAAGCAATTTCAGTTAGGTTAGGCAGGTTATAATCACCTCCTCTGCCAGGTTTAAAAGCAGGCAGACAACCTTAAACCTCACTTA
>QEPC01013045.1:1961315-1981169 GCA_003113815.1 Sphenodon punctatus
TCCCTGGGGCTTTATGCCCCCTGCTACTTCCGGGTGGGGGGGAGGGGACAGGTCAGCCCACGTGGCTGGCCTCTACGTTCCCCCCCCCTAACCCCCAGCCTTACTGTTTGTTGTTTCCCCGCAGGTCTCAGCGGGGAGCGAAGCAGCAGCAGCGGCGGTGGTGTCAGCGGCGGCGGCGGAGCAAGCGGGGCCGTGGGGCACAAGCAGCAAGCCCCCAGAGCCCCCCCTGCAGCGGCAGCAAGCAGGTAGGTTGGTACTTCCTGCAGGCTTCTGTGGCTCAGACGCTGTCCCTGGGGCTTTATGCCCCCTGCTACTTCCGGGTGGGGGGGAGGGGACAGGTCAGCCCACGTGGCTGGCCTCTACGTTCCCCCCCCCTAACCCCCAGCCTTACTGTTTGTTGTTTCCCCGCAGGTCTCAGCGGGGAGCGAAGCAGCAGCAGCGGCGGTGGTGTCAGCGGCGGCGGCGGAGCAAGCGGGGCCGCGGGGCACAAGCAGCAAGCCCCCAGAGCCCCCCCTGCAGCAGCAGCAAGCAGGTAGGTTGGTACTTCCTGCAGGCTTACCTCCTCCCTATCCCCCAGGGCACCCTCTTGGCATAGCATTGGTACTGTGGCACTAGTAACTTGAACAGACCAGGCAAGTGAAGTGCAGCCAGGCAGAGAGATTTCTCTGGCCTCATAGTGCCAACCAAGCATCAGGCAGCACTAGAAGCAATATGGCACCCAATGGTTTTTTAAAAAAAACACCTTCATGGCATTGTAAAGGTAAACCCCATCCCCCAGCACTGGCCCTATGGACAGGACAGGTCAAACCATATCAGGCCAGCCCCCCCACCCCCAGCCGATTACTTACAGATCTAGCAGCATTGTAGCGGATAGCCAAATTCACCAAAGAAAATGGACACAATGGCTGCAGCCACTTTTATTTTGCCCTGCCAGACAATCAAAACTTCATCAATCAACTGTCCCCTCCCATACCCCCCTCCTACCAAATATGGCACTAAGTTTCATTTCCAGAAGGCTCAACTGTCCACCAGCCACCCATGTGTGTAGCAGTTTCCGAAGTTTTTCGAATGACGGTCTTGGTCTTCGGAACTTTGGACTTCCTGAACCGACTACCGTAATCTTGGTGATTTCCGAAGTTTTCCAAAAACTGAGTTACAGCCCTACTATAAACAGATACTTCTGAGTTTGCCATTGCAGCTATTTTCTTGCAAACACCTGATGGTGACTTTTTGTAGTGGAGCCTCACATATTCAAAAAACCACTATCCAGTAGTGGACAAAGAGCTATTTGTTATTTAAGACGTCCTAGTCAAGCAGATAGACTTCTTAGAAGTATCGCTGTACCCAGTACTTATCATAGATCATGAGAACCTTGAAACCTTGGACAGCATGACTCACAAACCAAAGGCTGGCATGATGGGTCCTGTTCCTGTCACGTTTCAATTTTATCCAAGAATTCTGCCCAGGTGAGTGAAATTGCGCAGCAGATGTCCTCTCCTGCAAGGACAACCTCTGTGGATCAAATAGGTTCCTGTCTACCAAACACCACTTCTTGGGAGCTGTAGTGCCTTCACCTTTAGTATCCCTCTCCAGGCCCATGTCCTGGCATCTTGATACCAGAGGCGCCTGTGCCTCCCTGAAGGAGCATTTCACTTGGAAGCTCTGCAGCTATGCCATGATTCCCAACTTGCAGGTCATTATGGCCAAGACAAGACCCTGCACCTGGCTGTAAGGACTGTTGATACTTCTGGTTGCCACCACTGAAGAAGGAGGTCCAAGAATATGTATGCACCTGCCATCTTTTTGCCCAAACCAAGGTATCTCGACGTAGACTGGTGGGGCTCCTGCATGACCTGGTACATCACATCAATGGATTTCATCTACCACAATCACAGGGTCATATGATAATCTTTACAGATGTTGGTACATACACCAATGTGTCTCATTTCGTGCCTCTAGCTGCTGTTCCCATGGCCAACGACATAGATCAGGTTTTAAAAAAATAATATTGTACTACTCCATGGCCTCCTGGGCATCATCATTTCCGATAGGGGCTCCCAAATCATAGCCTGTTCCTAGCGAACCCTATTCAAACTCCTTGATGTCCCTCTTTCTTTCAGCTGCATATTATTAGCAGACAAACAGGCAGAAAGGAGACAGCAGGTCTTAGAACAGTAAACTAAAAAAACTAAATCTAAACTGCCTAACTGAGTCAGACCAATGGTCCATCTTAGCCCAGTATTGTCACAACCTGACATGGCAGCAGGGGTTTCAAATTCGGGTCCAAATCTGGCTCTTCCAGGGTCTCTGGAGGAGGCCATCCCAGTATGCTACCTGAGACCCCTCCAAGCCCCCAGCGGAGGCCTCCCCCAGGTGTGCTACCAGGGATCCTGAGGTGGAGATGCCAGGAATTGAACCTGGGACCTTATACATGCAAAGCACACACTCTTACCACTTGAGCTATTCCCCCCCCCCCCCGCTACTTCCTGTCATTCCACCAAGGTAATTGGATAGAGCTTCTTTCCACTGCTGAATTTGCATACAACAGCTACCAGCATGCATCCACAGGGCAGATTCCCTTCTGCACCACATACGATTTCCATTCCTGGTTCCACCCGAGCCTCCCTGACACCACCGAGGTTTCTGCAGCCCTGGATTGGGTCAACAGCCTCTAAGTCATCCGTGAATCCCTTCAGTACCACCTGAGTATAGCCAGTGTGGCCTACAAGGCTGCTATGGACTGTCACCACCTGGAGGCCTCCAATACCATCCCAGGGATAAAGTCTGGCCTGTGCTGCCCACTATGCCTTGCAGTGTCCATAAACAAAGCTTGCCTCTAAATACCGTGGCCCCTATGCGGTGGTGTGCTATATCAACCCAGTTGCATATGACCTTTGCCTGACTTCACAGTTGCACATCACCCTGTAGTCCACATTTCCTGGCTGAAACCCTGTCCGCCAAGTCCATTTCCAGCCCGTGCCCCTTCAGTACCTTGTGGCAAGGAAGAGGTACACTCTGGAATAACGTTTCTGGGAACTGACCTTGCAAGTGCATGTACTGGCTTGTGTCCATGCATTCCATCAGCATTTCCTGGACAAGCCAGCACCCCACACGGGGGTCACACTATGGGGGAGGGGGTCCAATAACCCATGGCATCTGTCACCATGGGCAACATAGCATGTGCAATCTCCAAAAGGATGCAGAGACACCATGAGTAATCTGAAACAGTGCCAGACCCCAGTTAGTGCTGAATGCAGAGATAGGTCCATCAGTATCAGTGAAACTAAGTACCTACATATGAGCAGTTGGTATTAACCAGAAGACTACAAAATACACTTAATCCTTTGTGAGAACAGCAGTCTGCCCTTGAGACAACAGGATAATACACATGGACACTTACTGCTACTCTCACACCCTCATCCCCAAAATATGAACATAGAAAGCTCTTAACTCCTCACTCCCTAGTAACAGACGTTACTGCAAAGACTCACAGGCTCTTACTTACAGCAAGTTAGGTTGCATGCACTCGGCTCAATGGGATCACACAAGGGAGAGAATTACACTACTGTGTGATTTAGGAGTCATGCATGTGTTTATATAGTCTGCCTTCCTACTAGGCATGTGGACAGTCCCCTACCTCTAGATTTGCTCCCCCTGTTTTTAGATTGTAAGCCCCCGGGCCGGGACCGTGTCTATCTTATATTCTTTGTAAAGCACCAGGTACATTGCTTGTGCTATATAAATGCTTATAATAATAATAATAATAATAATAAATAATAATAACAAAAACCTTTGCTTCTGAGCAGTGGTAGGAGTCCAGGATTTGAGGGAGAAGTGGCAGCATAATAGCATTTAGACAATGCACAAAATCAGATGCTTTTGAATTCTGCTGATCCACATTGTGGTGAAAGCTGTTGGAGTTGATGCATTATTTGGACATAGATCCCTGTAAATTTGACATGGGGTTTCTCGATATCTTGGTCTTGACGCTCAAGGGCTTTATAAAGATGATTTTCATTAGACTACGTTGACAGATTTATGTAACAATCGTGGTACTATGCAGTAATTAGTGGATCAATAATTAGGTACTGAAGAAGGGATGGTGAACCATTTCCTTCCTATGGGTCACTTAAAAATGAGTACAAGCTCCAGCAACTGCACAGGAGTTGGGAGTGAGTAAGGGAATATCTTCAGGATGAGAGAAAGCAAGGGAGAGTCCAAATCTATGCCACTGTTTCATCCTTTACCCTTGAGAGTGCAGCCCCGCCCCCAATCTCCATTCCTTTCCCTTGAGCTCACTCTTTCAGTGATTGAGGGAAGGGGCTTGATCCATGTTGAGAAAGTGGGAAGGGGTGAAATAAAAATCAGGCACAGGCCAAATTTAGCCAATGAGATTTAATCCCCACTCTGAAATTTTAAATTATGCAAGAAGGGGTGGGGTGGGATGGGGAGAGGAAGGAATGCTTCCTCTTAGTCTTGGCAAAGGGGAATGAAATGGTCACAAGGCTGGACCTCTCCTGTGAACTTAGATATTGTGGACACACTCATATTAGATATAAGCAAGGACCTGAGTTCACTGTGTTTTTCGTATCGCTGCTGATGCCTGCCTATATCTATCACTATATGGTATAGGCTCTCACAATCTTCATTGCACAGACTGTCTTGAGAATCCAACATGGGTCTGTGTGCACACATCTGCAGAGGCAAATTTACAAATATCACTTTCAACCAAAATATTTCCATCTGATGGCACTAATTATCCTTCCAGGCTAAGCCAGTGTGGAAATTTGCATATCCAGTCTAGACTGTTGATGTGAAATAAAGAGCTTGTTAGTTTTGAAACAATGGATTCCTTTCAGATATTGTTTAAGATCTTTTGACGTTTAATGCTGTCTCTTATTCAGTCTGGTGTGGATGCAGATAACACTTCTAAATGGATTTCAGAATTAATCATGAAAACAGATATTCTCTAGGTCTCAGACGTATCTGTACTTAAAAGTGCATAAAGAGGAAAACATTGATGTTTAGGGCCTTGGCACAAGGGTGGCCAGGGGAGGGGCAGGGTTAGGAGGAGCTACATAGGAAGCACATAGGTTTGGAGAGGTGGTGTGTGGGAGTGTGTTTAGGAACAAGGGAATTCTTGCTGGGTGGAAGTTAGCAGGCTTCCCCCTTGTACATGTGGAGTGCAAAAGGGCCATGGAATGGAGTAGGGGGAGTGTCACTCCTCCTCCCTTTTACTTTCATGATTTCCTGTAGCACACAACCATGCTTTCTGAGCTAGATGTTAAATCATGAACTTGTCCAAAGTACACAAAAAGAGGGTTTTTGCAGCAAGGGCATATTAATCTCTCCTACTTATCAAATGCAAGAAATGACACTTATCAAAAACATTTTATTTGTGGCATTACAGTGCCATCCACAGGAGATAAAGTATCTAAAGTCTGGTCTACATAACCAAAATAAAATGTAGGAATCGTCTATTTACCCTTGCTCATAAGCAATGTGTACAGGAAGCACAAAGGCTCAAAGGACTGGTAGTGGGATATGGGATGCTTTAGTCCTGGTTAATAGTGGATAAACGTTGCTTCCATCCGAAAGCTCTTTTGAAGGCTTTGTTTGGTTTTGGCATTCTCAGATTTAGTACTAGTGGACAGATGTACATGTTAAGCACCATCACTACAGCTGGTAATATCTTTGCTGGTAGCCCCATTGCTTAGAACACGGATTGCATACAGCAGTGATTCCCTAGCAAGGTGCCAGGGCACACTGGCACTCAGCATGTTGTCAGATGTGCCCTGAAAATTTAGATAATTACAGTTGCTTGGTGAACCATGTGTCTTCAGGGCTATGGCACAGCTGTTAAAATGGATATTAAATATTATTTAAGATTATAGGTGTAATGGATAATTAATTTGCACTTCATTTTGTCTTCACTTACATGCAAAAGGGTTCTCAGTGTTTGATTCACTTTCAGTGCATGGTTCTGTCGTGTATAGTGACAAGGAAACTTGGGCATGTTGCAAAAGCATTGATGAGGCATGGGTGTGGTTGAGTCCCAGAGGTACCTGCACTGGTCAGATGGATTAATAGTGCCTGAGGAGTGCTGATGAAAATGACTAATCTAAAAATATGTAAAATCAGTAGATCCCTGTTCATCAGCTACTCTGTAAAGGACCTTTTTATGAACACACTTTCCTACTAGCTTCTTGCTGTATTGACCTGGAACAATTTTAAAAGGAAAAAGGTGAATTTTCAATTACTGTGAATTCCCATTCTTCTCCTGAGCAGAGTGGGCAGGATCCCTCCTCGCTTGTAGTAGGCAGGATCTTGATTGACAGCCTCTGTAGTAGGAGGGACCATCCTCCAATAGTTCCCCAGTCTGACACTGTCAAAGCTAGCCAACTAGAGAAATTATCAATAACAATTAAACTATGAAAACTAAGGGAACAATTCCATAACTAAACTTTAACCTTGTCTATGGAAAGGGAAGAACACTACTTAGTAGCACCCTAAGAAAGGAGACCCGTCTTTTGAGCTGTGAAGGGAATCAGTGCTGGGTGGGGCCTAGCTGCCCACTCTGCTCGGGAGAAGAACAGGAATTCACAGTAAGTGCAAATTCACTTCTCTCCCCCCAGCGCAAAGTGAGCAGCCTGGATTAATGGGGAAGTCCCAAAGCAGTGTCTTCCACAAAAAGGGCGAATTCCCCACCAGACCAAGCAAAAATGTTCTTCACCACCCAGCAGGGTCTATTCTAACCTAGTCTTACAAGACCAATTGTAGCACACTCTGGCCAAAGGCTGCTTCTGCAGATGCCAAGAAGTCTACTACTCTATAATGTCTGGAAAAGAAGAGTACTGAGGACTAGGTGGCTGCTATGCAAATCTCCTCCAGACAGGATCTGTTTAGAAAAGCCACGTTTGCTGCCTTTTGACATTCCGGCAGAGTTGTAAAACCTGGCTGTTCGCCCAGGCCTTTGGGGGGGGAGGGGGGGTTAGAGGGTTTTATCTCCCCTACCGTATTTATTGTTTTATTGAGTTCCCGGGCCCTGTTTTAATACTTGAATTGTATTTTGTTATGTTTTGTTTTTAGATATATTTGATATGTAGTTGTTCTTATTGTTGTAAGCCGCCCCGAGCTGTTCTTAGGAGGGGCGGGGTAAAAATGTAATAAATAATAATAAATAATAATAATATATTAACTGTGTTTAGGGGAAGGGTAGAGAAAATTACTTGTAGCATCCTAATTGGCCTGTGGGTGAACTGGTTATGTATCATACTTAATTCTGTGTCAATAAATCTCCATTTTGTATTGGAGTATCCCCGCTCTGTGTTGGGGTGTGGGAGGGAAATTCCAGCCAGCTGACAGTGCATCACGTCCTCTGACTGATCCCACTGGACACACGTGAACCCTTTGAATAAATTCGGCTAATTCCCCCTAAATTTAAGACATCGTTTGGATATTGGGGTACCGGCCCCCAATATTCACTCGTGGAATGGGTCTATGTCCTAACAAGCCCCAAAGGCTATGAATAAGTTATTGTCTTTGTGAAAGGCATTAGTCCTGAGAAGGTAAAGTGCGACTGCCCTTCTAATAATTAAGTTATGCCATTTATGTTGCCTGCTGGACTTGTGGTGTGGACAGAAGTATGGTACATTTATCTCTGTCTCTCTATAGAAAGGGGAACTGACCTTACGAATAAAGGAGGGATCTAGTCTAAGGACCACCTTATCCCTATGGAAAATACATGGTTTCAGGCTAGAAGCAAGGGCACTCAACTCTGAGACCCTCCTAGCCTAGGTAATGGCTACTAAGAACAAGGTTTTTAGAGAGAGGTATCTAAGGGGTACCTCTGAAAGACATTCAAAGGGAGGCCCCATGAGGAATCTTGCAACTAGACTGAACCTCCAAGTAGCTGAATCTGTAACTAACAGGTGGACAGATCCGCTTGGCTGCCCTCAGAAATTTCATTGCATGAAAGAAATTCATATAAAGGGTGTGAGGAGATGGGTAGATTGTTCCCACAGGTCACGATGCTACCCAGGGCTGCTGTCTGTCTTTTTAGCATGTTAACCCCATGTCCAGGACTGCTTGAGGAACCTAAGAATTTCATTGATGTCTGCTTCATCTGCATCAGTCATTATTTTTGTACCGTTCCGAAAGTTTATCCCACATGGCTGCATAAAACTGGTTAGCGGAACACCTTTTGGAAACCAGAAGGGCGATAAGGAGGTTGCCGGAATATGCTACTGCAGTTAATTGTGTCCTCTCAATCTCCAAGCAGTTAGGTGAAGTTCTTGCGGATTGTGGTGTAGAATTGGTCCTTGGGAGAGGAGATCTCTGCTGAGAGGGAGAGGATCCTGGATGCACATTTTGATCAGGTCCAAAAACCAGGGCCTTCTCCGCCAAGCAGGGTGTTACCATGATAAGGTCTACCCCCTCTTCCCTCACTCTCTGAAGGTCCTGGGAGATCAATAGAATGGGGGAAAAGCATACAGAAGGCTCCTCAGCCATGGGTGAAAGAGAGCATCCATCCCTTCTGCCATTGGGTCTCATGTCCTTGCCATGTATCTCTGGGTCTTGTGGTTCTTCCTCGAGGAGAACAAACCCACCTCTGGTGGACCGAACATCCGGCAAATCAGATGGAAGGACTGCATAGTCAGTGACCATTCCCCCGGGTTGATCTCCTGTCTGCTCAGCCAGTCCACTTAGACATTTAGGATGCCATTGATGTGTACGGCCTTCAACGACAGCAGGTGTGACTCGCCCAGTTGAGTAGTAATGTCTCTTGGACATGGAGCCACCTTGATGATTTGTGTTTGCCATCATCATGGTGCTGTCCATCTGCACCAGTACATGTGATGATGCAAAGATTGGGAGACTACTATTAAGGCTAGGCGAACCACTCTGCGTTCTAAAAAGTGTGTGCGCGCACGTGTTTCCACTTCAGTCCAGGTGCCTTGGGCGGAACGCCAACCCATCTGGGCGCCCCATCCTGTGAGACTTTCATCGGTGGTGACGATGATCCTTTGGAGTTCCCTGAAGGGGAGCCCCCCCCCCCCGAAATCTCGCTGGCTGGGTCCACCAGATCAGGGCTTGCTTGACTTCTGGTGAAAGTGATATCAGGCAGGGGGGTTAGGGTTGAAATCTCATCCTGGTATGGACAAAGGGACCTCTGCAGGGGCCTGAGGTGCTTGCATGTCCATTGGATCGTGTCCATACAGGAGACCAGCATCCCCAATACCTGGGCCAGGAACATTAGCTCCTATCTGTCTTCTGACAGGAGGTGACGCAGGAGACCTAGCAACTTGGTTTGCATCTCTTGCGAAAGGAAGACTCTGTCCACCCTTGTGTCCAGAATGACTCCCAGATGTATTAAGTGTTCGGTCGGAATAAAGTGGCTCTTCTCCCAGTTTACCAGGAAACTGCGGGTCCCCAGCTGGTGTAAGGTGCAGTTGAGATGAATATCCACCTGGGCTCTGGATGGTGCTCTCAGTAATATGGTGTCCAGGAAGGGGTATACGTGAACACCTTCCTCCCTTAGGCATGCCACTATGACCAGTAGGGTCTTCGTAAACACTCTTGGTGATGATGATAGGTCAAAGAGTAGGGCCTTGGATTTAAAGTTGCCATAAGAAAAATGAAGGTATCATCAGTGAGAAGGCCTGAACGGGATATGGAGGCATGCTTCCCTGAGATAGATGGATGCTAAAAAGTCCCCTCGTTGTATGGCTCTTACGATGGACCTGAGTGTCTCCATTTTGAACCTCCTTTTATGTACCTTCTTGTTCAGTGCTTTGAGGTCCAGAATGGATTGTATGTCCCCATACATTTTTGGGACTGTGAAGAAGGTGGAATAAACTCCTGTGCCCCTTTGAGCTGGTGGAACTGGCTCTATGACTCCAACTGTCTGTGAGGTGATGAATTGCCTGGAGAGTTATGAGATGTTTTTCTGGGTTCTTCGACTCTGGAGCTGAGAAGAAGCTATCCCTTGGGCTGGAATGTAATTCTATTGCGTATCATAGAGAAATTGTTTCTCTTACTCATGTCTCAGAAGATGATGTTAGCCACTCCTCGGAAAACCCTTGAAGTCTCCCCTCTATTGACATCTGTGAGGGGGGTGGGCTGAGAGTCATGCAGAGGGCTTTTGAGGCTTGGGGGCCCCTGACTTCTGCCTCTTGAATGGCTGCTGGTTATACTCGCCCCTATACGTTTCTGGGCACTGGTCCCTCTGGGGCTGTCGCCCCCTTTGGCATGAAAGGACTGCTTGGAGATAGTGGCCTGCGGGTTAAGGGGAAATTCCTTCTTGGTAGGTTCTGTAGTGAGGGCATTGTCCATGGACTCAACCAAGAGTTTACACCCTTTGAATCAGGACTTAGAAACGTCTGTCTTCCAGGGCCTCAGTCAGACGGATAGTCTAGCCACCACATTCGTTGCAATGGTTCCGGGGTCAAGTTGTATCACATCCAGAGTGGCATCTGCTGTGAAAGCCGATGCAGTTGCTAGCTTCCTGTAACCTTCTATTGCCTCTATTTTGTGCCTTCCCCCCCAGGTCTGAGGCTCAGAGGTAGACCACTCTGCAGAAGCCCAAGGTGGTGGCTGTGGCTTTTAGAGCTAGGGAAGAGGCCTTGAAGTTCTTTATTAGAGTAATGTTGCCCTTTCTGTCAAGCAGATCCTTTGGGTATCCCTCCTTGTCTGCTGGGAGGACCACTGACTTGGACAGGTCTACAGTCACTGCATCATCAATAAAAACCTACGGCCAAGCTGGGCTCAGAGCACAGATCCTCCAGCTGCTCTGTGATGAGGCAGGAACAGACTGGGAATTTGTGGGAGGATAACCCCTCCTACTACAGAGGCTGTCAATCAAGGTCCTGCCAACTGCAAGCGAGGGGGGACAATCACCATCAGTCCAGGCTGCCCACTCTGTGTTGGGGAGAAAACCACTAACACCCTTGTTACTACAACTCTATCAAAATTTGCCTTTCACAACTTATTCTTCATAAGAACATAAGTAGTGCCATACTGAGTTGGTTCAATGATCCATCAAGCCTAGCATCCTGTGCTCCGACAGTGGTCAATCTCGATTGTATGGGAGAACAAACAGTCACAATGGGCAGTCCATACCCCATTGTTCACTCCCAGCTCCCGACAGTAAGAAGTTCATCCTGTAAACAACTTGGTTAGTAGCCATTAATGGATGTACTCTCCAAGAAATTATGTCCTATTTTAAACCCAACTATACTACTGGCCTTGACAACATCCTCTGCCAACAAATTCCATAAGTTACTTATGCATTGAGTGAAAAAGTACTTCCTTTTATTTGTTTTAAATCTGCCAGCAGCTAGTTTCATGGAGTGTCCCCTAGTTCTAGTACTATTTGAGGGTAAATAACCACTCCCTATCTACTCGTTCCACACTACTCATGATTTTATAAACCTCTATCATGTCCCCTCTGAGTCTTCTTTGTCTAAGCTGAAGAGACCCAGCTTGTCAAGCCTCTCTTTGTACGGAAACTGTTTGATACTCTTTATCATTTTTGTTGCCCTTCTCTGTACCCTTTCTAGTTCAGCTATGTCTTTTTTGAGACGGGGAAACCAGAACTGCACACAATATTTCAGGTGCGGTTCACCATCGATTTGTGTAGAGGCGTTATGACATCCTCAGTTTTATTCTCTATCCCTTTGCAAATAACTCCGAATGTTCTGTTTGCTTTTTTGACTGCTGCTGCACACTGGGCTGAGGACTGAACAACCACTCCCAGATCCTTTTCCTGAGTGGTATATCCTAGCTTAGTACCCAACATTGCGTACTCAGAGTTTGGATTACTTTTCCCTATGTGCATTACTTTGCACTTGCCCACATTAAATCTCATCTGCCATTTAGATCCCCAGGCATCTGGTGTCGTAAGATCCTGTTGCAGTTCTTCACAGTCTGCTCGTGTTTTAACTACCTTGAATAACTTGGTGTCCTCTGCAAATTTGATCACCTCATTCTTAACACTCTGTTCCAGATCATTAATGAATATATTAAACAGCACCGGTCCCAATACAGATCCCTGAGGCACACCACTTTTTACATCTCTCCATTGTGAAAACTGACCATTCAGTCCTACTCTTTTCTTCCTATTCTTTAACCATTTACCGATCCATAGGAAGACACTACCTCCTATCCCATGACTTCTTAACTTTCTCAAGAGTCTTTTATGTGGGACCTTATTAAATGCTTTCTGGAAATCCAGGTACACGATAACTACCCGGTCCCTCTTGTTCACATGCTTATTTACACCCCCAAAGAATTCCAACAGATCGGTCTTATATAGTAGGTTCTGGCTATCTCACCACAAACATTTATTTAGGGGAAAGAAATGACCTAATGGTTAATGAACATTAAGGTTTTTTTAGTTTTTAATTTTGGCATATGGCTGCTTCAATTACTTTGAAGAAATGCTTAGTTAGCAGTATAAATTTTTAGGATTTCCTGCTCATCTTCTTCTGCTTCTATTTCCTGGTTGAGCTAAGATGCTGCTAGGGTTTAGAGTAGAAACACATAGGAACACTTACTGACATTGTAATGAGCTCAGGGGCAAACATTCCCCTGGCATTCCCCCATTCGCTTTACCCGATCTAACTGACCAGATAGGTGGAAGGGATCCTATGGATCTTGTAGAGAGGCTTGCAAGTACTCTGTGGACTGAGGTTCCCCAACATCTGAGAATCCTATTTTGTATTTCACATACTTTACATGTCTTTGTTGCTGCCTGGGATCATGGTATCTTCAAGTCAAGTCATGCAGGTCAAAAACTATGAATCCTTGTCCTAGGGCAGTGGTTCTCTAGTTTTTTTCAGCGTGAACCCCCTCTCTCTTGTGTGCAAATTTGCCCCCCCCCCACACCCTTCCCAGAGAGTGAGAGAAGGAAAGGAGCCTAGGAATAGAGAAACAAGAAAAAAAGATGGAGATTGGGGACAAGCCTAAATCCTGCCCCGTTCCTCTGGTCCCCATTCTTAAGCCGCTTGCAGAAGAGCTGGGGGTGGGGTGGGAAGAGAACTTCTGGGATTGAAGATTGCATTAGTAGTGATCTTAGAATGCTCTGCTCTGCTCATATGTAGGGGTGGGGGTTTTAGCCCATTTCTAGCATGATTTCCATGATGAGATGCAGGGCTGGATTTTTGAGCCCTGCATCGCATGATGGAAATCATGCTAGAAATGGACTAAATCCTGCAGCACACGAATGGAACCTCCTGGGATCACTCCCAGTTCCCCAGCCCCTGCCGCCCTGTGCTTGTGTGGAAGTGGCCTGAAGCATGGGTAAGGAGATTAACAGCCCCTATATTGTGATCGGGTGTGGGGGAGGAGGTGTTATTGCAGGAAGCACCTGTCACAGAAACAGCAGTAGAGGCTCTGGAGAAGCTGGTACTGGAGCTGGGGATGGATACACCTAGCCCTGGGGAGGTGGAGGTGATGAGTGGATGACACAGGCTAGTAGGTGGGGATGTGAAACCATCTTACAGGAACAGTGTAGCAAGCACACCTGTGTGTTATCTGTAGCCACCAAGGGCACTCTCTCCCATCTCACCCGGCACTGCTCACTGATCCCTTAGAGCAGATCCCTCTCCCTCTCCCCCAGTGACTGCACCTGCCCAAGTGACATCTTCCACCTCTCCTGAAGCTAGCTGTGCACTTGTTTTTCCCCACCTGTCTCTGTAGCTGTAGAAAAGCCTGATTTGCAGGATCCGCATTTCGCACCCCCTCCATCCCGTACAGAGCCTATCACCCCCAGAAACGCACTCCCCAGTTTGACAATCAGGTTCCTAGGGGAACCTAGGGTGGGGGGCAAATGTGGCCTGAAGCTACTTTTTATCTGGTCTCTAGATCCAGTTTCTACGCAGGGAACACAGTGCTCACGGAAAGGGAACAGAAATGACAGCATGCACACAAGGATAGGAGACAGACTGATGGCACAGATCTAGGATCTGGACCCTCCTCTTTCCGAGGGCACCCGACGCACCCCCATCACTTCTGTCTACATGACTCTCCTTGCACTAATTTTTAAAGTAGCCTCTGGGAAGGAAAAAGCTTCCCCCACTTCTGTTGTATAGAAAGGGGGTAGATATTTTAGCACTGCAAGACAGAGCATCAGAATGGCTGACAAACTAGTCAGTCACTACTACTTAACGGTTGAGTCCTGATGCTTGTTTTGAGCCTGTGCATGTCCTCCACAGGTGGCAGTGCAATCGGCTGTCATCAGCTTTTATCCCAAAGGTGGCAGCAGCAGCAGCATATGGCCCTCATCAGCATCTCCTACAAAATGGGTCTCTAGGGAGATCCAGGAGGAGAGCGAGAGCCTCATGATGCTGCTGTGACAGCAGTGGGTGAAGTGATTAAGTAATCGGAGGTAATATTCATACCAGTAGAGGTCTAAATCTAACGAACAAAATTTTCATTTTAATCTAAACTACGCTGACAGCTTTAAAAGCAACTCTGTGTCTTTCCTGAATTGTGATGTTTCTGCAAATCTGCTATTTCTTCTGCATTCATATGCCTGTCAGGACAGAGATTTATTTGCAGCTTACCCTAGCAAGCAGGACTGCCCTTGTGAATAAACGGGGCAAAAAAGCAGAACCAACTGAATACACACGGCATGTGCCATTTAAAAATGCTTTAGTAAAACCTCTGCCTTTGATGAAAGGCTACAAATGAAAGGCTACAAATATCTTAATAGTGGTCAAAAACCTGACAAAGCTTTGACTGAAATTGTGGAAAGGATATGCAGTAAACATGATGGGAAAAGATTGTTGCCCAGAGCTAAAAATTCAGAAATAATTTTGCAAATGCTTGTTATCCAGACTAGGGACTGGATAAAAAAGCACTCGCTGAAGAAAACACACTGCATCAGAGGAGAAGGTGCTATTGCAGTTAACAAACTGGACCAAGATTGCAGGAATCTGTGTCCCCAGCTCTGCCATGGACCCTTTATGTGACCTTGGGTGAGTCTGTTGTGCTTCAAATATCGCCTTTGTAAAGAGGATGAGCAAACACACACCTTTGATGCTCCTTTAGCTTTTTAGGTTTTAAGGTCTTGGGGGCAGGGATGGTTTCTTGCCATGTACTTGCACAGCACAAAGTAGCCCTGATTTCAGTGGGGGCCTTGAGGTACTGCAATTAAAAACAACAGCAGCAGCAGCAGCAAAACCACCACCACGGACAGCAATCCTCCCTTTATGCTGGTCCCATGACAGGGACTGTTCCTGTTCTATCTTTAAAAAGGTATAAATGTGTTATTCCAAGTTTCTAGTAGTGAAGGAATAACCAGATTTACATATAGCATTCCTTCCAACAGAGAAACACTTGAGGAAATCTCTTTTTGCCAAGGCTCAAGCATGATGGCATTTTATTACTTTCATATAGTTTGACTGCTATTCTTAATAATAGGCACTGCTATCTTTCAGACTGCAACCTCTAACCCATAAGCTTGCCAGAGCAGTTTGTGCACACTGATTATTCCGATAGTATACAAATTTCCAATACATCACAGGTGAAAGTAATTTTGTTGCTTCGTAGTATGCACAAATGTGAGAAGGTACTTTAGAATAGAAAGCAGCATAAGCCTGGATTTTATTCGGGACACTGCATATTACTGCAGCCTGTTCTGAGAGCTCCAAACTCCATTTACTTATGATCCGAGACAGTTTCTAGACACGAGTGGTGTCGCCCTAGGTGAATGTGAATTATTGAGCTGTTGTGTCAGCTTCCTAAAGGCTATGTTTAAGAACATTAATGGGATGCCAACACTATCTTTCCAGTGATAAAAAATATTACTTTACAGTCCAAAGTTTAGAATCCCCACTTTAGTATGCTTACTTCAGTTTAATTTTAGAGACAGATTGTGGCATTTAGTTCTGTACCTTCCGAATCAATTATATAACACTGAAGTTTAGCTAGAACTTATAATAGCTATCCAGAAAAACCCAGAATAACTTGCGATACATTTCTCCTTGTATGTGCCAGAGTGAATATTTACAATAATTTGCAAATTTAGGTTATGCAAAGTCTAAATGGCAACTCTTAAGTGACATAGCATGTCTTCAGGCAAGTCCATGTAAACAAGAACAATTATAGAAATAACCTTCAGAAGCAGAACAGAAAGCCAATGCAAAAATCAAAGAGACTGAAACAGCCAGGTTCTTTCATGAGCTTTGACAACTTTAGAGGAAAACAGTAAAAAAGAAACCACAAAAACCCGAACAAATTCTGGACCAAAGATGGAAAGTGGGCTCATGTACAAGCTCATTTTGTTTCCCTGTGTCTGCTTTGGTTTAACCATGCAGCCCTGCAAAGTGATTGTGTCTAGACCAACAAGTGATATTAAAACAAAAGGTTAGAGATCATCATGGGACATTAATTATGCACAAGAAGCCAAACTGAATTTAATCAGAAGCAGCAGACTCCAAGCAGCAAAGATTCTCTCTTTTTTGACAGAGGTGGTTAAGAAAACATTTATGGAAATACCAGAGCATCTGCTGATTATAGTCAAAGCTGCAGGACACCAACATTAAATCACTGAACCATCTTGACAGCTTCTGGGTACTCAAGTCCCACTCTAATAATAATTTGCTGTGAAATTCACCTAAAAAAATCAGAAAGTTAGCCAGAAAATGTTTGTGAAGAAATCAGGTAGGAATCAAATACAGCAGTTATCAAAGAGACTTGCATCCGACTAAAACCAACGTTCAGCCCTCAGACATTCTAGTGCTACATTTAAAATTAGCACACCCTTTCAAAGAAGCTTAAAAATCTCTCTTTAAGAGCAAAATGAAATTTTATGAAGCATTTCCCATAACTTGTGATTTGTCCCTTTTTTATTTTTTACATAACTATTAGCTTGTAGAAGAATACTTGAATCATCATAAACGTTGCTTAACTCTTAAAACCTCAGAATTTTGAACATAAAGCATTTGGATGCTTTTAATTAATGTCATATATTGCATGGGGTAATTAACTGAATAGCTGTTAGAATTACCTATTTTGTTGCTATGCAAATTTCAACAAAAAAGCAAGGAACTACAGAACCATGAATTAAGGTTGTGATAGGACAATTATTCATTGAACTGTCGTGTTAAAAGAGCTGAAGAGCACTGACCTGCACATTATCACCCATCATAAAATTACTTGAGGGTTAATTAAGAGAATAATACACAAATGCAATCAATGACAAAGAGAAAAACACAGATTTAAGTTATTTCCCTGGAGTCTGTGTGGTCAAATGCAGACTAGTGTTAAATTTAAATGTTTGAACATCTCCAAGAGTTCAGAGAACAAAGGACTGGACGAAAACCTACTGAGATTTATAATAACTAAAGTAAACATTTCATCCAGTATCAAAATTAACATCAAGGTTTTTTCTTTCTCAATTGCTTTTGGAATTTAAATTATTATTATTCAATGTCACTCATTATAGAGGCACAATTGCACCTCTATTAATTAAGGCGAGACACAGTTTCTATGCAATCTCTGCCTATCTGTAACATGGGAGTATTTCTTCACTGCACTTCTGCGTTGCAGAAGAAAATTGTTGCAGACAATGTTATTACTTATTTTGGGTGTTTAGTAAAACTGAATGGAATAGAACATTAAAGTTTAGATTCAGGTATTTGCTAGTGAATTTGGGGATGTAATGGTGCTGTAAATAAAAAGTTAGACAGAAAAAGTGTGGAAGAAATCCTTAAGTCGCGCATGCACCTTTCATGTACTATGTTGTAAAAACATATTTAATAGTAGTTGACAGGCCACTCTATTTGCTAGGAGTATGGTGGGGGGTGCATGGGGGAAAGAGGACAAACAATAAAAAGTTCTCATTGAAATAATGACACATTGAAGAGAATAGAAGAAATTGTTAAGTTGTGCATGCCTATTGTAGCTCTCCTAGTGTTGGATATACATTGTATAAAGCTGAGAGACTAGCTGGCGGTGGGGTAGGGGGTTAAGTTAGCTGGGGCAGGGGATAAGTATGGGTGGCAGGGGATCAGGTTAGCTAGGGCGGGGAGTAAGTATGAGTGGTAGACTGTCAGGTTAGCTGGGGGGTAAGTATGGCTAGCCGGGGGGAGGGGGGTCAGGTTAGATGGAGCAGGGGGTACGTGTGGCTGGTGGGGGTGGGCAGGTTAGCTGAGGCGGGGATAAGTATGGCTGTTGGGGGTTCCTGTTTGGGAGTAAGATCTGTTGCAATGGACTGCTTGTTTGTTAAGTTGTGTAATTTTACGGGGGCAGGTTTACTCCAAAATTTGGCACAGAATCACACCTAGCTGCTCTACTTACTGTTGAATATTCATCACTGCCACAGCAGCACAACCTATTAAAGTGTCGTATATATATCGGTATAAGTCCCCCGATCGGGAGAGGAAAATGTTGCTCAAGATAACACTTTATTTTGAATTAAAAGGTATCTAGAATTTAACTAACAGCGTCACCTTGTGTTCAACACATTTATAACTGATTGTAAACTCTGTTTTACTCATACATCTTTTCTGTAACTCACACGTTTCATCAGTTCATATATTATTTCTCACGCCACTTACTTCCACAAAATATTATTCAGATATACCAATAAAAAAACCTGATTGTATTCCAACATCTAAAAACCTTAGCTTTAAATTCATAATTAAGGCGAATTCATGAAAATTAACCATTTCACTACTGTACACCGTAAAAATATCTTACAATCTTAATGCATTTTTTAATGACATCAATATTACTCAATCACATACATTTCATTAACAACTCTATCTATATTAGTATCTTCTCAACATCATAACTCTCATTCTTCCTTAAATACCATCAAGATTATATCAACAACAAAAAATACCCACTTCACCAACTCTACTAATTAAGAAATTCATTTTCATTAAAACGCCTTGACAAGTTAATCATTTGTAGCGATATAATATAGTTTTATTGATATCTTATGTTCTCCTAGTCTGTGTTGTAGAGTAATATCTGATTCACAATCAGTAAAGACAAATGCAGCTGAACAAGAACTTTACTTAAGCTTTCCAGGCACAGATCCTTTAGTTACATCTAGCAAGTATGAAGACAAAATGGAGACTGAGACTTACACAATGAGAGAGAAGGGAAGAAGGAGTGGCTACACAAAGGAATTCAACTACAAAAATCCCATCTCCCTTCCATGTACATGTAAACTTAGTAGTGCCATCTCGTGGCTTTGTAGTCTTAATACAGTAAGTTTTAACTTATGGATGCTGCATATACCAACAGTCTGGACAAAGGAAGCTAGACCTAACTTTGGTTAAACGAAGGCAATGAGGAGAGAGGGCTCAGAACAGAAAACAGGCCTGAGATTGTGATGGAATTCAAGCTGAAAAGACTCAACACGTAGATAAGGCACCATCAGCATACTGACAAAGGGACAAAGGCATAGCCAGACACTTAAGTGCCTGCTCCTGGCACTGCCACATATGCGTAAAAAGCATCCTACTCAACACCTGGAGTAGACAGACAAAACCCCTTGTGAGTAAACAAGTGGGACATTTGCAAATCTGCTACCAATTTCCAGGTCAGGAAACAAACAATCAACTGAAGATAAAGGTGCTAATATGCTCAGAGCACTTCCTTCCAGGAAGACCAACTTCTGATATGCTAAAGAACTGTGTGATGTCACCATGACATGGCATCACTGGCCTTCCCCGGTCTCACCTTTCTCCCCTCATCTCTGTCCAAAACTCTGCTGCCAGGGTCATCTACCTCACCAGTCGCTTCGACCATGTGCAGCCCCTCCTCTCTTCGCTTCACTGGCTTCCCCTTCCTGAACGAATCCTGCACAAGCTCCTAGTCTTCACCTATAAAGCT
>QEPC01013045.1:1987304-2004376 GCA_003113815.1 Sphenodon punctatus
CATTTTTAAATGGCTGCAATGTAAAAAATCCGGTACCCGGAATCCGGTACCCCGGACCGGATTACCGGGTCGAATCCGATAATGCCGGTACGCCCGGTACCGGCATTATCGGATACCAGATTTTACCGGTTTCCCGCCCCTATTAAATACCATCAAGATTATATCAAAAATACCCACCACTTCACCATCTCTACTAATTAAGGAATTCATTTTCATTCAAACACCTTAAGTTAATTATTTATTATATTATAACTTATATTTCATTTGTAGATTTCCAAAGCAAATATACAATTTCTACAGAAAAATTAACTTGTTTAGGTGTTTGAATGAAAATGAATTTCCTAATTAGTAGAGATAGTGAAGTGGTGGGTATTTTATGTTGATATTATAATCTTGATGATATTTAAGGAAGAATGACTGCATCTTAAGTAGAGTTTATTATATTGCAAAAATCAAAACTACAAATATTGTGGACTGTTTCCAGGATAATCTTATACAGAGGAAAGCTAACTTTCAGATTTGTGTCATAATCTGTCACATGAAATACTAGTTTTTCAGAACTAACATGCTTTGAACGGTCACTGACTATATGTTAAAATTTAGTGAACATATGACAAACCTTTTTTATTTTACATTTTTACCCCTCCCTTCTCCAAGGACTCCAAGGCTGGTTTACAACGTAAGTAATATAAAATCCAATTAAATACACTTAAAATCTCTTAAAACCAATATCATTCCATCCACCCATCCCACCCTTTATCCCCCACCTGCCACCCACCAATCCTCCTCCTCAAACCTTTCTACTCAAGCCCACCCAACCTATTCCTGCCTAAACAAAAAGGTCTTGCATTTCCACTGGAAGATAAACAGGCTCAGGTGGAACTCTGACGGAAGGAGTTCCATAATTGTGGTGCAGCAACTGGGAATGCACAGCCTGTCCTCCAGCAGGATAGCATGAGTGTACGTCTTGTTCACTTCAGTGGGATTCTTGCCTGCGTTATTCGCTAGCATGTATACTATCCTGTTGGAAGTATGTGCTTCAATGGCTACTGAGCTTAAATGAGAACAGGATTACATTTTAAATCTCTAAGGTACTGCTGTGAGGAACCCTGAAGAAAAAAAAAATCATGGGGAATTCTGAAAATGCATATTGTAGGGTGAATTAGGTTGCTTTGTTCAAGTTTGCCAGACTCCACCCACTTGCATTTTGGCACTCCTCAATTCGCCTGCCCAACCTTGCTTTCCATACACATGCTCAGCCCCCACTCCACTCGGTTCCCCCTATGCACAGGGTATACCAATATGTGAAATGCAGGAATCAAATGTTTATTTTATTGAATTTATTTTTTTCATTTGTATCCTGCCCCTCTGGCCAAAGGCGACTCGTAGCAGTTAGCAGCATAAATAAAACCATAAAATAATATCATAATTCATAAATATATAAAACATAAAAAACAGATCTGTGTATAAAATAAGTTTCCAACCCTTTATACACAGGCCATTGTTAGGCCTTATATCTGAGGCCTAAGAACACATGAACTGTTTTACATTTGAAAGTAATAGAACAGTGTTTTCCAGCCTCTAGAGAATAACTTTATCTTACATATGAATTAACTTCTCACCAAACTTGTCCATTTAGAAGAAACCTATGCCACATTCCCTCTCTCATTCAAAAGAAAAACCTCTTAGCAATGTCTCTCTCAGAACCTAAACACAAAATAAAACTTGACTTGCCATATCAAGTTACATATAGCTCCATCCTCTTCCAAACACAGAGTAATAATGCTGTACTACATGAAAGAGATCCTGCTGAAATGTATTTTAAATTTATGAGTCACTTTTTTATATGCAAGTACATAATCCAGTCGCAGATGGCTGAGAATGTTTAGTACTATGGTAAACCGTGTTACTTTCATGTACAACACAAGCTCCAGGATATAATCCAAGAATCCTATGCAAAACATTAGGACAGAATAATTCTGAACCTGATTAAAGCAAGTTCTACAATCAAAGTTACAAGGTAAAGTGACGTACTTTCTGTCCTCTCCAGCTAAGCCTAACTACATGAATACCAGCAAAAACAAAGGGAACTACAATCCATAGTTTTAAAATTGTGAGGGTTATTGAAAGGCCCATAAAGCTATATATGTGGAAGCTGAGATACTAAGAGGTTGCACAGGAAAAAGTCATGCAACATCCTTCTCAACATGAGCATGGAGTGGTCAAGTTGGGGAAACTGCTGGTTGGTCCACATACTGCTCAGATCACTTGCCTACTACTTGTCACTTAAACAAAAGGTATCAACTATTCCTGTTGGTACTCAATAATATTGTCTGATCAAAAGATTAATTCCACGTATGGAAGACTGGGGGGGCTTAGGTGTCTCTTACTCAAACCTACATGTTCAACCACAGGAGAAAGGCACAGCGCTATTCTAATTTATGAGGAAATGCAATGGCCCTGGGAAACCAAAATTGCTGCCAAAAACAGATGCAGAGCAGGGATATCTTGGCCATACCCCCTTCCCTGCCACGAGGGTAGCTGCAGAGGAACGTAGGGTTGGCCCACCCATTCGGGCAAGCTGGGATAATCAGTGCAAGTGGGGCAGTCTGAAAAAGCTCCTGAGATGAGTGTGGGAGGAATGTGGAAGTTTAACTGAACATGTGGGTGAAGGGGGGCAGGCTCCAGAGCTTCCTGTGAACATGCATAGCAAAGTGTTGAAGAACGCAGGTTGGTTTCCTATGTAGAAATCTAGTCAATAAGGGAAGCTTGAGGCACTAACTCCCAGCACCACTGCCATTGGTAGTGGAGAAAAGGACTGACTGGGAGTGAGACTGTGTTCCTTCTCCACAAGTCTCTAACTGCAATGCCTTGTGGCCATTACAGAGCCTATATCTGGAGCTACTGGGTGGCCAGCACTGCTCTCCTCTTCCCCTGCACTACTGCTGCGGTGCCTAGTGGGCTATAGAGCAAGGCGAAGGCTAGGAAGTAAGACTTCTGATTCAGGGTAGAAGGTTACAGCAGGGAGAGGATTGGGAGAGTCAGAAATATTGGGTTAGAAGGGTGAGGCTAGTATGTTAGAGAGGAGAAAGGGGGACCAAGATACCTGGATTTTGTTGGAGGGGAGTTACGTCTACTGGGCTGGGAGCCAGAAATCCTGGGTTGTATGTGTGCATGTACGCGTGGGGTGTCTGTTTTTTTCTTTTCTTAAGTGTTTTCTAGTAAGTCACAGCAGGGGCTGGGGGCCGGGAAGCCGTGGTTCTTTGGGAGAACTTTAGTTGATCAGGGCAGGGTGTGTGTGTGTTGTGGGTTAGAGCAGGGGCTGGGAGTCAGGAAATACTTGGGTTATATTGGATGGTCCCTGCAGCCCCACAGCCCACCTATTAGTCCCAACCCTGGAAGGAGATACATAAAAGCACCTCCATTAGCTCCATGGCACTGGAGGGTCATCTCAGCACTGCAGATGTTACCTGAACTGGTTAATGGACTAGAGAGCCAGATTTCATCAGCATTTCTGGTGCAAAGCAACCATGTTACCCTTATCTGGGAAGTGTGGCTAAAACACTATGTAAAATTGACTCAACGAATCTCTCATTTCACAAAACCTCTAAACATTTATTTTCTCTTAAAAAACCAAACATTTCACAATCCTAGGAACCAGGTCAATAACAGGTATATATCCGAGGAAACAGTTGGTCCTATCATGTTGACTGCATTCTATGCTACTTGACGGGAAAAAATGGTTTATTATTGGGAATATGTAGTAGTAAGAATACTAGACAAGGTGAAAATTTTACAGGGAAAACTCAACATATCCCTACATAATGGCCTGGGCTCCCTCCCCCTCCATAGACCGCTGCCCAGCAACAAACCTTCCTTGTGTTCCCTGGAGCGGCGGCTCAACAGCATGGCACATGGGGAGCTCTCTCTGCAGGTGGGGCCTGATGATCTGACAGACCTGTGCAGGAAGGCCCCAATGAACCGACTTGAACTGAACTGCTGGAGCCGCTGCTCCAGGGACTGCAAGGAAGGTACGTCTCCTGATCTTCCCTCCTCCCTTTCTCTCCAGGCTGGGTTGGATTTTTTTTGGGAGGGTGCCTGCCTCCCCTCATGCTCCTCAAACCCCCCCCCCCCCAAACTAACGTTAACTAAACTAACGTTAAACTTGAATGCACATGTTCACGTTTAACGAGAGTTTTTATTCACATAAGTGACAGGGCTGGATTTTCCAGCCCTGTCAACTGTGAGAAAACTAATGGTAGGTTCACTGCTGGATGAGTAAAGCTGCTTCCCCACGTTACAGAAACTAATGTTAGATAGGAATTAATGGTAGTTTCTGTAACATGAGCAAGTGGCCCAAGTCTTGACTGCGCAACATGCAGGCATAAAACTGGAGAACACACTAGCTACTGGATTCAGGTGCTTCTATTGTAGGATATTCTGTTATTACAAAATTTGACATGCTACTTCCTTGATGAGATTTCTATGTATTTAGAATGAAAAACCAACGAACAGTTATCCAAAATAGTTTACAATTGACAACAGACTGTTAACACTATCAATTGTTCATCATTCTTCAGGGGAAGGGTTGCTTTATGTACTTTGCATTTAAGAATTACATGGTTTTGTATTGCTAGCTTGACTTCTGAGCATGTTGTTAAAGCTGTTACTAATAAAATCTCTCAACACTTGATCCCCTGAAGTCAATGAACCACATGTTGACTTCAGTGGGTGTTAGATCGGGCCTTTAATGTTCTAATAAATAATATGGATTATAACTCTTCAACCTGTGACTAGGCAATCAAAAAGGAAAAAAATATTTGTTTTTCCTTAAAGATACTTTTAAATTAAATCTACCATTGCTATAAGTGAGAATATAAATGACCATAATGGGCGATTTGCATTTACATAAATTATAAATTGAAACCTGGATTGAAATTATTAGATCCTGTATTGTCCAGCCCTATTAGCAATATAGTAGTATTCTTTAGCACAGAGGTGGGAAAACCTTTCCTTCCTGTAATCCACTTTGAAAACTAGTACAATCTCTATGAGCTGATAGGAGATAGAGGTGGGAGGTGTTTTACAGTGGTGTTCATGAAGGGAAAGTCCAGATCATGGATCAATGCCATTGATCCATTTCCTGTCCTTTAATACATGTCCTTGTTTTTGCTCCTCTCCCTTGAGCTCACTCTTTCAGTGCTTGTGGGTTGGGATCCATAGGCCAGTTTTAGGAATTAGAGAGGGGCAAAATAAACAGTCGCAGGCTGGATTTGGCACACAGATGGGATGTTCCCCATCCCGGTCTTAAGTTCCTACGTTTATCTGCTAAACTGCTTTTCTGGAATAGAAAGGTTTTTACTCTTGCCAATGGACTTTTTTGATTCAAGATGGAATGTTTATTTGTGGCCATCTCTTTGAAGGCTGCTGAGCGGAGCAGCTGCTGGTGAACTGCAAAAGAAGAACCCTGGAGGCCAACATGAAATTGACAAGCAGGCTGGGAGCAACAGAGCAGCCAGCCTAAAATTAACAAGGAACAGCTGAGAGCTAGAGACTGAGGCCAGGGTGAGAGCTAGTGAGCTCACCTAGAAAAGTACTTTAGCACCCCAAGGGGGCTGTTGAACTGGGAGCTTGATGGTGAAGCTCGGATAGCACCCTGTAACAAGGACTAACTGGGCATCACAAGTAATGTGAGCCTCTACATGTTCTAATTTTAGTGAAAGTTAATTTAACATTACATTCACTTCATGCACACATTCCAATTTAATGTAATACAGCGCTTGCATTAATGGCAGTGAAAGATTTCACTACCCTGACATCCGTGACGAAAATCATGGAAATTTTCATGACGAATGAGAAAAGGCACACGTAAACATAATAAAATTTTCTATAAGACAGAAAATAATATGCAATAGTGTAACATGTGCAAGCACCCTCAGTCAGAAGCAGTGTTTCATTGCATTTTCCATGCACATTGTCTATTCTTTTTCTGTCTTGGATAATTTAAAGAAGAAAACATTTTAAAATACTAAAATATAAATATGGCGAAAATTTAGGTTTACTTTAACATCAGGTATAGACCAATTTCTGAAGTAACAATGTAGGCTTCAATACTACCTTTCCATTACATGACACAAACAAGATAACATCAGCAGATATCATGTTTCAAGGAAATAGGCTTAACTTCTGCTGCTTGGGTGACAGGTCAGTTTATTAAATGTTCTTTATTACTTCTATAGTATCAACAGAGTATTCGATGCTTCATACAGGACTTTCCTTGGTTACAGAAAAACTTGATTTGAAGTAGCTTAGAGCCGAATCACTAGAATGTTTTCTCTTTATATCAACACACTAATCAGATTGCTTTCTTTTTTCCGCTGTATTTGTTAAACATACGTGGGTAAGACTAAATGGAAAACATTACTGCTGCAAGATAGAACAAAGATATTTACTAATGTCAAATAACTGGTACTGAAACTGGGACTCTGATAGAATACTACTGAAATGTAAATATTTTGCAGAAAAAAATATACGAACACCTGGAGAAAAAAAAATCCATCTGTTTGAATTTAGAAACATTTTTAACTGTATTAAAAAGCTGTAACGTAAAGTTTATTCAATTTGAATAATTTACCAAGTTAATTTCCATAAGCATCAGAAAATGCAATAGCTAATAAAAGATGAATGTCCTAATTATCGTAATTCCCCACAAAATCACAGTCAATTATTAAATTTCTAATTATTAAAATTGTTAGAGTCTGTGAAATTCTTCAAACCACGGACCATTAACTATGGCTTCATTTGAAAACGAAGATATGTAATATCTTTAGGAGATATCCTGGGAACAAAGAGAAGGAACAACAAACCATTGGTATTTGACTAAACAAGTTCACTACTGAGATATATTTGTACTTTTATCTAATGAGAACTACCAATCTATGGCTTTACATAGTACATCAAGTAAGACAATGCCCGCTATGTAAAACTTGACTGAAGGTCAGGCTCTTCTAACAAAAAGGAAGTTAAGCAGAAGAATAGAAATGCCCCTTATCTTGTTGAAAATGACTACTCTAACAGAGGAAACCAATTAAAAAGATACGCACGAGTACCCTTTTTAGTAATGTAATACATACTGGAAAATACATACTGGCAAAGGGAGCCTTTCGCCAATTACATCTTGTGCGGAGGATCCAGCCATATGTCTCAAACTCCGACCTGGCCACCCTCATCCACGCGTTCATCACCTCTAGGTTGGATGGATTACTGCAACGCGCTCTACGTGGGGCTACCCTTGGTGACGGTTCAGAAGCTGCAGCTGGTGCAGAATGCTGTGGGTCGCCTCCTGACGGGCCATAGGGAACACATTACACCAGTGCTCCGGGTTCTGTGCTGGCTGCCTATAGTGTTCTGGGCCCAATTCACGGTGCTGGTGTTGACCCTTAAGGTCCTACACGGCCTGAGCCCCTCCTACCTGAGAGACCGCCTCACTCCCTGGGCCCTGGAGTGATCTCTGCAATCCGCCGGGGGTGCCTTCTTGGAAGTCCCCCCAGGGAAACCGGGGGGCCACAAAGGAGCAGGCGTTCTCAGCGGTTGCACTAGGGCTGTGGAACTCCCTCCCAGAGGAAGCTCGCCTGGCTCCCAGCTTGTTGGCCAGTCTTCTGCCAGGCCTGTAAGACCTGGCTGTTCATCCAGGCCTTTGGGGGAGGAGGGATAAAGGGATAGGGGTTGAGATTTTTTAGCCAGTGGGTCTTACCTCTTTTAGTTGTATTTAATGTTTTTGTACCCCCCCTTTATATATTTTTATTTGTTTTAACTTCTGTAAGCTGTCCCGAGCTGCCGTGAGCCTGGATGGGGCGGGGTATAAACAATTAAATAAATAAATAAATAAATAAATAAAATGATTTGTGCTCCAAACTCTACCAAACTATAGTAGAAGACACCAGATACATTCCCCCACCCCTTTAACAAACCTTATTTTATATTACATAAATGACCTTCAGCTCTGTGCCGATGAATTTCCATCTGTGATTAAAAATAAATTCTGTATTAATTGTTTCTAGGCTAATTGATATCTCTTTATCTGAAGTATTCATTTTACTCTGAGTGTAATGCTTTTAAGAGAGATATCTGAAAATAACCAAGCCAAAAACAGAAAGATACCTTTAGATTAATGTTGACTTTCAAAAATATTTGATTATGTACTTACAACACTTTTGGTAGATGGAACTGTAAAGAAATACCAGATAGTTACTAATGGGACGATGAATCCAGAGAAGACTGAAGTGATGATGGTTGGCCAATCTTGTGACTTGATGGAAACTGGGACTCCTGTCAATGACAGGGTCCAGCCCTCCTGTGGTTACCCAGCTTTGCCGCCTTGGAGTGCTTCTGGAACCCTTGTTGTGGCTGGCACATCAGGTTGTGGTGGTGGTCAGGAGCCCTTTCCACCAACTCCATCTGGTGAGGAGGCTGTGGTCCTTTCTTTCTGATTCAGATCTGGCCACCATTATTCATGCTTTAATTACCTCAAGACTAGATTACTGCAATGTACTCTACGTGGGACTGCCTTCGGTGGCTGTTTAGATGCCACAGCTGGGACAGAATGTGGTGGTCCAGCTCCTTTTGGGGATGGGTGGCTGTGATCATATTACAACTGTTTTATACAATCTGTACTGGCTACCTATAGCTTTCTGGGCACAATTCAAGGTGCTGGTTTTGAACTTTAAAGCTCTAAATGGCCAGAGCCCCACGTATCTGAAAAACCACCTTTGCTACCGTACTCTAATGCGACCCCTGCAGTCAGCCGTGAGCACTCTCTTTTGGGTACCACCTGTCACAATGTTGTTCATACAAGAGCCTGAAGAGAGGCATTCTCTGTTGCATTGCCCCAGTATTGTAGAACTCCCTTCTCCTACGTCTGCCAGAGCCCGATCATACTCTGGAGGCTGTATAAAACCTTTCTTTTTTGCAAAGTGTTTGGCAGGCAGGGATAGGGATGGTTGATTTTTTTTGTTTATTTGTTTGAAATATTAGAATATAAGAATTTAGAGCAATTTTAAAAGCCATCACTTGATACAATTTTACTGTTTCACAAAATGAGGAATTGCATCTTGTCGTCAGCAACATGGTCCCTTATGTCACAGTTATTTTTCCGTTAGAAAAGCTGTTACAATGGTAGGAAGTTCAAATGTCTGCCATATATTACTATGCATTCCATTACAATAGGTTCATTCATATTTATAATACAATCTGCGATGTTGATGCAATCACTTTAGACCTCACTGTTATTTCAAACAAATCCATAACTGAGAAAAAGGCAGGCTGTTGACAGGAGTTAATGTTGGTTTTACTCTATTTACAATTGCTTTCTAATCTACTAAATGGCTGTGAAAATTGATGCACTGTTAGAAGCGCTTTTATACACTACTACAGATAAAGGGCTGTTGTGCTGCCTTAATCTCTGTAATGCTAAATTGAATTTTCGACAGTGTTTTTTGTTTTCACAATTTGAATGTGACAAGGTAGGCTACTGAATGTATGGTACGTTTAATTCTATCAACTGAAAACATTTTCTATTTTTTTTAATTGATATGATCATTGTCGTTGCGGGGGGGGGGGGGGGGAAACCCTTTATAGCATGAACTTATTACTGCAGCACACCTTCCTTTAAAAAGAAGGAAAAAGAAGGGAAAACTAGGGCTGTAATTCAAGCCACTTACTTCAGAGTAAGTTATTCAAAATTCCAGCCTAAGGGCCCAATTTTGGGCCACATAACTAACTTTCTACTGAAACTCTTCAGGCTCATCATATGAACAGCTTATACAACCTACCTGAATGTGACATGTCTGACAACGTATCTGAAGACTAGTTTATAATCTAAACTGCTAAAATTGAACTAACGGTTGGTTCATAACCACGTAACCCTGTATCTTCCTCTTTAATTTAATCCCAGTAGGCTGGGTTTAGAATAGCCTCCAGTAGGAAAATATGTTGCTTTTATTAAGCGACTGATATCTTTATGGCGTTCTCTAAATAGGAACTTAGCCAGGAAGTGATAATTCACAGTGCAGAAGATAGCACGAGAGGGAGAGAAACACACATGCTCTAATACTCCTAGGGAATGTTCCCCATTCCTGACACAGAAAGTTACGGGTTTGAATCTTAGTTTCCCTGAGACTGCCCCAAATGTTCAGTTAGTGTCATTCGACAAGGATGCTTTCTGTGTGTGATCTAAGTATCTGCCCACAACCACTCTTTAAACTAGAAAAATAGCCTTCAGCTGAGTTTCTGCTACCATGGAACTGACTAGTTTCTCTGACAGGTGACCTGAAAAAGGTCACCTCATCTTACCCCAGAAGGTCCTTCTCAAAAGCATGTTAATGCCATATAAACTGAGTTTATACACCTATAAAATATGGGAAAACACCGAAGAAACAAGGTTAAGGTTGCCATGAATACTCTTTGCTAAGCATGTACTGTATGCATTACGAAAGGATCATTTATTAAATATTACATAGTACTGAACAATGCCACACCATTTGTGAAGTGCAATTGCCCTGACAATGGGATAAGAGATATTGAAGCAATGTTTAGTTTATTTTGAAAAGATGTGGAATGAAAGTGTTAATGAAACATTACTCTTTTTTTTCAAAATCTAGTGATTTGCAAGTGAAACGGTTAAAACCTAAGCACACAAGACATGCATAGTGGTTTTCAGGAGTACCAATTTCTGACTGTGTTTAAACAATAATACGGCACAAAGTATCATACTCTTAAGATAAAAAAAATGGAAACTGATCAGGATGAAGAAATGCGTTAACAGTCAGGTTTTACAGACAAACTGATTATAAATACCTAAAATGTGGCAAGTAAAAATCAAATTTGTTCCACAAATTTTTAATGACAATTAAGCTGCATTAGTATTTTTTCTGATTAGAAATTTATAAGATTTTCATTCTTTCATCTTATTAGACAATGTGTTTCAAAATTATTTTATATATGTTTGAACAGCAATTTTTTATAATTATATTTTACCACACCGCAAAACGCCTCATACATTTTTTCATTACTGGGGATACCTCAATTTCTTTCCTCCTCTTTTTGGCCTACTAACTGAATGTTTTAAATTAATCAGTATATAATGTCCTGATTCACTTGTTTTTTGTTCTTTAAACCACATACTTACCTTTTCCTCTGCACATAGTTAAGATTTCTACACTGTTGACATGGCCACAAAACTGGGTGGAGATGGGGGGTGGGTGGGTGGCAGACAGAATAGAGTACCACTGAGAATCCAGAGTGAGAGGAAAAAAGTATCCTGTCTTTTATTTTTTAATTCAGTAAAAATTCAAGCACACTTTACAGCTAGGTAGAACAAGGATGCAGTACTCTTTCCATAGAGAATTTATGTGAAATTTCAATTTTCAAAAAGGTAGAATCAGACCCTAAATTGTAACAATGATTGTGTTCTGTTTTGAATAAGTGGTTTTCAGACTGTCTGGTAATGCTTTTGCTGGCCCATAATGCCTAGATTTAAAGGATGTTTTCTTCATTCTTCTTGAGATGTCAACTTTAAAAACAAACAAACTGTTTCCTATGTGGTTAGCACCATTAATGGCCTCATCTGTGAGAATCCTTTTTTTCTGTGTACCTACCCAACCAGAAAGCCTAGTGAATAAAATATTTCACTAAACATAGCAAATGAATTAAAGGGAAAAAATGTGTTTTAGTGTCTATAGCAAAAGAGTCATTAGATAAAGCCTGCACTTATTTATCAAATAGTGCTACATTTTGACCTATAAAGCCCTAAACGGCTTGGGCCCCAAGTATCTGAAAGACAGTCTCTTCCCTTATGTCCCCTCACAGCCTCTGAGGTCAGCCAGCAGTACCTTCCCACATATACCATCTCCCCATGAAGTTTCTACAAGAAGGCACGCGGAGAGGCGCTCTCGGTGGCTGCTCCACAATAATCAAACTCCCCTCCCCCCACCCCCGGAGATTAATCTAAGTGTGAGCCTGCTCATCCTCCAAAAACAATGAAAATCCTTGTTTGGCCAGGATAGGGTTGGGTGGGATGGGTGCGGAGGGGGGTGGATTGGGAAAAAGGTTTTAGGGAGTTAAAGGGATTTTTATCTGTTGTAAACCACTGTGCCTCAATGGGAAAGGAAGCATATCAATTTGAATACATAACCCTCCAATGAAAGACCCAATCTCAGAATGCGTATGTTCAAGGAGGAAAGTTAAGGCTCTCATGGGGAACTAAATTTTGAACTGATTGACTTTTTTGTTGGTTAAAAACCTAACTATAATATATTTTCCCTTCTTGTAGTTAAGGAAAACGAAACAAACTAAACATTGTTCTAGGAAATGTAGATCTGATGTCTGATCTACTGGTCAGAATTAAATACAGCAAACAATAATACTATGACCTAACCACAAGATAATTTGTGTTCTCTTACAATTTGAAACTTTCCCCAACACCTTAGATTTCACTATCTTTAAGAGCTAACTTAAAAGGATAACCCTGAACAACAACTTTGAATCCAAGTATGTATATAACAGAGAGAGCTTCATATTAATCCTCCTCACAAAGAGGTGTCTTGTTTTACTTCATCATAAAGTGTGCAGCAAGGAGATTGGTGCAGGTTCTAAGCTTTTCATAGAGTAGCAGATGGAGGAAAGAATGCCTGCTGTGCTTGACTGGGGGCAGGGGGTTACTTTTTCCTGCAAGATGAAGGCCTCACCTAGTTATTGATGACTTTGTAAGTAAATTTTTATTAGGTGTGTTACTCAGGTTGAAAAGTTTGGCTAGTAAGGTGCGCACTGCCCGATTGCTTAATGAGCTATTTGCTATAGCACATGATTTCTTAAATTTCATTGGCTACTGGATTATGTTTTAATGCAATTTAAGTTGATGAAACACAGCTCTGGATCGCCATCATGTCTGTTAACCTGGGTAATGGAAGAAACAGTCGAGTGTATTTATCAATTTTGGGCATGGAGAAAGAGATAGTCAACTATAATTTAATCAAAATTAGATTGAGATAGCTAAAGGCATTATGGGAAGCACTTGGACCTTTTCCAAACTTTGTGGACGAGTCTACTTTTAATTGATTAGAATGCATAAGTACAGAAACTTGACTGTGCCAGGAATTATAATGCTGAACTGTTAGTTCTGCAAATTTGAATCCCAAGAGGAACATGCGGTTTTGGATTGAATAAACTATCTGTAGCTTTGTATTTGTATTAAATTTAATTAGCGTAATCCAAAAATTATTTATTGTTCGAAACCTGGGATTACTTATTTATTTAAACTTATGCTCCGCCCTTATAAGGCTCAAGACAGCTTAAAGAATAAGGAGTTCCATAACAGTGGGGTAGCAAATGAGAGAGCCTCTCTATGTACACTTGCTGCATGAATCTGGCTGGCAAATGGAACCTATAAGATAGCACTCCCAGCCGACCCACAGGGAATACAATGGAGTACACTGCGAAAGGTGGTCTTTCAGATATGTGGGGCCCAAGACATTTAGGGCTTTAAAGGTCAACACCAGCATCTTGCTGGACTGTAACAGTGCACATTGTAAAACACAGGTGTAATGTGCTCACTGTGACTAATCCCCAAAAGAAGCTGGGCCGACACGTTCTCCACCATCTACAGCTTTTGAACAGTCATCAGGGTCAATGCATTGGAGTAATCTAGTCTTGAGGTAATAAAAGCATAGATGATGGTGGCCAGATCTGAATCAAAAAGGGGCGCAGCCTCACCAGATGGAGTTGGTGAAAAGTGCTTCTGGCCACTGCTGGAACCTGATGTTCCAGGTGCACTCCAAGGCTGCAAACCTGGATAACCAGTGGGGGCCAGAACTTTTCAATGACATGAGTCCCAATCCCCTTCAAAGTCATAAGGTCAGCCAACCACCATCACTTCAGTCTTGTCTGGATTCAGCATCAACCGGCTCACCCTCATACAGTCCCTAACAGCCAGACATTGGTTAGCTACCGAGATGGCAGGATCTTGGTCGGATGAAAAAAGCTGGCTCTGCATACTGATGGCACTTCACTCCAAACCTCTAAGTGATTTTGTCAAGTGGCCTCAGATATGAATTGAAGAAGAGGGGAGATGAGATGGAACCAGCACCACTCACTGGGATCTCCATAACAGGAATGAATGGAACCACTCAAGAGCAGTCCTGTGCACCCCTGCCAGAAAACCTGACTGAAATGGGTCCAGGAATCTGATAGCAAGACAATCCTGAAGCTGTTGGGCAACCACCCATTCAGTATTTTTAAAGAAATGCTGAAATGCAAAGGTGAGACACATATAGGGTGATAACTGGCTGGGGAGTAAGCGTCCAAAGATGGTTTGTGGACCAGGGACCAGACTACCGCTGTTTTAAGGGTGTCCGACAACCTATCCTCCCAAAAGAAGGCACTGACAACCCCAGCCAGCAATGGCCCCAACGTCTCCTGGCTGGCTTTCACCAGCCAGAATAGACAAGGATCTAATTCAAAACTGGTTGCCTGCATCACTCAAAGCACATCTTCCACATCAGTGCACAACACTAATTAAAAACTGATCCAAACAAACAGGACAAGGCTGAGCTCCCACAATCCCAAATCCTACGCAGTCACAGTAGCAGCACCAAAGTTGTGGTGAATACAAGCAATTTTGTCCACAAAGTACTTATCAAATGTCGCACAGTTGACAACAGATGCCTCTAGTTCAGAGCAGTGTGAGACTGGAGTAACCAAGGCCATTCACCGCCTGGAACAGCTCCGCAGAATGACACTCTGCTCACGCTATGATAGTGGAGAAGAAAGCTCTCTTCACCACTATCACAGCCCCGGCATAGTCCTTCAAAAATAATCTATACCACAATTGGTCGGCTTCAGCCTACCCTCCCACTTCTACCGCCTCCCATTCTGCTTCAACCACCTCAGGTTCCCCATATACCAAGGGAACCGATTCTGTCGCAGAGAAGGGAGTGGATATCTGGGTGCAACCATGTCAATGGCTGTGGGTCAAGAAGTCATTTCAAAAGTGAACCAGGTCATCAACAGATCAGCCATCAAGGTCAGTAGGTAAATCTCCCAGAGAGTTCTGGAAACAAATTGGATCCATCAATCTCCGGGGGCCGACCAACCTAACTGGTCCACTGCCCTGACGGGGGCAAATGAGGGCAGGAATCTGGGCCTTTAAGATGGTGATGGTCCAACCATGACAACAGTGTTGTAACACCCCATCCCCTCAATTATTAGAACCTGTTTCCAGGCCAGGGTAAAACATCTAATCCAATGTGTATCCAACTCCATGTGTTGGTCCATATATTAGAGCTTTTTTTAGATAGCTCTAATATAGTGTGTCCACAGAATACCCCATTATGAAGGGTTTTAACCTGAAACCCATCAGGATTTGTAATAATTATTCATGATCAGTGTTCGGTTTGTCTTATTCAGAGGATAAATCGACTGATTTTAATATTTCCCAATCCAGGCTTGTATAATTTGTATAGTTATATATCTTTTTGTTTCATTATTTTTCATACAATATAATTTTTTTTGGTTAGCAGCTTCATCTACTTGTTTCCATATATTATTTTGGACAGACACATGGTTGTCATGAAGTCCCGCTCTGGATTCAAAAGGGTCTCAGAGTGTATGTAGAAGTCACTAAGTACTGTAAGTCTCAGCGACCCCACAAGGCCATATCTGACACCAACTGAGCCAGATGAGTCAGGAAGTCTGCTGTGTAGCAGGGAAGTCGGTACACCAGCAGAATCCCTAATCTATTCCAAGCCTCTAACACAAGGTTGACACACACTCTATTGGATGAATTAGACACCAGATACCTTTGAAAGGCTAGGGTATCTACAAATCACTGCCACTCCACCCCAGCCCCTGATGCTAGGCTGATGCTGCACCAAGTACCCGGCTGGCACCATCTGGGACAATATAGACCTAGATGCCTCATCCAGCCAGGATTCTAGAATGTATATTAAGTCAGCATCCTCCTTCTGAAGAGGACCAAAGATGATTGATGTTTTATTTGCCACTGACCTCGCATTAAGCAGTATCAGCACCACTAGCCTCAGACACAGGAACAGATACTGTGCCTCTACCGATATCCCCAATGGCCTTTCCTCCACCTCCTGCCATATCTGCCCATGCCCGATACAACTAGCCATCTTCATTCCCCATGCATATACTTAGCATGAACCCATCTCCCTTCCCCTGCGCCTGTACAGAGGAGATGGGACACAAACCCCATCATACCCCTTTTGCCTATACTGCCCGCTGTCACCAAGGGGGTCTAAGCAAATTCGGCAAGCCCCCTTCTTCCCCAAACCAGTACCCTTACCCCACACAAAGGGACCATGACAAATTCACCACGCCACCTCCTCCCCAATCCAGTATATGTGACGAAAGTATAAGGAAAATATTCATTCATCTTAAGCAGTGGTGTAGTGCTAAATTGAGAAGTGCAGGAGCTTATGAGGTTGATGGGTCACTAAGGCTGACCGGGCTGCCGGTGGCAAAGCCGCCAGCGAGCACAGGAGCAGAGCCTAGCCTAGGGCAGAAAAACCACACATAAACCAGAAAACCACACATAAACCAGCAACTTCCACTCCCCACACCATGTCCCCATGTGCCCCCAGAAAACCACACATAAACCAGAAAACCATGAAAACCATGTGCCCCTAGAAAACCATGAAAACCACACAAACCAGAAAACCATGTGCCCCCAGAAAACCACACATAATGGCTCCGATTGTGCCACAAGGCAGTCATGTATAGCTTCCTAACCCCACTGTGCTTGAACCCCATGTGATAACATAACTCTCCCAAAAGGTGGGGGTGATTAATCTTTTGTTAATCTGTCAGGGCATAAAATGATATGATTATATATGAAATATTCTCCTGTATTCTGCAATACGGACACAACACACCAATGCAACTATTTACAGTAGGGGTGGGAAACCGGTAGAATCCGGTATCCGATAATGCCGGTACCGGGCGTACCGGCATTATCGGATTTGACCCGGTAATCCGGACCGGGTACCGGATTCTGG
>QEPC01013045.1:2005259-2047969 GCA_003113815.1 Sphenodon punctatus
TTTTTTGCAGCATGTTGGAACCTGCCAGGATACATTTCAGGGCTGACCAGGATGCAGACAACAGACTTGACTCTTTATCCATATCCATATCCATATTTACAACAATATTCACAAGTAACATATTCTAAATAATCTCCCACACGGAATTCAGTTCGATTTCTGGGCTGGTACACACACTGGTCTGTGAGTCATCAGCAGAACGGTGCCTTTTTAACCACTTGGCTGGTGGACTCATCAATAAGGACTGATATCTTGCCATTAATTTCCTGAATAGTGTTACAAATTTGTGATTGCATTACTGATGCGATATGATCTATAATTGCAGTTGAACTGTATCTTGAGCATGAACCTTTGGCAAGGTGTGCACCATTTAGCTCTTGGAGCCCTAGCAGGTCAGAGTGGTCAGTATACGGTTTGTCTTTTTTGGCTATGTAATATGCAGTCCTAAAAACTCGACGAGTTCTTTCATTGTTAGCCTCCTGGCAACTAACAAGGCAGCTCTCAAAATCCTGTCTCTTGGACTGATCAACTATATCCTGGGCAGATTTGTGTACCAATGAGCTGGAATGCTCACAGATCTTTTTTTGAAGGGATTTGAGTTGGTCTAGTTTTGTTTTCCCATAATAAGTAATAGAATTAGCACACCATTCCTTGGAAATTGAGGTACCCTGTGTTTTCAATACCCCTAAATATTTTGCTTTAGAGCACACTTTAGAACCCAGTTTCCCAGATTCACATTGCAGCCATGGATATTTGGCTCTTCTGTTTTCTCACTGTTCAGGTGACCATATGGCCATGCAGATATTGCTTGCATCCTAACCACTTCTAGATCACCATCACAATCTGACATATCACTGGTATTGCAGGGAGCTGCATTCACTGCGTTTTCCACATTGGCAGCAATGGGGAAACATACATCATGCTCATAACCTCATAACCAGTTCATTTGCACCCCCACCCCCCATATAATCAATTCACACGGCCCCCACCCATAACCATTTCATTTGCGCCCCCGGGGCAGTGTGAATTAATTATATGGGAGGCGCAAATGAACTGGTTATGGGGTGGGGGTTTAAAGACAGTATTCCTGTTAGTAATAACTTCATTAATAAAAGTTAGTGAAATAGCACCCATAATAATCTCAAAACCATATTTGCAGATTTCTTTTCCAAGATAGAATAGATATTGTTTTACATCCTAAGTTCCTACCTAAGATAAGACAGTTGTGAGAATGTGGCCCTTTTTACACGGGCCTCTTCCACCCATGAGCACGCAGATTTCTGTGTGATCATGGGTGGGGGAGCCCCGTGTCAACAACGTGATGCACGTGACCATGGTGAATGGGGGTATGCACGCACCCACCTAACACGCATTCCCACTCACCCCCCACTCCTCCCCATACACGGAGCAACCAGGGGAAATGGCGATTACTCCGTGGGTGTGGATGAGTGGGGGGCAAGTGGGGATGTGTGTGCAGCCATGTGCACACCCACCCATGCACTGGCGCACCCACGGAGCATGTGAGGAGCCACTCGAAGAACAGAAGGTTGCTGCCTTGTAAACAAGGTTCTTTGAAATGGTTCTGAACATTCTCACAGCACCCACCCTTCCAGCCTCGCATGGAATTTTTTTCTGATCTTAAAAGGATTGTTATAAGGGACTGTCATTCAGAGGGGGAGAGTGCCTTTTATACTAGAGGTGCTCGAGACGATCATGGGGTCTGTTTGAATATGGTGAGCATGCAGAACCCAGTTGTGAGAATGTTCGGAGCCATCTCAACGAACCTTCTTTACAAAGCTACAACCTTCTGATCAGGGCACATGGAGAGGAGTGTTTGTAAACAAACAGCTTTTATCTCCCAGTCTGATCTGTCCCCCCCACCCCCGCTGCTGCTGTACTGAAGCGGAGCACTTACTCCTGGGGGGGGCAAAGGCTTCGCTGCTCCCCCCCCTCTGCACCAGGCGGGGCCAGCCCCTAGTGTGATCGCTCCGGGTCATTGAAAAGTCCCGGAGCTGAGCTCCGGCACGCTCCCCCCTCCCCCCACACCCCTGATCTTAAGGCTATCAAGAAGAGTATAAATGTAGAAAACAATATCTTTGATAATTAAGGTTTTAGCTTTATCGTTTCAAGTTTATACGTTCCCTTGAGCCCATTGCTGATATTCTACTCTCATCAGGTTTCCATCCCACATAAAATACTCCACTTCAGAAGAAAATAAACCTGAAGTGGTTGTAGTTTTCAATCAATTCATTAGGTTTTAATTATATTGATTTGACTTATGAAAGTCATGCAGCACAAAGATCTTACTTGAAAATGTAACTGTCATGCCAAGTTTTGTCAATACTCATAGCACAAATACGATTATTTAGCAGTTGAGACAAAAGAAATATTAACTGTTGCATAAAACTAGAACTCAGTGCACTCTGATGCACCAAATTACACCTAAAAGGCATGATTTACTATTCAGTGAATGGAAGCTTATCACATGTTTTTAATATTGCATTTTACTGTGGGTTAGCATTAGATTTTCCTCCAGTGGAAGACTCAGTAAAGATCCTTTCAAGCACAAAAATCTCTGTTGTAACCTCCACAGTGTTGCTGGACTATTGAAAACTCAGGTTCAAGATCCAATTCTGATGGTCAAAGCAGCATCATTTTCTAAGAACTGGATTGTATATTTCTGTGTGCAGTTATCTTCCTCCAAGGCAGTAGAAAGAGCTGAACACTGAAAATCCCAGGCTGTCTATCATTAGACTCTACAAAACCAAAACCTCTGAACACAAGGGGAAGAACAGCGCATAGAAGCTACTCATCTCTGTGCATGCCTTTTGAAAATTCACATACGTGCCAGTTTGAAAGCTATTAAAAATGGTGAAAAATACGAGTTGTCAGCAAGTTCAGGTGCAATGGCCTATACATGAAGTTTCCTACTACAGTGGGATCCTCTTAAGTCAAACTTGCATAACTCCAATTTCTAGTTAAGTTGAAGAAATAGGTTTTCATCAGTTCCCGGTCTTGTAAGCTCTCAGGCAGGGACCGTGTCTATTTTACTCTTTGTAAAGCGCCAGGTACATCGCTGGAGCTATATAAATGCTCATAATAATAATATAATACTAATAATACAAATGTACTGCTTCTTGGTTTGGATTAGTCAAATTCTAATATTTCATATTTTTAAGGTGTATAGAGTATATCCACTTAGCTAAAATGATCAGCACCTTTGAATGTAATTAATGATTTTTGGCAGCATATAATTAAAATACTGTAGTATACCCTCCAAGCTTTAAATGCAGTAAAATTTACATAAAATACAGTAAGCTTACAGTGCAATGTAGCAGTGCCTCATCTCATCTGCATCGTAAATTCACCCCCAGGCGTAAGCGGGGGGTGGGGTGGGGGTGAATTTGTGCCCGCCCTCCCCTGAACAGGGGGCTGCACAGGGGTTGGGCAAAGGACTCCTTTGCCCTCCCCCCCCTGTCTGCCCATGAGCAGCGGCACCGGTGGGACAATGGGGGGAGAGGAGAGGCACCTGGTGGGCAGGGACATAGATAGGTATATTTTCCTGAAGTGGCCAGGTGCCTCTTCCTCTCTCCTCAATACTGGGGCCTCACACATACGTTTTCTTCTGCCGGCACTTATTTGGTTGTTCAGTAAGTATCCTCCGGCCCAGGAAAGGGGCAGGAGTGGGAAAGGAGGAACAGCGGCCCCAGGAAAGCCCCGTTGGTGGTGGAGCCCACGTAGGTGCTTTTGCTCTCCTGGATCCCCCTGGCCAATTCCTCCTGGGCGGGGGAAATGGAGCCGGCTTGTCCCCATGGATCCGCTTCACTCACCAGGGCCCCACATGGATCCGCTTCACTCCTCAGGAGTTTTATGCCCCGGGGTGTGTGTGCGCACGTAGGGATTCAATTAAGATTTGAGCCCGGGGAAGAGCCCGCATGAGCCGGGCAGCGCCCTGGAGGTGGCACGGAGGAGAGCCTGCACGGGTCGGGCCACACTTTAAGTCCCAGAGGGGGCGCGGGGAGAGTCCGCAGGAGCCTGGCCTGGTGGGGGCATGAGGGAGAGCCCGCAGGAGCTGGGCTGCACTTTATGCTCCGGTGGGGGCTCGGGGGAGAGTCCGCATGGGTTGGGCCAAGCTTTAAGCCCCAGAGGGGACACAGGGAGGGCCCCACATGGATCCAAGTCTGGTTCTTTTGCTCCCTGGGAGGGTGCGGAAACATTTTACTCCCCGGGCGGGGGGAAGAGTTAGTGTGGCGCCCAGGCAAGTGTGAAGCTCCTCCCATGGCAGGGTGGGGCACAGCATGGTGCCCCATGGTTAGGGGAGGCCGGTCAATTTCTCTCCCGGGGGGGGGCAGAGCCGACCCAAAGGGCTATAATATCCCATAGAGCAAGTGTCATAGGCCCCTAATTGGGGGGGGAGCCAGAACGAAACCACTTTGTGGCACAGCGTGGTGGCTCCCCTTGGCCTACTTTATGCCCTGGTTAAGCACGATGGAGTCAGGGATGATTGTGCTGTTGTCCGGGTGACCGGGGTGTGTGTGTGTTGTTTCACGTACTGGCCGTCTTTCCCCGTATGGGCGGTCGAAGCTGCAGCATACTCATCTCCCTGCCCTGTGATAACCAAATCTCTTCTTTATATATCAGTACAAGTTGCAGGGTCATGGCGCCTGTCAGGTCCGCTTGTGGTGGAAGGGGTTCCCAGGCCTGCTGGGTCACTAGGTTCCAGGCTTGCCGGGTCACTAGGGCCTCAGCCTTTTCTGGGAAAGGGGGTATCCCCGAGCAAGGGTTGCTACCACCACGGGGGCGAGAAGGAACAGGGAGCAGAGAGACAGCGCTCCCAGGTACACCATGCAAGACGTGACGCAGATGATAGTCATCGCACTGGAGACTGTTCAGGCTCAGAATTCGGGAGAAGCGGCAGGGGCTCCCTCTCCAATTCCACCTCCACTTTAGGGGAGGACGACTCAGCAGGCTGGAAATGCGGCAGGCGATCCTGTAGTGGAACCACAGTATACTGAGAGCCAGACGGGCATGCCCGAGGCGGACATCAGGAGCTCGACAGGATGGGCGCAGGCAGCCACGATAGATGCGCCAGGGACGAGTGGAATGACGGCTGTGCTCATAGACCAAGGTGAGGGGTCCACAGGTCCCGCAGTCGCCAGTACTGTGGGCTCCATGGGCGCGGGATGCCTTGCACAGGTCTGTAGCACAGGCATAACAGCCGGCTCCTTAGTTTCTGGTACGGGGGGTTACGTGGGCACAGGGGTCCTAGCACAGGTTTGTAGCACAGGAGCGGCAGCGGGACCCGCAATGGCTGGCACGGAGGTTTCCATGGACCTGGGGGTCCCTGCACAGGTTTGTAACATGGGCGTAGCAGCGGGGTCTGCAAGGGCTGGTACTGGGGGTCCTGTGGGCCCAGGGGTCCTTACACAGGTTGGTAACATGAGCATAGCAATGGGGCCCGCAGTTGCCAGGGTTGGGAGTACCGGGGGCTTGGGCATCATGGCCCAGGGCGGCAGCACGGGTACGGCGGCGGTACCCAGTCTTACTGTTGAGGGACAAGTGGTACTGGGAGAAATTGGCTGCGCGGGCGTTAGACGCCAATGCGGCCATCCCAGTGTGGGACACGATTGTAGGTTTTACTCCGGGTTTGCATGCCTACGCCATTCCCATCTTCTTACCCGGTGATCAGTTATCTCGGGCGATCACTTGCCCGGGGAGGAGGGAGGATCCCGTCAACGAGGGTGTAGAGGCCGACAAAGGGGGAAAGGACAAGCACAAAAGACATTAGTACCCAGGACTTGGGAGAAATAATAATATAATAATAATAAATAAATTTATTGTTTAACCCAAAGGTTATCAACAAAATATATAAATATAAGAACTGCAGTATACAAGTTCATTAAGTGACTAAACATTCCAAAAAAATTAACATCAAATATATATATTAAAATAAATATTAAAGTAAAATAAATTAAAATTATACAGACAGTTGTCCTTACACCTTAAGCCAGCACTACCTGTCTAAACTTTCTATACAACCTTGGGAGAAATGGTCCATCTGTTTTTATATTTATATAGGGGTGGTGGCATACAAATTCCCAAGTAAGGCTTGGCAGTTGATTCAGTACGCCGCTACCATCCAGAAGGCCTATAGTAATTTTGGTGCGACGGCCTGGCTCGAATACGATGAGATGTTTCATCGCAGGGCTGCGTCTAACACCCACACGCGCTGGGCCATTATTTGACTATAACATGCATTCCCAAATTATGGCCCCGCACCGTCCTTTTGCGGGCATCCACATGGGGAGGGAGGTGGTGATCCCAGGGCCTCCTAGGGCATCTTCTGAGAAGCCAGTATGCTGGGCGTACAATAGGAAGGGGTGTTTACATTCCCGGTGCACCTGCTTCAACTGTGGAGGTGGTCACCCTGCCTTGTCCTGCCTTAGGGGGTGCCCCGAGTCAGGAAAGCAGAGGTTTACTACCGGGGGGACCGAAACAGGAACGGCATGGGGACGGTGGGACACACCAAGGGGCTGGGGGTGCCGGGTCTGGCGCCTACACCAATCAGGCTTGAGGTTCTCCTCCCTCTTTTACAGCGTTACCTGAACAAGGTCGATGCTGACTACCTTTGGCAGGGATTTTCTGAAGGTTTTGAGATCCCTTATATGGGTCCGCGGGTCAGCCTGATGGCTAAGAACCTCAAGTCGGTACGGGGAATGGAGGAGGTAGTGTGGAGTAAGATAATGGAAGAAATAGTGGCTGGAAGGGTAGCAGGTCCATACAACTCCCCTCCTCTTTGTCCCCTGCAATGCTCCCCACTGGGGATAGTGCCAAAAAAGGCACCTGGGGAGTTTTGTTTGATCTATCATCTGTCATACCCCAAAGGCAGTTCTGTTAATGATGGGATCGACCCCGTGCTGTGCTCAGCACAGTACACATCATTTGACGCTGCTGTGCGTACTGTGCGGGCATGCGGTAGGGGGGTGCTCATGGGGAAGTGTGACAAAGTCAGCTTTTCGCCTCCTGCTGGTATCCCCGAGGGATTCTGACCTATTGGGCTTTTCATTTAACAGCCAGTTTTTCTATTATACAGCCATGCGCATGGGCTGCGCCATTTTCTGTGTGGCATTCGAGCGTTTCAACACCATGCTCGAGTGGGCTGGTTTACCTTCAATATTGCACTCTCTCAATTATTATCTCTTCTCAGGGGAGGCGGGTACCCGGGACTGCGCTCGTTTAATGGCTGTTTGCGCTACGGTTGCGGGTGAATTGGGTGTCCCATTGGCTGGGGAGAAAAACGAGGGTCCCGCAACACGGCTATCCTTTTTGGGTATAATCATTGACACAGTGTCTGGCACATCTAGCCTCCTCCTGATGAGCTAACCTCATTGCGGGGGCTGCTCACAGACACTTTGGCCACCAGGAAGGTGCCACTGAGAGCCTTACAAGCTTTACTCGGTCACCTCAATTTTGCATGTAGGGTGGTAGCCCCGGGCCGGGGTGGTGTGCCTGGTCACGGCAATGGAAGAATATTTGGAGGCTCACCCACGTTTACAGGGTCCTCTCTTCCTGCATTTCGCTAGGGCATTTTTGTCAAAATTTCAATTTCAGTCCATTTTTAAGAAAGGTTTGGCAGCACTGGGAATGTCGCCGGCAAGTTACGGGTCACACCTCTTTCAGAATCAGGGCAGCATCCACAACAGCCGCAGGGGCCCTGCCTGCCTCTCAAATTACGGCTATAGGCCAATGGCGGTCCGGCGCTTATCGCACCTTCGCCGCCACAGCAGTCGGATCGACCTGTCTGTAATACTGCTGTTTTTTGTTATCTGCAGGTGCTGACCGGTTGCCAATTGTATGGATCTGTGGCACAGCATTGTACGGTGGGCAAAATGCCATGCGGCTAATTCTGACTTCGGTACACAGCTGGGTTGTGGGTTCCATGCCCGCCTCTACTGGTTTGGGCACAGCGGTATGCGATGGGAGCACCTGATGCCTTCGTTCCTCCGCAGGGCAAAACAGTTTGGGCCACCTGCCATCCTGATCATCCATCTGGGTGAAAATGATCTCGGATTACGCAGTGCATAGGAACTCATGGGCGCAATGAAGGATAACATCGCCGAACTGGTGGCTCGGTGGCCCCAAACATGCCTATGGTTGTCAGATTTGCTTGCGTGTAGGTTCTGCTATGCCGGGCAAGATAGAGTGCGCCAAACGAAAAGTCAACAGAGCCATGTGGGCATTTATTGGTCACTTGGGGTGGGTGGGTGGTTCACCATGAACGGATCATGAGTCAGGATGCAGGTCTCTTCCTACGGGACCGTGTACACTTATCGGTTCAAGGGAACACTTTCTGGTTGGAGGACTTGAGGGCGGTCATTCATATGCATTTCGGGATACCTGTGTGGGGGAAAGGGGTGGAGCTAAAAAGCTGCCTCCCCCCTTTTCATGGCGGTTAGCGGGGTAGGAACCATGCCGTGGTAAGGCTCCCTAAGAGCTGAGGGGGTCACGCTTGTACCCCGTTACCACTTGGGGAGCGGGGGGGGGGGTGTCTTCAGGCCAGGGGCCCCAGCCCAGGCTCAGAATAGCTGGGTTGGGGCTGCAACCCACCTTGATTCAAGGGGAAGGTGAACTTGAAGGGTCAATTCACCCGGGCAGGGGGGCGAGATTTAGCTCAGCCCCCTTACCTGCTTTATGTAGAATGGTTCCTCTCCACTATTATGCACACAGGTTCTTTACTATTGTTAACTGTTTATGTTATGTGCATATATATTGTAATAAAGCTGCTGCCAAGACCTTTTACCCCAGAGCATGTCTCTGTCTGTTCCTATGTATGGTGCGGGCACAAGATCAAGGGTGCTTCTGCACTGCATTGCAGGTTTGGAGGGTATATACTACAAAATTTTAACAACAGATTGCCAAGAAATCATTCATTTACTCAAAGGTATTTTTAGCTGGGAAGGTAGTTTTTGACTAAAACTTACACTGCCACATTTACCTGTCACAACTTTGTGAACTCCGCTGTAGTAAAAATATCACAAGATGTGTTTTGTATGCATACGGACATAGTTGTCTATGTGAGTACCTGGTGTGACACACTGATGGGACAAGCAACATTTATTTTAAAAATGTGCCCGTTACAATAGCAAAGCAGATACATTAAGGACTGTAAAGAACTTTTAAACGCTAACATGCTATATAAATAACACTATTATAAACTATATAAAATCATCAAGCTAAATTTACAGAGATTTAATCAGTAACCAGGTTTTAAAAACACCTTGAGGAAACAGCCCATGGAGAAATAATACAAAGGCATTTTTCAATTAAAATGCACTGTTCTTATTTAGTTCTATTAAGCCACCACACCTGTATAAAGGATTTAAATTCAGTCTGTATATTAAATGGAGAAGCTGAAAAAACAAGGGATTAAACTGTTTGCAAAAGGACAAAGCAGATCTATGACAGAAACAGAAGTGCAACCCAGACCTCCAGACTCCCAGTTGGATGCATTAACAACTATACCAATCTTCCTTTGACTATGGCTGATGTGCAGCTAAAACAGAAAATATCAAAACAGTCTCAGGAGAGAAATGGATCACAAACTGTACAGTAAAAAAAAAAAAAAGTCCTGTGAGAAAGACAGAGATAACAAGCAGAAATTGATATTCCATATAATTCCTTTAAAACTTTAGCACATAAATCTGCAACTCATCTAAGGTGAAGGAATGTCAACATGTCTAACACATTTAAAAGAAGAAAGAACCTATACTCTAGTGGCAAAGATCTGCAGTGCAAAATTAAAAAAAAAACCCGCTGAGTATGTCTGACAACCAACACCCTCCTACAACACTGACATTAACAACTATCTTTCTATTCATAAGTATTTTTCTGTACATATTAGTCTATTCAGTATTTTGAGTGGATGGGAAATAAAGAAAAAAAGAAGACAATCTGCTAACTTTTAAGAACAGCTTTATGTATAAACCTTAATTATACTTGGAGGCAATTGCTACTGAACAAGTTAATGGATGTTCTTCAAGAAAGAGGAATACACATAGGGGCTTAAAACAGCAACCTCTAGCCAGCAGCTTCCCAGGGGCCAGTATGCCCTTGTGCCATACCTCTGTGGATGTAAACAGAATGGACTCTCTCCAGGGCTCAGTTTATTTCCATCCGTACTGCAAAGACGATAGGCTTTGGGGGGGAAGGAAAATGGGTTGTGTGGCTCCATGTGGGATCTCTCAAATGACATGTGTACAATAGCCACTGTGTAATATATAGGCACATTTCCAACTAATATTAGACAATGAGTTAGTAGGACTTCCCAGGGGAATATGGTGAAGACTGTCACCTTGAACTTTGACCTTAAAAATGTCTGAGGTAGAATACGACACTCTCTCATATTGAGGTGGTCTAAGCAAAAAGATTTTTTAATTTGAAATGGTGCTGTGGTGATTCCTTTTGGTGACTCAGAGGTCTAGGAACATAGATACCCATGAACTGTATGGATAACTTAGAATCTCTCCAAAATGAAGCAACACAAATTGTTTGCCCATTGAACTATTTCTTGTCTTCTGCAGTATGGCTTGTTCTTAAGCGCAGAGGTTGGTAGCCTGTAAGAGATTAGCTTCCTTGGGGTTATTGCAGTAGCATTAATACAGGACACCACACCAGCATTGTCAATAGTTCTGTTCTCTCACTTAGTCAGATAAGTCCACAATGTTAGCAGAATCTTCTAGATCAGATATGCACCTGCCTCCAAGGAGTCTGTTGTTTCCAGGAATGAGGTGAAGCTGAAAAACATCAAATAAGGAAAATGTATGGGAGACAGAGATACCGAGGTAATGTGCACCTGTTCTGGTGAAGAGACAGGAGAAGCTTGAGAAACTCTCAAATTTAGGTCCTAGTTGTGTAGCAGAGGCGTTTAGCCAAGCAGGCGTACTTGTAGGCTGATCAGGTAAGCTTTTTTGAAGGAACGTAGGCAAGAAAGACAATGTTGACAGGACCAGTTCCAATGATACAACTGCTATGTACTAGAAAGGTGAATAAATCAGCATTCTGCATGAACCGTCAGAGCTGTCAAATGGGTTACTGACATAGTCAGGTGTTCCAATACTGTAGTCATAGTTGTCACTATTGTCTCAAAAAACTGAGAAAGTGTACGAGGTTTCCAGTCTTTGGGGCTGATGGTTCTGGCACACCTGAATTGAAAATGATAATGGGGAACGTATGTCTTCTATGTTATATTCACTTTTCATCTGAACACTGAAGCAGCAGCAACAGCTTATTTCCCTAGAAAGCTGCTCAGAATCTGACTACCTGATTGAGAACAGTCATTCTCCTTGCTCTTTTTTGGAAGAAGCAGACAGTTTGAGCAAGTCAATCAACTAGACCTTGAAGGCTTGTGATGGGCATTTCCTTTGTTTTAACTTTTTGATAATGGCAGTAGTGGCTAGGAAGCAGGGTATGTATCAGATCTGGGAGAGCTGCCTTGGTTTCTTCTCTTTATTGGAGCTTACAACACAGAATTCAGGAAACCTTCGTATAGCTGTCTTTTGTTCAGTCAATTTCTATGTTTAGTTGGTGCTGGTTCCTTCTATGAATCTTGCGCTCTTGGATCTTCTGTATGACAGAGTCTCTTGAAGTGTGGTGATGTGTGTGTGTGTCAGAATTAGTTAGTCTTGGTTTGGCAGTACATGGTTTCTAGAGAGAGAGACACACTCTACGTATGTGGTCCTGTCCTTTTCACAGGTGCCACTGTATTGGTGGACTTCTTTGCATACTTAAATTCCAGCCTGGAATTTTTAACTCACTTGCTTCATTAATAGGTGACAGTTTAAAAAAAATAAATAAAAAAAATGGCGGAGACACCCTGGTTGTCTAAATGTAAAAGATTGTGATAAAGAAGTTCAGGTATTTTCTTTTATTGGACCAACTTCTGCTGGCAAGAGTATGCAAACTTCCCCATAGAGTGCGGCCAATGGTGGCACGGGTTAATGACGTCATAGTGCGGCTCAATGGCCCAATGGCTTAGGGTAGTGTGCCTGCATCATCCAATCGGGCACGGGTTCCGTGTGATGATGTCATAGGGCGGTATGACATCACTAGAGCCCTTCTCGTTGTGCCTGCTTGTCATTTGCTGCCTGGGAGAGGGTTTGTGGAAGCCCCGAGCTCGTTTCCTGGAGGGACCCTGCCAAGTGTCACCGTGAGCTGACCTGATTTGACCGCCGGAGCAGCTGGGAGCGGGGAGGAGCCATGCTGCCAGGATAGTTTAAAGATCACTGTGCCGCCCAGTGGTGCTGGAGGTGCACGCAAGGGCGGCGCGCCCTTGTGTGCACCGCCTTAGGCGCCGGTCGGGCGCGGGATCCCGACTCTTTCCATTGGAATTGTTGGAGGATGGTTCAGTTTTGTTCGCTGGTGTGGAACCGAAGCTTCCTTTTCAAGCTATCCCTCCTATCTTTCTAGTATTTGCCATAATGCCCAAGAAGGGCAAGAAGAAGCTGGGGGTGACCACTAGGGCACGGACCAGGCAATTACAGCTTCCTGACTGTTTTGCCATGGCGTCAGCCCTTTCTGGGTTCAAACGGGGTGGTCTTTCTCAAGCTTCCTTCAATCCTCCTCTGGAGGGCTCCGATGCAGGATGGGATTTTTTGGCTCCCTGCACGAGTCCCTTGCTGCAGGGTTCTGTAATTTCTGAGGTAGGAACCTCTTGTGATGGGCTTGAGTTCTCTACTCTACCCATGCAGGTACCTCCAGAGTCCTCGCTATTGACATGTGGCCTGGCCTTTAAGAAGCAAGGAGAAAGATGGTTAGCTTTGGCCGCCAAGTACCGGGGGTCTTCCCAGTCTTTTTCGGTCCCCGGGTTTCCTCTACCGAGGATAGAATTTGTTTTCTCCAGGCTCAAATCGAGGAAATTGAGTCTCAGCTCCCAGTTACCCAAGTTGTGGAAGGGGATAACTTTTTATTGAGTTTTCGGACAGTTGGGCATGGGGATCTGGAGGAGTTCGCTGCCCCTGCCGAGCTCTCGCCCTCTTCTTTAGGTCAGGTTAAGGAGGCTCAGGGGGTGCTGAAGTTCCCTATTAGAGCCAATATAGAACAGGGGGGATTTTTTTGACATGCCCTCTGGCCTTCCAATTACTTCAAGAGCCATTGCTTCTGGAATCCAAGAGGATCAAGCCGCTTGCTACCCTCAGCAGGCAGAGGAGTTGGAGTTCACCCTTAGATTAAATACAGGAAAGGGGGGATCTCTTAATACCTCCACGGGTTCCCTTGCCAATTTGAGAACCACTGCCCCCGTAACTCAGGAGGTTCAGGCTCAGGCCCACCGTTACTCCCAGCAGGTAGAAGATGTTTTGCCATTACTTATGACATGATTTGAGGGGCTTGACATCCAACTTCAGGCTATTCAGCAGGAGCTGACTAGGGTTTGGGATTGTATGAATCATTCTAGAAGGAATAGGACTGGGTTGGGTCCCCAGAGAATAGACCAGACATGTCAAACCACTCCTTCTCATGGCCCAGTCCATTTCAGCTCTTTAGTTTTTAAGACGATTGAGGACCGGGAGCTCACTTCTGTAACCAATGCCCTGGTCTTCACAGTCTATCCCTTGCTGTCTGGATTATTCCACCCTTGGGATTCAAAATTTTGGATTGCCCATCATATTGCTTGCATTTTGGGCTGTACTTTTTTGCCTTCCCACATAGTTCATTTTTTCCACTTGCCAGCTAGTGGTGGAGTATTATGGATTGTTATTTACTTTTGTTTATCAGTCACAGTAGAAAGGCTTTTGTTTAATGCTCGGTTTTTTTGCGCTTGGGGGGGTTATATGGCCAATGTCTATGCTAAGAGGGGGATTGTTCCACTGCTGCCGCAATTCTCATCGACCACTTTGGTTCCCCGTGAAGGAAATTTCAATCCGATCCAGCCACCTAGGAGGAAGTTAAGTATTTCATTGGACACTTTGGATGTCAGCAGATCTAAAGATCTGGACCAGACCGAAACTCTTGTTGTTCCACCTATTTTAGTTCTGCCTTGCAGGTCCACTCCTGCTGTGGCCTTGCCCTCACCTAAGTCGGCTTATTCTTCTCCCAGGGCTCCGTGCCGGGACAACCCCGGTATGTATCCCCGTTTGGCGACAGTTCCTCAGGATCCTTCAAGGACTCAAGCAGTCCATCTGCAGCCCAGGTACTTGTAGCACATTCACCTTCGTCTGTGCTGCAGACGTATCAGTTTCAATGTCCTATTGTGCTAAGCCCCAGTCTGGACAATCATGTTTCTGCTAAAAACTTGGAATTCCCTTCTAGAGGGGCTTCGATTTTCGAAGAACTTATGGCTGTTGATGTCACAGGCAGGTCCACTGTATTAGGTTCTACGGGTTGATACCAATTTGCTTTGTTGTTTATTAGAATGATCTCTATTGCTCTATGTTGTAATTTACTAATTTTAGATTAAGAGGTCCATGTAATTTCCTAGTTTTTTAGTTTTAGTTAAATTTATTTTATCGTTTTTATTTTTAGGGTCCTAGGTAGGTTCTACTCTAGGGTTTCAGGTATTTGTTGTATATTTATGCTGTTTGTTAAGCAATGGCCTACGGCCACGCTGAAATAAATTCATTCATTCATTAATTCAACTTCCCCATACATCTGAATCCAGTACTACAGACTAAGCGGTGCACACTAGACTATGGACGATACTAATAACTTGGGAAGGAGCTATAGGAAAAAATGTTCGGAGAAACCATCTGAGGTGCAAACGTCTTTTCAGAATATGAAACAGACAAAAATTAATCCCTCTCCCTATACAGTAAAAGGCACTCTTTTATAATTCTGTGGGATATCTAACAATTGGAGTCTGAAAAATGATGGAGGAAGAAAGCAATGGAATTGGAGGTGGCCTTCTTCCAAGCCTAGAAACCCATCTGGGTGAATCTGGTTGCTGCTTCAATATTGTGGAATTCCCTTCTACTTAGATGTTTGTACAAGCTTGAACATTTTCTGGAGGTGATGTACAACTTCTCTTTTTGGTCAGGAGTTAGGGTCAAGAGAATAGGGTCAAGAGTTTGGTCAAGAGTTAGGATCAACTAACTCTTTTTGGTCAAGAGTTAGAGTCAAGAGAATAGAGTTAGGGTCAAGAGTTTGGTCAAGAGAACAGGGGTTGGTGTGGAGGTTTATAGGGGATTTTTATATACTTCTATTTTTATGCAATTTTTATCTTGCAACACACCCTGAGTCTTGGAAGATGGGCAGGATGCAAGTATAAATAAGTCTAAAAGGAAAAAAAATAAATTCCTTCTTCCTACACTTACTTTGCTTCCCTTACATAAGGGCACGTTATACTAGCACAGAGTAAAAAAAATTACCCCAGAGAACAGAACACACACATCTAATCTTGTTTTCTTCTATGGCCCTTTTCACACAAGACTCTCTCCACCCACTGCACGCCCACCCACTATACATGTTGCAGGGCCGCAGTGTTGTCCTATAACATGTATAGTGTGTGTGGTGGGTGGAGAGTGTGTTGTGTGAAAAGGACCTATATTAGATGGCTAGTTTAATGGAACATGTCTATATATTGGGTATAGGACCATTGTAAATGAAAGCGTGACCTGAAGGGATTGGAAGCTACTCTAATAAGATACCCTAGAGATTTGCCATACATTGCAGTAGTTCTATTGGAAACTCACTTTAAAAACTTTCATATAGCTCTATAGTACCGGGAAGAATATTGTAGATTGAAAACACATTTTTTTCTGTTTACGGGAACTAGTGGCATAATGTTTCTCCATACTTTGTGGAAGACAGTGGGGAACGGTTGGGGGATGCCAACTGAGTAGCAGGACAAACAAGCCCCACCTTACTCACAAAGTCTTGGCTTGGGAGAGCTCAAGGCTCTTCTCCTAGTAGTGGAGGTATCGGCTGAATGCTTTTTCCTGGTAGGGGTTGCAGATGAGGCCAGGAACTGGAGCATAGCTGCCAGGTGGTGCTCCCACACGGCTGTGTGATAGAGTGAAGCCCTGTCACTTTCTCTTTTCCCAAGTGTAAATTTTATTTATTTATTTATTTGCATTTCTTAGCCGCCCCCTCATGCCCATGGCATCCCGGGGCGGCTGACAATACAAAATACAAACACAATACAAAAATGATTTAAAAATAACAATCAAACACACAGTTTAAAACATCTAAAATCCCCTAAAAACCACCACCCCAAACTTTTATTCCATCCCCCCCTCCCCTCTTCTGAAGGCCTGGGAGAACAGCCAAGTCTTGCAAGCCCAGCGGAAGGCCAACAGACTTGGGGCCAGACGGGCTTCCTCCAGGAGGGAGTTCCATAATCATGGCCCAGTCACTGAGTACGCCCTCTCCATTGTGGCCCCCCGCTTTATGTGAGGGACCTCCAAGAAGGTGCTCCCGGCGGACCGAAGGGGTTGCTCTGGGGCGCGGAGGGTGAGGCAGTCCCTGAGATATGAGGGGCCAAGACTATGTAGGGCTTTATAGGCCAAGACCAAAACCTTGAATCTGGCTCGGTATGCTATAGGCAGTCAGTACAGCGTGCGGAGCACGGGAGTAATATGCTCCCGTCAGCTCGTACCCATAACAAGATGAGCTGCCGCATTCTGCAGTAGCTGCAGCCTCCGAACCAGTGTCAAGGGAAGCCCCACGTAGAGCGCGTTACAGTAGTCCAGTAAATTTAGTGAGTGACAGCACTTTTGTGGTCTTCCACACCCCTAGCTTTGTGGGGACGTGCCCCTCATGTCTCCCACAATAATTACACTCGTGACAGGAACATATGGTTTTATATTCACATACAGTACCTATGGTCAGTCATTTAATTCAGCATCTGATAAGTAGTATGGAGGGAACGATTTTCATCCTCTGATGACTTAAGATTATACTCAATTATGCTCCATTTTACTGCAGTACTAAGGATAGTACAATTAGAAGATATAAAAAATCCTTGCCATGATTTCAGCTGGTAAGTTGGTGCAGCCCAAAATGTGACCCAGAAAAACTGTATTTCTCATCTATTTATGCTTATTACTATAACACAGAATGGCAGTATCTTTTTATGTGCAATCCTCATACCACCATTTATTTTTCTGATTATTTTAAAAAGTGTATTGTATTTGCTATGTACACAAGAACAACAATTTTAATGAAACTACAATGGTACATATCAGTCCTAATAATAGTCTTCTGAACATTCATTGACAGGCCAGGCCTGTTTGGATGTCACAGCTGCAGAGCCTATTTTTGCTGGCTTTTGCCAATAAGTGTTCCACTTCAGACTCACAGATCAAGTTAAAAGACACTGCGAATTACTTGTCCCATAGATAAGGACAGACTCGAAGACACAGCAGTCAAAATAAAAGTTCCTTATAAACTGAAAGAGGAAAGGCACATTGCTACAATAGAGTAATAAACAGCCCACAGTCAACTGAAAAATAAAAAATCCCTTTATTCAGAGGGAAAAACCCCCACGTCTACATAAGACAAGTTGAAAGACAGTGGCCACAATCCCAAGTGGGATCCGCATGGGATACGTGTGGGTTCCGGGTAGCACAATATGCCTTCAATAGACACGTGCGTACTTTATGCACATGTGTGTGTTCAGGTTGTGCGCGGTGCACGCAGTGCATGGGATTGGCCCCAGTGACAACAACAGAACACCCTTCAGCATTTCTGAAAGACAGCAGCTAGTGTTCAGACTAGGACTATAACAATAGGGTGTAAATTCAGGCTACAAAAACGTAAATAACCTAAAATTACTTCTTTGAGGAGCTCCATGAGTCTCACTTATGGGAAAGTAATAAGCCATTATGCACTGACCGTGTGCCACCAAATCCAAAAAGTACTGTCTTAAAAAAGGGTGTCAAGACCACCATGTTTCAGCCTTGCAAATGTTGATAACCAGTACATTGCAGAAGTTTGCCACATAAGTAGCAACTGCTCCAGTAAAATGATCCCTCAGGTCCTGCAGCAGGCCTCTTCCAGTGTAATTATTAATGCACTGAAGTATTAGCTTTGCGATTCGCTGAGAAGTGACTGGAACCCCAATACACTGGCCTCCATACAAAATGAAGAGGGCCTCTGAAGCTTTGTATGGTGAAGGCAGAAAGATAAAGCCCCAAGACCAGAGTATGAAGTGCAGCTTGTCCAGGAGAAGAATGTGGTTTGAGGAAAAACATAGGCAGTGAGTTAACTTGATTAACATGGAAGGGAGCAACACACTTTAGGGATGAAAGAAGAGTCAGTACAGAAATCCACTTTGTCCTTGTGGAAAACTAAAGGTGGAGATGTTCTTAGGGCTGCCAATTCACTAACCTGTTGAGCTAAGGTCAAAGCCACTAGCAAAATCACTTTGAGAGTGGTACATTGCTGGTGCTATATAAATGCTTATAATAATAATAATAATATTTGAGAGGGGGAGATTTTGTTTTTGCTTTCTGCTCTGTTTAGTATTTTATGGTTTTAATGATGTTTTTAAGTTGGTATTTGATGTTGTTGTTTTATTGTATGGTTGTTGTACGCCGCCCCGAGTTGCTGTTGTGGAGGGAGTGGGATAAAAACTACGAAATAAATATTCCATGAAGCAGGTAGCCATGGGCTCAAAAAGTGGTGAAATGAGCCTGGTAAGGACCAAGTTGACATTCTACTGGGAGACTGGACATATTACTATTGGGAAGGTATTCAGCAGACCCTTCCAGAAGAGTGGGTCCAGAAGATGAGAGAAGATTTGCTTTCCCTCCACAGGTTGTAGATACGCTGAAATAGATGCCAGATGAACCTTCAGGGATGAAATTGAGAGGATGGATTGTTGTAGTTGTAAAAGGTAGGTCAGGATGACATTAATGGTGAAGGAAGAGACTATGATACCCTGTTCTGCACACCAGATTGAAAAAACACTTCCACTTAGCCGTACAGGAGGCCCTCGCAGAAGGCCTGCAAGCATTCTGGATGGTTGCTGAAACTGAAGGTGATATATGGAGAGATCTATAGATAGATCAGTCAAGCAGAGAGAGGCAAGAATTTGAGGTTTGTGATGTCATATCAACCCTCGTTGGAGAGTCCGGAGGTCCCTGCAAAGCGATAATGGAAGTGTCTGGTTCACAATGCGCATTAAGATGGGAATGGCTGTCAGGGTCACAAGAGGGCAACCAGAATTAGACTTGTCCTCTTCCTCGCCTTGTATATTACCTTTTGAAGAAGGGAGAATGGAAGAAAAGGGTATGTGAAAGCAGTGTTCTATGGAGTAATGAAGGCATCTGACAGACTTGGTGCTGTGTCTCACTCCACTGCAGAAGACTGAAAGTTTTTTCATTCTCTGTCGTTGCAAAGAGGTTGACTGCCAACTGACCCCATCATGCAAGAGGTCTTAAAGCACCTGTGTATGGAGGCTTCATTCATGCTGACCCTGCCTCAGTCTGCTTGTTTGTCGGCAATCATGTTGGAGTGACCTGCCAGGTGGATTGTTTGGCGTTCGATCCCCTGGTGAATGCACCAATGCCAAAGCTCCTCTGCTTCCACTGACAGAACGGATGAGCTGGGACGTCCCTGGCGACTGAGATACCACATGGCGAAAGAGCTGTGTGTGACTATCTGTATGACTGAGTGTTGTATATGAGGAACTAATGGTTTGAAAGCCATCTAATCACCCTAAGCTCCAAGATGCTGATGTGGAACTGAGATTGTTATGAGGTCCACAGGCAATGCACAGTGATAGTACCCATGTACACTCCCCATTCTATCAGGGAGGCATACGTCACCACTGGAAGGGAGGGTGCTGGTAGGTTGAACACCATGTCCCTTAGAACATGATATAGCTTCATCCACCACCATAACAACTTTCAAAAGTGTTCCAGAATTGTGACCTTTTGGGACACTGAACATATGGTGGGCGTGTAGACCAAACAGAGCCAATGTTGTAAGGAAGACATGTGGAGTCATGCTAGTGGTGTTATCACTGTCATTGAGGCAAAAAGGTTTTCAAAGTCTCAGTAAGTGACCAACAGGGTGGATTGGACAGGAGTCACTGCCTTTGCTAAACTGAACGATGGTACTGAACCTGCCCTCTGGGAGGAAAGCTTTTCTCTCTGTGGTGTCTATGACAGATTGTATGAAGGGAAGTGTTCTTGTTGGAGTGAGGTACAACTTCTCCTGTGTAGGCCTAGATTGGCCAAAAAGGAAATGGTGGTGGCAATGTCGTAATGAGATGCTCAGAATCTGCCATGAGAAGCTAGTCATCTAGATAAGGAAAGACTTGTATTCTTGAGTTCTGCAGCCACAACAGCCATGCACTTGGTGAAAAGCAGGCCTTCAAACCAGTCTCACAACTAAAAATCAGAACTGTGTATTGGTAGTTATGGCCATCTACAACAAACGCAAGAATTTTCTATGAGGAGGTCAAATAGAAATATGAAAATAAGCATCCTTGAGGTTAAGAGAGGCCAACCATGAATTCGTCTTTAAAGCAGGAGACTGGATTGCAGAGTGACCATTATAAAATTTAACTTTCACATGAATGCATTAAGTTGCCTCAAGTCCAGAATGGGGTGAAGGCCTCCATCCCACTTGGGAATCACAAAGTATCTGGAGTAGCAGCTAGTATATTGTTTAGAAGTCAGGAGTTCCTCAATTGCTTCTTTATTAAGTAGGGCGGCGATCTCTGAGAAGTTGCGTCTGTGAGATCGGACAGAGGATTGGGAGGGCGAAATCTTCAAATATAATGGCATAGCCATGTTGACGGATTTCTGTGTCCCACCTCATTAGGGGTGATGCTGGCCAAAAACGGGGAAAAAAGGCGTCAGGTCAGATTAGAAAGAACAAAAAGCAGGTTGATGATGCTCTCTCTCAACCTCAAGGTCATTAAAGCATAAGACCTGGATTGCTGGCCTGTGGACAAAAAGAATTGAGACCTGTTATTCAGTTTTGGTTTCGGAAAACTTTTCCTGAACTGGGGAAAGATTGCTGCTGCTTCTGCTGCAGAAATCACCTACTCTGATGACAATGAGACCCTCTGGTGGCAAAGGTGGGAGGCATGCATGGACTAATACCTCTTTTGATGGCATGGACTACTCCCACCGATCTGTCTGCTAGAGCCCTCTGGAACGGTGTGAAAGAATTCATCCTCTGCTACCCCCACAAGCAAGCTGGCTGATACCCTCTATACTATCCTTCAGGAGGAAGCCTCAATGTTTTTCGCCACCAGACAACAAAATCACTAGTGTTAGCAGCAGTAGATCTGAAGCAGTTCAGACTTTCCTGTCAGAGGGGCAGGGATGCCATCTGCATGTACTTGGCCGAAAAGCGTTCTCCTCTGCAACATTATCCCTGACAGGTCTCTTTAATCTTGGCCAGAGTCCCATCTGTTGATTTGGCGAAGTCTCAGGCTATCAGTAAATCCTCTATCTGGGTCTTGTTCTTTGGAGTGAGCACAGTAGACCTAAACCATACATGCCTTCTACCTGTTATTGCCTTCTATGCTGGAGATTGCACAGTGGGATATGTGCATGGCCGAGATCAGTTGGAAGTGAGCCACTTGGGCGTCTTCCTCCTACAAGACAGCTAGTTGGGCAGGTTCTGAAGCAGAGGTGGCTTGGGCATACAGCCAATGCAGGTAGTTGCAAATGGCGGATAAGTAGTTTTTAACCCTCAGGGATAATGTTGCAGAGGAGAAAGCTTTTTGGCCAAGTTCATCCAGATGGCATTCCTGCCCATTTGGACAAAGAAATCTGGACTGCTCCATGTCTACTACTGCTATCACTAGCAGGTTTGGCACCAGGTGGTGAAAGAACATTGAGGCTCCCTCCTGAGGGATAGTATAGAGGGCATTAGCTAGCTTGCTTGTGGGGGTAGCAAAGGATGGATCCCCCCACACCATTACAGAGGACTCAAGCAGCTCCTCAAGAACAGGGAATATGATCTGTCCTGTGTATCCAACTCTCCAACACGAAGGTGCCAAATATAGGTCTAGTAGGAGTCTTCTTAAAAACCTTCTTAGAGACCTGTGGCATGGCTGTTACCTGATTCCGCAACATGGCCTGAAAAGCCTTTACATCTTCCACTGATAGCTTCGCAGAGCAGTCTTAGACTACATTAGTGGGAGGAGGTGCTACTGTCATCTGAGTCTGGAACTGGTGAGGACGATGAAGAAGCCTGTATCCACATTGAGTGGATCAGTGGGTTGAGCTGGGTGGGAGATACAAAGGGCAGTGTTGCCCTAATAGAGTCTGGAAAAAGGAGAGCACCACAGTAGGGTTGTGTAGAAATTGAACTTGAGGAAGGGCAGGTGTAGGCACCTATGAAGCCTATCGAACCAGAAGTGGAGATGACGGTACTGATTGCATATTCCTGGCAAGCTCCATAAATGGGGGTGAAATGGGACCTAGAGGCTAAGTAGGCAGAGGAGGGGTTGGCAACTGAGGGAGTGCAACAGGGTCAGCAGGAGGCTGTGATTCCTTAGTGGAGGGTCCCGTGTAGTCTGAACAGGCTATATGACAGGGCAAAATTAAGCCTCCAAAATCAGGTGCTGACAGTGCTGGGAGTAGTCCCCTGGAGATATGCTTCAGAACCGGGAGTATCTACTCCAGGAATGAGCAACGGTAGTCATAGCCATAGGGATCTCCATCTCTCCTGTTTTGAAAGGGCTGAAGATATGCCATATGGGTGCCCTGTAACATGCATAATAAAATGTAACACCCATTTTAGCAGTGTTAGAGTGTCTGTGTGAAAAGGGCCATTATGAGATGAGTGAGAGGAAGAGGGAGGAGATCCAACGTCTTATTTTTTTTTCCTCTTTCAGATTTTCCCCTGGAGGAGCCAAAATGTCCTCCTGAAGAGGTTGCTCCAAGGGAATTAAGCTGGCTCAGCATCCTGTTCAAAATTCTGGGCACTGCCAGAGGCGGCCCAGTGGCAGTGCTGAGTTTGGTCACAGGTGCAGAACCTCCTGGAGAAGAGGTTGCTGGGCTGTTGGTGACAGTTGCAGTGCTGGCAATCACAGATTGCACAGAACCCAGTCTGATGGGGCCTCTTGTAAGACTTTTTCGGTAAGAATGTCCCAAAGCCACAGCATGTGGTCCTTTCTAGCCCGGGTGGAGAGGACAGCACATGCATTGCAGGATTTGGCGTCGTGGGACTAGCCCAGACATGCCATGCACCTGTCGTGCTTGTTGGTGACTGAAAGAGTGGCAAGACACAAGAGGCACTGCTTAAATTCTGACCTTTTTGACATTGCTACTGTAAAAAGAGCAACAGCCCAGGTCCTGGCAAAGGGCGGGAAGTCCTGAAAAAAAAAGCCAACGAACTACACCAAACTAAAGAATAAAGTTGTTGTTTTTTTAAAAAATAAATTGCTGACAGATGCTTAGAATGAAGCATTTCTCCTCTCATGAGATCAAAAGCTCACGCAGAGGAGAGGGGGAAAGAGAGTGTTAAGAAGGAGCCTAGATTCTCTTATAGATTGTTCCAAGCAATCTGCCTGGAAACTGCCGACAACAAGGAGTTTCTGGCTGCCTGCAGAATAGGGAGATATACCCATAAGTGTGAATCGCAGAGTTCCTTAAAGAACCACCTTTATTCAAGCACAGAAGGTAGAGTAGCTTGGTCAAAAACGAATCTGTGAAACATCTTCCATATAGAGTGTAAAAAGCCAAAATGCTACTGTATAGATTTGACGTAGGGAACCTCTATCTCTGTCTACTTTTGAGGCAGAAGCTGTTCTGGCAGAGTTAACTTCACTCCCCAGAGTAGAAGAACTGCCAGAGCTTTGTAGTTATCACATATGCTACTTTGATCAAATTGGATTGAAGAATGGATCCAGGCTGGATTGAAACATTTATTATTATTATTATTAACAAACATTTATATAGCGCCAGCAGTGTACCTGGCACTTTACAAAGTAATAAAATAGACATGGTCCCTGCCCCTAGGGCTTACAATCTGAGAGACAGGAGCTGGGGGAGAGACTTAGGAAGGGGAACAGAGGGAGAGACAAGGGGTCTAACATTCATGAAGATGCGAGGTCTCAAGTGCACGTACTTGGCTTGGTTACGATGAGAATGACAGCAGGCAGGTCCATGTTGCAAGGATAAGGGTAAACCGATCGTAGGTATAGGAATAGTGGCTCAGCAGGATAAAGAGTCAGACAGAGCAGAGCGAAAGAGGTGAGTTTTAAGGAGAGATTTGAAGGTATGAAGGGAGGGGGCAAGGCGGATGTGGACAGGGAGGGAGTTCCAGGCATGGGGGGCAGCAAGTGAGAAGGGACGAAGGCGCTTAGGGGAGCAGGGAAGGCGTGGAAGGGTGAGAGAAGGGACAGAGGAGGAGCGAAGTGCACGGGCTGGAGTATGGAGGGCGATAAGTGCAGAGAGGTAGGGGGGAGCAAGGTTGTGAAGAGCTTTATAGGTGAAGACTAGGAGCTTGTGCAGGATTCGTTCAGGAAGGGGAAGCCAGTGAAGCGAAGAGAGGAGGGGCTGCACATGGTCGAAGCGACTGGCGAGGTAGATGACCCTGGCAGCAGAGTTTTGGACAGAGATGAGGGGAGAAAGGTGAGACCGGGGAAGGCCAGTGAGAAGGAGGTTACAGTAATCGAGGCGAGAGATGACCAGAGCATGAACAAGAGTTTTGGCAGACGAGACAGAGAGAAAAGGGCGAATCTTAGCAATGTTATGGAGGGAGAAGCGACAGGATTTAGCAACAGAGTCAATGTAGGGTTTAAAAGAAAGGGCTGAGTCAAAGATGAAGCCTAGGCTACGGGCTTGGGGGACAGGCAGGATGGTGACTCCATCAATAGTTATTGACAGTGAGGAAGGAGAGGAAGGATGAGGGGGGAAGATAAGGAGTTCAGTTTTAGCCATGTTGAGTTTGAGTTGACGTTGAGACATCCAGGTAGAGATGTCAGAGAGACAGTTGATGAGACGAGCTTGAACAGAGGGAGAGAGAGAGGGAGTAGAGAGATAGAGTTGAGTGTCATCAGCATAGAGGTGGTATTGGAAGCCATGGGAGGCAATGAGTTTGCCTAAGGATGAGGTATAGATCGAGAAGAGGAGAGGGCCAAGAACAGAGCCTTGAGGAACACCAACTGAGAGGGGGAAGGAGGAGGAGGCGGAGTTGGAGAGAGACACATTAAAGGAGCGGTCAGAGAGGTAGGAGGAGAACCAGTTATGGACAGAGCCACAAAAGCCAAGGGAGTGAAGGGAATCCAGCAAGAGTGAGTGGTCAACAGTATCGAAGGCAGCAGAGAGATCAAGGAGGACAAGAATGGAATAGAGACGTTTAGATTTAGCCACCAGAAGATCGTTGGTGATCTTAGCGAGAGCAGTTTCAGTAGAATGAAGGGGGCGGAAGCCAGATTGGAGGGGGTCAAGGGAGGAGTTGGAGGATAGGAAGTCAAGGCAGTGGGAGTAGACAACATGTTCAAGCAGCTTGGAAGCAAAAGGAAGGAGTGAGACAGGATGATAGCTAGAAGGGTCAGAGGGGTTTTCAAGAAACATAGAAGAAAAATGTGACATGTGTAACTGAGGCAGTTTTACTTGAAACTCTTGAGTTTGCAAGACTTATGCTCTTGCTCATAGCTCTTGAAAACTCAGGCAAGATTATGGGTCGTTGCAAGAAACACATTACTCAGCTCTTACAATGGCTCAAGATTTTACAGCATAAAAGATGAATGGAGTGGGGGCAGAAATGGCGGACGATAGCTCAGGGCAGATGTTGCTTTTTCTGCATTCAGTTCTGCTACGACAAGTTGTTTTAAGGAGCTAAAACATTTTATGCCTAAGGGTTATATTAGAAGTTTTAGTTAGTTGGCCAAACTCAATGCCTGCCTCCGTCCTCATTGGCCCCCTGCTATTTGCAGTTGTAATTTAGCTCTCTTCCTTCTTCCACTGCATAATTATGCTGCATATTTTTCACATTCTTATTCTGCTCAGACTCTAACAAACTGATTATCTCCCATACAATCAGACTGGAATCTAATCTGAGTCATGTTGCAATCCATCTTGGACAGATAAGTTCTATAAGTACCACTTTAAAGTAGTTGTCCGGTTTCTTTTTCTTACTTACTAAAGGAACACACCTTATTTGTTTGACATGACAGCATTTCCCCATTCTTGGGACCAGGGCTGTCCAACTGGTGGCTCGGTCTGCAGTAGGGCTCCATCCATTCCGCAGACATAAAACAGCAATATATTCTTAAATAGAATACATCTTTTAAAAATGATGTTATGCAATAACAGCTCCAAATTCTGTGCGTAACTTGCACAGTTCATGTTGATAAGTTTTAACAGGATTTGATTATCGCTGTACTACAGCAATAATGTATATTGGCTGCATGATGAAAGATTTTTGTGCAATCGTGCCTTCCAACAAATTGCTGCAAGGCAATCTGGCCCTATCTACCACAGAGGTTGAGCAGCCCTGCTTCGGAATAAAAAGACTGAAATTTACCTCTTACAACCGGTTTTTAAGAAATCAGAGCAGCACAGCTCATCTTAAGTAGTTGCATATTTTTGTTTCACGTTAGTATTAAACATAACTTGCTGACATGCTTGTTATTCTGTGACAACTAAAAGAGTCAATATATTTATTGGTGGCTATTTACTAAGTATTTTCTCACATGCACTTGTCATGCCTGTATATAATAAATGTTGTTTGGATACATAATAATATTTATCCTTGAGACAGCTATAATTCTCAGGTATACTAGTTATCTGAGCAGTAGAATGGCATAACTGTTGTCTTTTTAACTGTCAAACAACATCTTACACTAATAGCTCCAGGTTGTAAAAGTACTGGGCTTGATTCTCATTTGCAGTCAGGATACTCTACACCACTAGCAATGTGAAGGTTACTCAAACATCTCACTGTGAGTGGTGTAAATAAGTATCAGACATATTAATATTAAGGTTTGCTTCTCTGCTTCTGGAAAGCAATGAAATAAATGCCAAACCCCCTCTCTCACATGTACTTCTACTACACCATTGGGGAGAATCAAACACAACTTTCCTAATTTTTACAAAGATTATCTTGAAGATGTGAAAGTTACAAGGTAAAACAACACATTGACATTTAAGCACAAAACACTGATTTTTAGCAAAAGTCACTGATGTGACATAAGCTTGTGGACATTTAAATCCAGAAAGATTTCAGGAAAGTTAATTCACTAATCTCTAATTCCATGAAGTCGAACTGAAAACCAACCAGAAATGGAGAAATGACTGACCTTGGAACTGAACTGGCAATATTTAAGAACTTATTACATTATAGGGTTACGTTCAAATCCAAATTCCAATTTCAAATTTATTCTGGCTATCTGCCATAAAACCTCATTCAAATCTGCGGTGATACACTAAAACAAGCAAGGTTGCAAAATTAAGAACGTTACAATATTTCCCCATTCTTGTTTAACTTTGACCTACCTATTAAACTGGACCTGAAGAAAAAAGTGGGGGTTTAAAGGCTAAAGGTTCAGGACTTAAAAAGATCAATATAGCTTTTTAAAAAATTACTATTATCTTCTTTCCATTATGTGAAAGCTAGAAAATAAGGGGAGATTGAGCAGGTACTGCACTATCTGTGTTTAGTGGCTAGATCCAGATGGCAGGTGACCCACTGTACATTATAGGGAGTAAATATAGAAGTGCTACCACTTTCCTTGTCTACAAGTGTATGTTCAGGTGGTATGCACAGTAGGGCAGTATAGTAAACTCAAAATAGAAACTATTTTGATTTGAAACCTTTTTAAAAAATTTTTTACCTCCATCCACACTGAAATTTGATGTGAACTGATTTGAACGAGTACCCGAACCATTTTATTTATTTGGTGAATTAAACCAGGCCACCCTGTACAAACTGAAACAAAAACAAATACCAGTTCAACCCCCTGCCTGACTCATCACAGCTGTTAAGCATACATTCGCTGCTAGAAGTCAACAAAACAAGCCATTTACTCCAAAGAAGCCCAATTGGAGATTGGGCATGGTTTTGATAAGGGTATTCCAGAGGAAGTGCTTTGTGGCTTGCAGCCGATTCGGCTTAAGTCTATTCTTATATTTATGTTGAATTGTAACCCCACGGAAGCAACCCTCAATTAAAAATGTGTTTAATCAAAGTAATATGGCCAACATATCTAGTTCTCCATATAACAAACAAACAAGAATGACATACATCCTTGTTGGTGTCTTGCATTAGCTTGGTAGGATTCTGTAGGCAGCATCCTCTCACTTTGCCTCATAAAGGGAATTATTATATAATTAAACAAGGACTACAGTATATATTTTGAATTCAAGAAGGAGGGGTCCAAACTGGCATGTATTAGCTGTTTGTCAATTATGTTTCATCTAATGAATTGCCCTGTTGCTCTGTATCACTCTGATTACAGTATAGAAGCGTTCATTAGTCATTACAAATAACTACGGCTTGGTACCACCTTATTTACATTCTTATTGCAAATAATTAGTATTTCATGTTATAATCATTCAGGGCATTTCCACACTCAGCGTAAGACCATCTGACATTATTCAACACTTGATAATTAACCAGAACTTGAAAATGGATTTTGTATCTTTATTTTTATTAGGAATGTGTCATCAATGCGTAAAACCACATAAAATGGGCCAGCCAGATCCCCTGCCTGCCCTGGGGAGGGTCGACGTATCCACCACAATTTGGGCCAGCAGGTAGGAAAGTCCAAACAAGCAGCCCTCCTGTGGCCATCACCAATCCTTCCACACCACAGGTCTGGCGGAGGGGCTGGACACCTCGACTCTTTCTGCACTGCAGGATTGGGCCTGCTGCCGCTATATAGCTGAGAGAGAGACAGGTGGCCTGGAGGAGCACACTTGCTCTCCCCACCTGCTTAATAGTCAACTGTGGGAAAGAGAACCTGGAGGGGCGTGTATGCTCAGTCATTGTTGCCCCTCTCCCGCAACCTCATTTGCACTTCTCTCCCTCCACCCCATCCATCCTTATCAATCCCCAGCCCTGCGCTTCCTCCATCCAACTCTCTCCTTTTCTTCTCATATTTATTTTGTTTCTAAAGTCTTTTACTTTTCCCTGCATATCACCACCTCACCTACTACCTAATTTACCATGTTTAAGACCTCCTGTGCACTCTCCAGTGATTCTCTCTACCACTTCAAACTGGTAGCATTCAGCAGAAACGCCTGTCCTCATCTTCAAAGCTCTTCATGACCTTGTTTCTCCCTCTCTTTCTGATGTAATTTTCTGCTACGTTTCCATCTGGGAACTTTCCCTAAATAGTCTTTGACCCTTCTCCCATGCTGTTATTTATCCCTGAATGCATACAATCAGATTGGTCCCATCCGATCTTCAAATCCCTCTGAAAAAACTACCTCTTCTTTCTGACTTTCCCTAGCTCCTCACCCTCAAATATATTACTGATGCTTCTCACTATGCTGTTTTATCATTCAAGAGCCTCTTCCTCTCCTTGTAAGATAAGCATAAGAGTATGGAACTTGTTTTATGAATGTATTCCTGTATCTCCCCTAGGTCTCCTCCCCCCGTTATTCATCCTAAATTGTAAGCCCTTTGGAGCAGTGAGCTGCCTCTAATCACAACTGTTCAGCACAACAACATTGCCGGCACAATTTATCTATTTAACACACTTGTACCCTGCTCTTCCCACCACACGGCGGCCCAGAGCGGTTAACCACCATAAAAATATAATATAAAACCATTTTAAACATTAAAAAACATAATAAGCAAAAGCAAGGGAAAAAGCAATTCCTCTACACCCCACCTATCCCACTCCTACCCCTCTCCCTTGCCAAATGCCTGATGGAACAGCCAGGTCTTACAGTTCCTATGGAAAGCCAGGAGATCTGGGGCCAGATGGACCCCCACCGGGAGGGAATTCCAAAGGCGCGGCGCAGCCACCGAGAATGCCCTGTCCTGCATGGCCCGCCAGGAAACCTCCAACATGGCGCCCCCGGACGACTGCAGGGGCCGGTCTAGAACACAGGGAGTGAGGCAGTCTCGCAGATACGCAGGGCCCAGGCCGTGTAAGGCTTTATAGGTTAAAACCAACACTCTGAATCGGCTCCGGAAAACTATTGGCAGCCACTGCAGAGATCGGAGCACTGGTGTAATGTGTTCCCAGCGGTCCAGCCCCACCAAGAGCTGGGCCGCCGCATTCTGCACCAGCTGCAGCTTTCGAGCCGTCACCATAGGTAGCCCCACGTAGAGCGTGTTACAGTAGTCTAACTGAGAGGTAATAAAAGCATGGATGATCGTGGCCAGATCCAGAACCGAAACCAGCGGCTGAAGCCGACACACCAGATATAACTGGCGGAAGGCACTCCTTGCCACAGCCTCCACCTGGAGATCCAAGTGGAGCTGCGCATCAAGGAGCACCCCGAGGTTCCAAACCTGGGAAGTCAGTGGAGAACAAACCCCTCCAATTGAAGGGGCTGTCATTTCCATTGACTTACCCACTAACATCACCTCCGTCTTGTCAGGATTCACTCGCAGTCAATTAGCCCTCATCCAGTCCCCAACAGCTGCCAAACACCGGGTAAGCACCGAGGCAGCTGGGCCTGGGTCGGTTGAAAATGAGAGGTACAGTGGGGTGTCATCCACATACTGATGACACCGAACCCCGAATCCCCTGATCAACTCGCCGAGAGGCTGCATGTACACGTTGAACAGGAGAGGGAACAAAACAGAACCCTGCGGGACCCCACACGAGAGGTCTCGGTGAGATGAAAAATAATCACTGAGCACCACCCGCTGATTTCTCCTGGTCAGGAATGAGCGGAACCATTCGAGAACGATCCCGCCCACCCCCGCACTGTTCTGCAGGCGCGTCACCAATATCTCATGGTCAACAGTATCAAATGCAGCCGACAGATCTAATAGGACCAAAAGGTTCGATTGACCCTTATCCTTTTCATGGCGCAGATCATTGACCAAAGCCACCAATGCTGTCTCGGTGTCATGCCCTGGACGAAAGCCAGACAGAGAGGGATCCAGACAACTGACACAGTCGAGATGCCCTTGGACTACCTGTTAAATAACCTTCCCTAAAAAGGGAAGGTTAGAGACAGGCCAATAGTTGGCAGGGGAGTCAACGTCAAGCGATGGTTTCTTGAGCAGAGGTTGTACCACTGCCTCCTTGAGGCAGTCCGGCACTCTGCTCTCCTGCAGAGAGGCGTTGACCACCCCACCCAGCAATGGCCCCATTGTCTCCCGGCAGCTTTTAATCAGCCAGGACGGGCACGGATCTAATTCACAAGAAGTGGCTTGAACAGCCCCCAGCACCTCCACCACGTCAGCGGGTGTCACCGACTGAAAGTGATCCCATAAAATCAGACAAGCCGGGGCTTCTACAGCCTCTACCTCCTCCACTGCATTAAGTGTAGCATCGAGGTCTTGGTGAATACAAGCGATTTGCTCAGCAAAATAATCCGCAAAAAGGTCGCAGCAGGTGGAAGATGACTCAACCCCCAGGCTAAGGAAGGCTGGACTGACCAGCCCCCGAACAACCTGGAACAGCTCCGCTGGATGGGGTTTTGCGGACGCTATGAGGGCAGCAAAGACCTCCCTCTTTGCTGTCCGCATAATCATGGCATAAGCTCATAAACTAGCTCTGTGTCGCAATCTGTCAGCTTCAGCTCAAGATTGATGCCGCTGTCGCCCATCTTGCTTCAGGACCTGCAATTTCCTCTGAGAACCAAGGGGGCCTGCGGGGCCGTCACCTGGGCAATGGACGCCTGGGAACTGTTTAATCAATAGCCTCCGTCAGCAAGATGTTCCATAGCTTGATGAGGTCATCGATGAGATGGTCGTCAAGGTCGGAGGGTATCTCCCCCAGAGCACCTAGAAACTGCACCGGGTCCATCAGCTTCCGAGGGCGGACCATCCGAATGGGTTCCGCACCCTGCTGGGGGCAGATGTGTGTTAGAAGGGAGGTCTGTAGGAGGTAATGATCCTTCCATGACAAGGGCACAGTTGATATCTCCCCTATTAACAGAGCACCTGCCTCAAGGCCAGTCCAAGGTATGTCCTCCAAGATGCATCGGGCCGTTGACCCTCTGGGACAGGCCCATGGTTGTCATGGCGGCCATGAACTCATGCTCAGCTCCCCTAAGCGCCGCGTCAGCATGGATGTTGAAGTGGATATTACAATATAGATAGTAATAATAAACCAAGTGTATGGTCAAGCCTTTGAGACTACTAATAAGTAGGCCAATTATGAACTTGTTTTATGACAGAGACACTATCTCAGTCTGGTTCCCTATTGGAGTGTAGTCTATCCACAAATGGAGTTAAACAAGGCTGTGTGCTTGCCCTGTTTCTTTTCAACTTTTTTTTTCTTAATGACAGTCTCTAAACTTGAGGGGGATTTCTTTTTTCCTCCCCAAGTCCAGGGGAAACAAATCCCAATTCCCCTTTATGTGGATAACATGATGTTGCTGTCGACTGCTGAAGTTGGACTGAGGAGACTATTGCTGGCGGCTCGTGAGCGATGATTGCAAATGTAATCACTTATGTGTGAATTATAATAAAGGTTATTCTCTTTGTCAGAAAGCAAATTCTATACAATTGGAATCTGGACTTTGCAAGACTGGTACACTTCAAAAGCTATAAATACTTGGGGTTAGTATTTACATCAACTGGTGTGTGGCAGGAGCACGTGAGCTTAATTAAACTGAAGATGGCACAAGCAGTCAACACGGTAGTGAGGCTCTGGAGGACCACTTGCGGGAGATTGACAGCTCCCACTTTGAGGCTCCTAGAACAAAAGCTTTGGCCAAGGCACTATATGGTGCAGAATGATGGGGCTACTTTGCTCGGGCAGATCTGGAGGTCTTCCAAAACAGGCTGATTTGGAGTATCTTAGGTGTTTCCAAAAGTACGTCATCATTTATGATTAGGGCGGAGACTGATCTTCTGCCTGTGAAGATGAAGGCCCAACTGTACATGCGAAGGATAAACCTAAAGGGGGGGGGGTCCTAAGGATAGAATTATAAATATCTCACAGATGATTCTTATGTAACCTGATTTGACTGCCCTTACTTTAGCTAAAACCGCTTCTTGATACTGCAAGTTTAAATTGCAGCACCAGCTTGAACACTACTTGATCATTGTCAGAAACTTTACAATTCATAGCGCTTTGATGCTACTAAGGTTCCAGAAGATGCCTTCAGCAGTATTGGAAGGTAGATAGAGGGATTCCATATGGCCAGAGGTTATGCTTTTGTGGCTTGGAGCAGATTGAGGATCTTTCCCATTATTTCTTCGGCTGTATGGCTACAGCAGGAACGCGAAGTAAATAATGACCCTTCTCTTAGCAGGGAAAACACACTGGGACACAGCATTAAAATGGTTATATTTGCTGGCTAACCCTAAAGATCAGATTACGTTGAAAGCGGCCAACTTAGCTCAAGCTCTTGCTGTTCAAAGGCATACACTTCTGGCCAAAACAAGTGCTGGTACTTTTCCTTAGGGAAACACGGCTTATCCTACCATATCTGGATGCGCCTAATTTTTTGTTACTCTCTCCTGAACTATAGATGCTGTCCAAATAAACCCAGCCAGCTAGATTGTGCTGCCTTTTTTTGTCCTATTGTACTCTAACTGTAATTTCTCCTGTGTACAGCTTCTGATTTTGTAGTGACCTGTTGTCGAAACAAATACATTTTACCGTTACTGATATGGACACTACGGACAGAGACCACTGAAATAATTTTCAGGTCACTAAAAGCCTGTAAGATTGTAACAACTATGAATCCCTAGTGACCTGGTTCGCTTTCAAGCTAGTGACATATGGAAAAATATGCCATAACCCATTATCGGTTCTCCAATTCGTCCTCTCCACAAACTTTTCTTTTTAAGAGACTAATTTTCCTTAAAAGAAGAAAAATGAGACTAAACTTTAAATTTGAAAGCACAAAGGAGAATAGTTTGAAAACTAGTATGTATTTTTCACATCAGTAATTTAGAAACCACTTGCATACAAACTTTTACACTAAGGTACACACCTTATAAATATCTTTGATAGACTACCTAGTGTTACTGATAATGCCATCTTTTACTTCCATCATTACTTTAAACACTGGCTGTTTGACAGTAAAATCCCACCTTGATTTGACAAATACAAACTCTGTGAGGGAAGAAGAATAACCTTTCAAGTAGCTTGTTCTACTCCAAAAAGAGCTATCTAAAGTGCTCAAGAATTCCAGAAAAATCAATATTTACATAATATAATAGAATAAGGTACAAAGGCATGTCAAGATTTCTATAAACGAGGCAGAGTCAACAGAAAGGGGGGGAGGGCATCCCTGAATATCTTTCCCTTAGAAGGAAAAAAGACGTTTTCTAAAACCTTTTTGTAGAAAAAATTATTTAAAATTATTTTTCTGTTCAACTAGTACACTCTTTTCACTAAACAAATAATTGTTTGTTGCATCCAATATAGTCCCTTTAGGTCTGGCTACCCAGCATCACCTCTGCAATGTCAGGCCCTAAATGCTCAGCCATGTATATTATGAGCTTGATTGCTGAGGAGGCTACACTGTCAGAACAGAACACTTCCCTGACTGTCATTCTTTCCAATAACAGCTAGCTGTTGAATAACTTGATTTTAAAAGCAGATACTTATAAGGACATGCATTTCTCACTTTTGCTTTGTCACCCTAATACTAGTGGTGTACGACTGAGAAACTGAAATGCATGTATAAAAACAAGCCATCATCAGGTCATAAACAAAGAGCTTCTTTAGTCTGCTTACGTGATACTTCCAAGAAATGCAAAGAAAAAGAACACACAATATTAGCTCAAGTAGCTGTTTGTTGTCATGGTGGGAAAGCTCTTGTATTACAAAATTCTAATACATTTTGCTGTGTTGACTACATGATCTTATGACATGAATTCTCTCTGCATTCCATGATGATGAAAATAATATTCTTCTTCTGAAAAAAAGATAGGATTTCTACGAATATTCATCTGTTGTAATTACCTAGTTACCTGCATATCATCCATAAAACTCTTATGTGGTAGCATTAACACATAATTATCTTTAATGAAGCAACCATGCAGTTGCTGCATAGTCACAGTTAGCAGTATGACATGAACTCGGCAGAATTACACTTCTTCCAAGAGCTGGAGAATTAAGTATAGCTCCAAACCATATAGACATACTTCAAAAGAGATGCTGCATTACATAATTCAAAGATACTTAACTTGAGAAAAGGATAGGAACTCTCGAGACATAGAACGTAGGATGAAAATAAACGAGACAACAGCACACATTAGTCCCCATCAGGTGGGTGTTCACCTGCCCACCTATTAGGTGTTCACCAGATATTAGCCTCGCCTCCCCATGCAGCCCACACTCACGGTGTCATCCAGACAAATTGTGGGCCAGTGCAGGAGCCCACACCATCCTGCGGCTCACCTGTGGAGCCGTCGCCGTTCCGCCGCCGCTGCTACCAAACTTGCTGCCAGACCTGCCACCAAACCCGCTGCCTGCTGCTGCCATCATCTAGAGCCGTGCTGCCTGCCCCCCCGAGGTAACAACTCCCCCCTACCCCACTTGGAGAAGGGGGCAGGGCCAGGGTGCACAGCCGGGACTTCCAGGCCCAGCACGGCAAATAGCGGCCTGCTGCCTGGCCCAGAAGACAGGAGTCCCCACCATCCCGCAGCTCAACTGTGGAGCTGCCGCTGCTGCCAGACAAGCTGCCGGACCCTCTGCCCGCTGCCACCATCATCTGGAGCCATGCTGCCCAGTCCCCCGAGGTAACAACTCCCCCCTCCCCCACTTGGAAGAGGGGTCGGGGCCAGGGCTCACGGCCGGGACTTCCGGGCCCGGCGCAGCCAAAAGTGGTCTGTCGCATGGTGGGCACCCAAGGGCCCTTAGGTGTGTTTTTACAGGGTTTTGGGGGCATGAAGCATGTATTTTATGTGGGTGGAGGGCAAGGTGAGTGGGTTAGGGAGGAAAGGGTCAACCCCCCCCCGCTGAGAGGATGGGGGGTGACCCTTGGGGAGGGTGGGTGAGGCCTCCCTGTGAGAGGGGGCGGCACTGCCTGAATAATAGGGACAGGGGACTCCTGGTGAGAAAGGGAGTCTGCCCCCCCCCCCCCCGGTAAGACCGGGTGTGTGTGTGCCCAAATAATAAGGAAGGGGGACTCCTGGTGAGAGAAGGAGTCCCAGGGAGAGGGGTGGGGGGCATTGCCTCCCAATGAGATGGGGGGCAGTGCCTGAATGACAGGGACGGGGGAATCCATGTGAGAGAGGAAGTCCCAGGGAGAAGGAGGGATGGGGAGGTGGGGGGGATCTCCTTCACAGCCTGGACGGAGCAGCTGGAGGGGAGGGCTGGGGGGCAGCAGAGATGGGTGGGCACGGTTATTTGGGTCGTGACAGGCCAGTGGAGGTATGGTCTCAGGTGGAAGGGAGTGGAAGCGGTAAGGCAGGAGAGATGCCTAGCGCACATCCTGCTTACCCCTCCACCAGCAGGTGAGTGGGTGGAAGTTCGGAACTTGGTCAGGGGGCGGGAGGCCCGGTTTTGGTGGTGTAAAACACGAGGTTGGTGGCAAATAAGGCAACAACGGTCCAGGAGGCAAACCTGGACCATGCCACCGATCTCGTGTGTATTACGGAAACCTGGCTGGACAATGAAATCGGGGCCTATTCTGGCTGATCTTGTTCCAGCCGGGTATTCTGTAAAGCACCATCCGCGGTCGGAGGAACGGGGTGGGGTGGGGTGTATAGCTGTGATTTGTAAAGAGGGGTGGTCTGTGAGGAGGTATCCAGTGCGATACATGGTAGGCATTGAAGGTCTCCATCTTGTGTTTGATTTGGCGGGGGACAGTTTGGGAGTGTTGCTGGTATACCGTGCACCTACCAGTATGGCAGCCTCCCTGCATGCTCTGGCAGAGGCTGTGTCAGAGGTGGTGTTGCGGTCCCCAAAGACGATAGTCTTGGGGGATCGAAACATTCACGCTGATGCAGTTCTCGGGGGAGCTGAGCTTAAGTTCATGGCTGCCATGGCAACCATGGGCCTGTCCCAGAGGGTCATCGGCCTGACAAACCTTGGAGGACATACCTTGGACCTCATGTTTTGCACTGGCCTTGAAGCAGGTGCTTCGTTAATGGGAGAGGTATCAGCTGTGCCCTTGCCATGGACGGATCATGACATTCTGCAGACCTCGCTTCTAGCATGTCTGCCCCTGGAAGGGTGTGGAACCTATTAGGATGGTCGACTCCTGGAGGCTTTTGGACCCAGTGCGATTTCTAGGTGCTCTGGGGGAATTACCCTCTGACCTTGACGACCGTCTCATCGATGACCTCGTCAAGCTATGGGACATCTGGCTGACAGAGGCCATCGATCAAATGGCTCCCAGGCGTCTGTTACCCAGGCGGAGGCTCCACAGACGTCCTTGGTTCTCCGAGGAGTTGCAGATGCTGAAGCAGGAGGGGCGACAGTTGGAGTGACGGTGGCGTCATTCTCGCGCTGAAGCCGACAAATTGTGGCATAGAGCTGGTTTACGAGCCTATGCCGTAGCTATGCAGGCAGTAAAGAGGGAGTTCTTTGCTGCCCTCATAGCATCTGCTAAATCCCGTCCGGCGGAGCTGTTCCAAGTTGTACTGGGGCTGGTCAGTCCGGCCTTCCTCAACCCTGGAGTTGAGTCATCTTCTGCCCGCTGTGACCTTTTTGCAGATTATTTTGCAGAGAAAATCGCTCGCATTCACCAAGACCTCGATGCCGCACTTAATACAGTGGAGGTTGTAGAGGGTGTAGAAGCCCCGGATTGTCCTATTTTGTGGGATCACTTTCAAGTCAGTGACACCCGCTGACGTGGTGGGTGTCCTTGTGGTGGTTCGAGCCACTTCTTGTGAATTAGATTCGTGCTCGTCCTGGCTGGTTAAGAGCTGCCGGGAGAGAATGGGGCAGGTGCTGGCCGGGGCGGTCAACGCCCCCCTGCGGGAGGACAGAGTGCCGGGCTGTCTCAAGGAGGTGGTGGTGTGGCCTCTGCTCAAAAAACCATCACTTGACATTGACTCCCCTGACAGCTATTGACCTGTCTCTAACCTTTTTTTAGGCAAAGTTATTGAATGGGTGGTGGCTCAGCAGCTCCAGGGGCATCGTGACCGCTTCGGTTATCTTGATCCCTCTCAGTCTGGCCTTCGTCCGGGTCATGGCACTGAGACAGCACTTGCAGATTTGGTAGATGATCTCCTCTGGGAAAAGGACCGGGGTTGCTTGACCCTATTGGTCCTGTTAGATCTGTCAGCTACATTTGATACCGTTGACCATGAGATGTTGAGGATGTGCCTGCGGGACAGTGCGGGGGTGGGCGGGATCATTCTCAAATGGTTCCGCTCGTTTCTGACCAGGAGAACTCAGTGGGTGGTACTTGGTGACTGGTTTTCATCATACTGAGACCTCTCGTGTGGGGTCCCACAGGGTTCTGTCTTATCCCTTCTTCTGTTCAACGTGTATATGCAGCTGTTCAGCGAGATAATCAGGGGGTTCAGGATGAGGTGTCATCAGTATACGGATTACACCCAACTGTACCTCTCATTTTCAACTGATCCAGGCCCAGCTGTCTCGGTGCTTACCCGGTGTTTGGCAGCTGTTGGGGACTGGATGAGGGCTAATTGACTGCGACTGAATTCTGACAAGACGGAGGTGATGTTAGTGGGTAAGCCGGTGGATGTGACGGCTCCATTGATTGATGGGATCTGTTCTCCACTGACTTCCCAGGTGCAGAACCCTGGGGGTGCTCCTCAATGCGCAGCTCCGCCTGGATCTCCAGGTGGAGGCTGTGGCAACGAGTGCCTTCCACCAGTTACATCTGGTGCGGTGGCTTCGGCCACTAATTTCGGTTCCGGACCTGCCCACGATGATCCATGCTTTTATTACCTCTCGGTTAGACTACTGTAATGCGCTCTACATGGGGCTACCTATGGTGACGGCTCGGAAACTGCAGCTGGTGCAGAATGCGGTGGCCCAGCTGTTGGTGGGGCTGGGTCGCCGGAAGCACATTACACCAGTGCTCTGATCTCTGCACTGACTACCAATAGTCTTCCGGGCGTGATTCAAAGTGTTGGCTTTGACCTATAAAGCCTTACACCGTCTGGGCCCTGCCTACTTGCGAGATCGCCTCACTCCCCGGGTTCTGGATCGGCACTTGCGGTCGGCTGGAGGCGCCTTGTTGGAGGTTCCCCGGGTTTCCCAGTGGGCCATGCAGGATAGGGCATTCTTGGTGGCTGCACCACGCCTCTGGAATGCCCTCTTGGTGGGGGCCTGTCTGGCCTGGCCTTCCCAGCCTTTCGTAAGAACTGTAAGACCCGGCTGTTCCGTCAGGCGTTTGGTGAGGGAGAGGGGTAATTGGGGTGGTAGGTGGCAGGGAGAGTGTGAAGGTGGGTGGGTTTGTTTTTTTATTATGGTATATATTGTGGGATAATGTTTTAATGTGTTATATTGTGTTAGCTGCTCCGAGCTGCCTGTGGCAGGAGGTGGCAGAGTATACATTTTTGATATAAATAAAATAAATAAATAAATAAATAAATGTTAATGCGTCCCCACGTATGTGCCTCCTATCTATTAGGTTGCATAGTCTCCTTGCGTCCAACTCCGCCACAGAATTGCAGGCCAGAAGTCTAGAGCTCTCTGAGTAGCGACCGCTTTCTGTACCAGCTCGCAGAATGTGCTTCTCCACAGCTGACAATTTTACTCTGTGACATGGCTAACACTGACAACCAAGCAATTAGGTAAGTTAATGCACCAGGGGACGGGGGGTGGGGGGTCTGCATTTATACAGCTACTGCAGGCTTCTGTTTACTGCTATCTATGTAAGTTTTTCTTTTTCTTTTTTAAAACTGTGTTCACAAGTAACCACCAGCACTGCTACTGTTCCACTCTCCATCTACTGACCTATTTGCCAGCACTACCTTCCCTGGAGCAAGGAGGAAAATAAGGCCTTCGTTTCTCACAGATGGCCAGGACAGCCAGTGCTGGGGAACAGCAGGACTCTCTCCAGGACACATCAGCACCAAAGGTGAATGGTAGGGCGGGCACCATGGTTGGACAGATGGCGGATAATTGTGGTGCTTGTTTTTTGAATGGTGTTCCCTCCTCTACAGTGATTGTGAGAGAAGAACTGCATGCCACTCCCGTCCCATCCCACTGCAACAACTGCCCCAGCAGCAACCTTTGTCAGATACTCATTCCCTCTGGGTGGGTGAATTTGAACTAATGGCTTTCCTTGTGTTGCTACAGGCCTGCCACCGCAATGGCCACAGACTGAACTAGAAGCTACTTGCAATCGGCGGCACAGGGACCATTTGGCAAGGGAACTGCTGGGGAAGACCACGTGGCAGGTGAAGATCCAGGACATGATTCAGGGACAAGACCCAGGACAAAATGCACATCACATTAAACTTAAATTACATTTGAATTAAAGTTATTTATTTCTCAATCCATGGTTTCCATGTTTATTCTGGGAAAGGTGGGAAGTTAGAGGAGTGGAGGCAGTATCACGGTATGGCATAACAATAAGCTGCTGGGGTGGGGAGGGGTTCATAGGACTTCCACCAGAGATCAGGGGGGCACGCAGAATGACATGGAAAAAGGTGATATAGCATACCAACAAAACACTTGGGTGATGGGAATCAGTAGCACCTGCACTAGAGGACGGGGGTGGTGGTGGTGTAGGGGCACATAAGGGGAACCATGAACATCAGGTTCTGCAGTCCTAGCAAAGATTGACTGCTCTCCACACATGACCCACGTACTGGTCACTATTGGCCATCTGTCATCATGGGACTGGCCTCGTGCCTAGCTATCGGCTGCTATAGGTTGCCCCTCTCTCCACTCTCACATCTGCCTTAAAATGTCACCGTGCACCAAATTCAGACGTGTTGTTTCAACTCAACCGAGAGTGCAGCACTTGGCCAATGCTTCCTACTTCCCACATCTAAACCTGCCTTTCACAGTCAGCTTCCAATGGCTACCTCCAATACCCAGTTAACTATGGTAAGTTAATGTAGCTCTGTGTGTGTGTGTTCATGTTCACACAGCTGCATGTTAAATGTTTCCATTTATTATCTAAATATGTGGGGTTTTTTTTTCATTACAGGAAACTGTCAGCACTGCCACCTCCACTACCTCCTGTGTTTCCACCCCTGCCTACAAATCCATCTGGAAGCGGTTTATTCCCTGGAGCAAGGAAGAGATGAAGGCCTTTATTGTTCTGTGGGGGGAGAAGAGCGTACAATATAAACTCATCAAGTGCTATTGGAATGAGGGGATATTCCAGGAGATCCCGGGATACGTCATGGACATGAACCATTGCTGTCAGCAGGCCGAAGACTTGAGCAGGGGCTAAAAGGAGATCAACAGCCACCACCACACCTCTGGCTGCAGACGGCAAACATCACTGTACTATGATCTCTTTGACCAGTTCCTGTCGTGGATGGAGCCATTGTAGCATTCCGTCTCTACGGATGCACCTTTGCAAGAGGCCAGAAGTGGGCCGATATGGCTCCTCCACTGCCCACTGCAATCACTCTCATTTGAACGGCTCCTGCTCCCCCAATAAAAGCCATGACTGCCCTGGACTCTCCAGTTCGATCCCGTTGAGCTGGACAGCCAACTGTTATTTGAGGAGTCGCAGGAGGAGCGCAATGAGGACTCTGAGCACACCTTTAGAGAGGAGGCAGAGGAAGAGAATGGTAAATTAATGCACATGGGGGGTGGATGGGGGAGAGTTGCATGTATGCAACTGCATGTTAAAGGTTTCTGTTTATTGTTTTCTAATTATGTGGAATTTTTTGTTCTTTGCTGTCTTGACAGGTGGCCAGGAGAGGAAAATGTCCCCCAAATTTTGGTCAATATAGGAGACTCTGGGTTATCTTATTTCATATATAAGAATCATTTACCATAAGCTGACCTAGAATTAAAAGTTGCCTGGAAGCTTTAAAACTTGCACATTTTTAAAGTTTGTTGTTTTGCTCGCCACTTTCTAGAGAAAGTTCTGAAAATTCAAGATCTTGAACTGCTATCAAGATGGGACAGATGTGGTCATGAACCAGCAGGAGGGTGGCTGAGGATGGAAAGGAAGTCTCTAACTGCTTCAAGAGATTACATCAAACTACATCAATTCCTTCCCAAAGTCACAGCTTGGATTCTTCATTACACTTGTCATTTTCTCTTAACCAAATGGAATACAGTACATTTGTTTTTATGTAAATTTCTTCTTTGCTGGTTTTGGAAAAAAAGCATCAATACAAAAAATGGGGATAAGGAACTTTTAAGCAAAAAACAGTATAATTTCTACTGACTTCACCACAAAAAACGTCTCTATGGCCCCTCTACACATTTTAGCATGCACTTTAAGAATAAAATGTTTTTTTTCTGTACCATGATTTATTTATTTATTTTATTTATTTTACAGATTTATATCCTGCCCCCTCCTGCAATGCAGCTCGGGGCGGCTAACAACAACAATAAAACATTAAAATTCACTTAAAATATAAATATAAAATACATCATCTAAAACACATCATATAAAACAGGGCTAGAAAACAAATTAATAAATGGGCGGGGGATTAAAATCATCCCCCCCACCCTCCCTCCCGAAGGCCTGGGCAAACAGCCAGGTCTTACAGTTCCGCCGAAATGTCAAAAGGCTTGGGGCCAGGCGAGCTTCCTCCGGAAGGGAGTTCCACAGCCGCGGCCCTACCACCGAGAATGC